>CM077288.1:66388106-66395606 GCA_039654925.1 Anguilla pacifica
GCAGGCGCGAGTGCCCTTGAGCGGCTGACATGGGCATAAATTAGCGGGCAGTGGCGGCGATGCCCTGGCAATGGGGCGAGAGGCACACAGCGGGGCATCTCTGTGCCCGATCCTCAGACACAGGGCGGGGCATCTCTGTGCCCGATCCTCAGACACAGGGCGGGGCATCTCTGTGCCCGATCCTCAGACACAGGGCGGGGCATCTCTGTGCCTGACCCTCAGACACAGGGCGGGGCATCTCTGTGCCCGATCCTCAGACACAGGGCGGGGCATCTCTGTGCCCGATCCTCAGACACAGGGTGGGGCATCTCTGTGCCCGATCCTCAGACACAGGGCAGGGCATCTCTGTGCCCGATCCTCAGACACAGGGTGGGGCATCTCTGTGCCCGATCCTCAGACACAGGGTGGGGCATCTCTGTGCCCGATCCTCAGACACACAGCGGGGCATCTCTCTGCCCTGAGCCTCAGACACAGGGTGGGGCATCTCTCTGCCCCAGCCTCAGACACAGGGCAGGGCATCTCTCTGCCCCAGCCTCAGACACACAGCGGGGCATCTCTCTGCCCTGAGCCTCAGACACAGGGTGGGGCATCTCTCTGCCCCAGCCTCAGACACAGGGTGGGGCATCTCTGTGCCCGATCCTCAGACACAGGGTGGGGCATCTCTCTGCCCCAGCATCAGACACAGGGCGGGGTATCTCTCTGCCCCAGCCTCAGACACAGGGTGGGGCAGCTCTCTGCCCCAGCCTCAGACACAGGGTGGGGCATCTCTCTGGGTAGCACAGCCTTAAAGCGAGCAGTCCAGTCAATAAGGATCATTCAACCCAGGCACGTAGGAGCTGTAAATAACCAAGGGGGGGGGGGGGGGGGCGCTGACAGTGAATGTGAAGGGGGGGGGGGGGAGCTCTGCATCATGTCAGGTGGACCTTTCTTTGCACTTGCAGGAGGTGGGGGTGGGGGGTGGGGGGATTGGGATCGTGGGGAGATCGTGATCGCAGACCTGAGGGGGAGGGACTGCTGTCAGAACGGTCCGAACGGGAGAGATTGTGATCGCAAAGGCAGGACACCTGTCCTTTCCAAACAAAAACTTGTTTTTATTAGATCTTTTTTTTAAAAATCCTGCACACCTCTACTTCCTATGTCATTGAACCAACCATCAAAGGTTACCGTAACAATCGAATACACAACACATATTCATCCCAAATCATTGCATCGGAGTTAAAGCTTAAATGCTAAATGCGTATGTTGAAAGCTTTGTCTTTAAAAAGGCTTGGTTATGTATGTCTGCCAATGGTGTTGTCATAACACATACATACGTTTTTGGTGAAAAACTGAGTTCAACATTCACTGTTAATTCAGCTCTAACAACTCCAGCTTATATGAGTCATTGTGTACTGTATGCATGGATCATGTGTACTCCTATCAAAATAATATGCGTAAATATGTATTTATTTAACAATGAAGATTTCACTATGAAGGCACTTGTGGAAAGTGAAGGACAAGTACATACAGTATACCAAAGGCAAGAGAAAGTATGAATATTAATAGCCAATAAAAATCTGAACCATATTAACACACTGCAAAAATGTCTGTCTTAAGTGCTACAGTCTTATAATCAGACTTTTGGGACTAACAAGCTAACAGAATGTTTTTCTCTCAAATAGAAAATATTAGCTTGTCTTAAGTTACAAATCTTGAAATGAGTCAAACTGTTTTACCTAAATGGTAATATTTTTCCATCTTGTTTAGAAATATAAATTAGTCATATAAATAAGATGTTAAGCCAACACATAAGACCAGAATACTTGCTGAGATTGACTTATTTTTTGTTTTCTTGCAGTGCACCAGGGGTTAGCAGCGAGGTACCATGGCTAGGGCTGTGAGGTCTTGGAACCTGAAGGTCACTGGGTCCAAACCTGGAACCTGAAGGTCATTGGGTCCAAACCCTGCTGAATGAGTAACCTAAACCACCGGGGTGTGTCAGGTGGGTAACACAGGCTGCATGTCGTGCACGTCGCCATGGTTTCCGCTGAGTAAACAAACACGGTAAACGAGGCGGCTGTCCCTTAATCGAGGGACGTCTAATTATTCTGTTTGCTTTATTTCTGTACGGATAGAAACAAGGCTCGCTTTTCTCAAAGGGTAGTAATTGCACAGGGCAGGATGGCTCTCTTTTGGCACATATGGAAAAACACACTTAATTTCTGTTTGTTTGTTTGTTTTTTCATGTTTGTTTTTAGTCTTTTTTTTAGACATATGCTCTACCTTATGAGGCTGCCTGCTGCAGTTAGCAGTTAAAAGACTGTGCATCCACACACTGGAACAGAGTCTTACCAGACGCCGGACCATGGGGCCCATCCATACACTGGAGCAGAGCCTTACCAGATACCAGACCACAGACCCAATCCATACACTGGAGCAGAGTCTTACCAGATACCAGACCACAGACCCAATCCACACACTGGAACAGAGCCTTAACAGATACCAGACCATGGGGCCCATCCACACACTGGAGCAGAGTCTTACCAGACGCCAGACCACAGACCCAATCCACACACTGGAACAGAGCCTTAACAGATACCAGACCATGGGCCCCATCCACACACTGGAACAGAGCCTTAACAGATACCAGACAATGGGGCCCATCCACACACTGGAACAGAGCCTTAACAGATACCAGACCATGGGGCCCATCCACACACTGGAACAGAGCCTTAACAGATACCAGACCATGGGGCCCATCCACACACTGGAACAGAGCCTTAACAGATACCAGACCATGGGGCCCATCCACACACTGGAACAGAGCCTTAACAGATACCAGACCATGGGGCCCATCCACACACTGGAACAGAGCCTTAACAGACACCAGACCATGGGGCCCATCCACACACTGGAACAGAGCCTTAACAGATACCAGACCTTGGGGGCCCATCTGCACACTCAACCAGTGCCTTAACAGGACAGGCCACCCAGCAGTCAGTCAAAACCATGTTTAATCCATGAATCCGAGCCACAGAGGCCGGCGACGGGGGGGCGGGACTCACATTTCGGTGATGGTCTCCGGCAGGTTGGTGGGGATCTCGGCCAGGCCCTTCCCCCGGCAGTCCACGATGTTGTTGCTGCAGGTGCAGGAGTCGGGACACTGCAGGACGCTGCAGGACGCGGAGGAGTGGTGGCCCCCTGAAAAAGCAGAGCGCGCGATTAAAAACCCGCCGTCGCGCTCGGTTACCCCGGCGACAAGGGGGGGGGGAGGAGCTCCCCGCACATCACTCAAGCATTTAACAGACACTCTGATCTAGAGGGACTTGCGGCTGAGAGCGTGTGACGAGGCCGTCGGACTCCAGCCCCGGAGGGCCGCAGCTTCTGCAGGCTTTCAGAGACGCTCCAGCACTCAAGCGATTGTCTGAAGCCACTGATTGGCTGGAAGGTTCGCAAACCTTGTTTCCAAGGCCTATATTCGCCGCTGATCGCAGGGAAACCATAGAAACCAGCCAGACACTGTAGCCCACGGAGAATTGTGTTTGACACAACAAGTCTGTCACTAGGCTTGCAGCCCACTGCTAGACCAGCTCTAGGCCTAGAAAACCGATTAAGCTCCAATCAGAGAGTCTGTGATACTCCACAGCCGCGGAAACCAGACCAGAATACACAGTGATAAATACACATCAAAAAACTAAATGTTTTCCTTTAAAGAAACACCAAACACCTTTTACCAAAAGGCATTAATTATAAAGCTGACCCTGGGATAATTGACTTAAGGGAGAACAGCTTGAAGCTGCACTTTACTGACAGCTGGATGTAAAAGGTATTATTATTCTAGGTATGCGTGCTTTAATTCGATTCACCAATGGGAGGAAGGTCAGCTCTAACACACTGAACAGCAAACTATGAATAAAACAACACGGATAAACAATGTGAAGGTGTATCACTTTCAATAAAAATCACCTTCTCCACAGCCACAAACCCAAAAACAGTGCCCCGTAGGCACCTCTCAGATACGCCCCCCCCCCCCCCCCCCCACCATTCGCCCCAACCCCCCCCACCGGGGTCCTAACTCTGTAGCAGAGAGAGCCAACGGGGTAACAGCGTACCCAAAACCCGATAAAAGTGAGTCATCCGCTCCAGACGTGATACGTGTCAGCTGAAAACAGGAAGTCGAATTAAGCCGCTGACCCCGACAGAGAAAAATGTCAGAGCAAATTTTTTACTTCCTGGCAGGGAGGAGACCGGGGCAACAGGGACCTGTTGCCATGGCAACGCCCAGACACAGCCATCAGCTAACACGTGTGTACGCAAACCTGCAGACGTTCTGAGACGCGTCAATCTATCAGGGACGGGAGGGCGGCAGCGTCAGCGTCGATTCAAACGCTGAAAAGTCCTTCAACTTCTTAGGGTATTTAAAATAACCCACCTTTGGCTCTTGGTGAATGCAAACATTCGTCTGATATATTTTGCTTGTTTAACACCTGATTGACTGTGTGCAAATATAATAGCATGCTTATCTAATGGGGTAATGTTTCCACACCTACATAAGGCGTGTGTGTGTGTGTGTGTGTGTGTGTGTATGTGCAACATCAGGCCTTTTTTGAACGTCAATTAACAAATAATCGTGAGGAAGGGTGAGAACGGACTTGCCTTCATCGTCATCTTGAAAGCGTGAGCGTAGAAAACAGAAGAAAGGATGAGTGTTTAAAACATCATTTTGACATCACCTTGCTATTCCCCCATTCCCACGAGCCAATGGGCAGGGGCGAGCAAAGGACTGCCCCCTTACCTGTGCACACAAACCCCTTACCTGTGCACACAAACCCCTTACCTGTGCACACAAGCTCCTTACCTGTGCACACAAACTCCTTACCTGTGCACACAAGCTCCTTACCTGTGCACACAAACTCCTTACCTGTGCACACAAACCCCTTACCTGTGCACACAAACTCCTTACCTGTGCACACAAACTCCTTACCTGTGCACACAAACCCCTTACCTGTGCACACAAACTCCTTACCTGTGCACACAAGCTCCTTACCTGTGCACACAAACCCCTTACCTGTGCACACAAGCTCCTTACCTGTGCACACAAACCCCTTACCTGTGCACACAAACTCCTTACCTGTGCACACAAACCCCTTACCTGTGCACACAAGCTCCTTACCTGCACACATGAACTCCTTCTTCTGCACCTCGGCCACGTTGTGCCCCCGCATGTGGGGGGGGGACATGCACTGGGTGTACAGGCCCAGGCGGGGCCTCTGCCTCAGCCAATCAGAGAGCCAGGCCACATGGCAGTCACAGAACAGGTTATTGGAGTGCAGGCGGCTAGAGTTGGGGGGGGGGGGGGGGGAGAGAGAGATGGCAAGACTTTTTAGATCCCTTAATAAACAACATCCCCTACACACAGGTTAACTGCCTTTAACACATACAAATAAATAAATAGATATATGAACCCCCCACCCTCATAGCCAACACATACCTGCACCACACCTACACACAACTGCCCATTAATCCCCGAAGCCAACCAGGCTACTCCAATCACATATGGATTGAGAGGTGGAGAGAGGTAGAGAAGAAGAAAAGGGAGAGAGGGACAATGAGAGAGAAAGTGAGAGATACGGAGAGCGGCAGAGAGGAACAGAGATGGTGGAAAAGAGAGAGTGCAAGCCAGCGAGAGAGACTGAGAAAGGGAGTGAGAGAGACAGGGAGTGAGAAAGAAAGAGGACGAAGAAGAAGGAGAGAGAGAGAGTGAGTGAGAAAGGGGGTGAGAGAGAGAGAGAAAGAGTGAGAAAGGGAGAGGGATAGAGAGATAGATATAGAGAGAGAGTGTGAGAAAGGGAGAGGGCGAAGGAGAAAGCGAGAGAGAGAGAGAGAGAGAGAGTCAGAGTCAGAGTCGATATATGCAGATGCAGTGGGCCCAGGCAGGCTGCGGGTGAGTGGCTGGCCAGCAGCCTGTATGACTGAGAGCCCCTCTAATGACCAATCAATGCTCAGATCTTTTCTATAAATTTCAGCAGGCCTGTCACGCCCGTGTACACTTTAGTTAACGATGCGGCGACAGCAGGCTTTCACGGAGCGATTAATTAATAAACATCGAGCGCGGTGGCACAAAATCAATGCCACCCACCTCTACCTCTCTAATATTGCTAATTCAGTCACCTAAAAAATTAGGGCTTTTTTCTCCTTCCATCAGCTATAAACACCATGAGGGATACTGATACGGTGGACAAAGTAGTGGGGGAAGGGGGGGTTCATGCTTTTATAAATACTTTAGTTCATGGTGGTTCTGTGAGAAAATAAGATTCAGGGAAAAAGTCTTTGATTAGCAAAAAAGACTGTCTCTCCAGGTCCCAATGGCTGTGTATGTACATGCACCCTAGCAGGCTAATAAGCGACAGAGTTCTCGGTTGCCATGGGTGCAGTAGTTCCAAATTCCATTATGCCAAAGCAAATACACAGCAAATCTAAATCCCCCCCAAAAGCAGCCCAGCATACCTGGGGGGGGGGGGGCAGAACCATCACAGCACACAGAGAGGTGTGTGTGAGGCCCAAAGTGGTCTCACCTGGAAGTCCGTCCTATTCACTGCCATTCAGAATGAATTTAGTAATATCACAGAAATGTTCATTTTTCTCTACTGAAACACAAGAGTGAATTTGATAATGCGGGTAATGAACTGTTGTGCGATTGGCACCTGCCCCTTGTGCCCCAAGTGCCCAATGTGCTCCTATGATTTGACTAAAACTAAAATTATATTTGTATTATTATTGTTGCCATCATTAATTTTAATTAATTCATTTTGGTAAAACACATTCTGTTTAGTAACTAGGTGTCATAAAGCAGTTTTTTTCAGTGTGCCCTTTCTCTTACTTTGAGCACCTACTCTTTTCTGCAAGGTCCAGGCGATTGGTTGTATGAAACTGGACACAACCAAAGAATAACTGTCAGGGCTAAACTGACAGTTATCCTCTTGATATGAATTCTCATTTATGAACTGCATTGTAAACTGTTCCGAGTGCAGACCAAAGTGCCTTTAAATACAACATTTGAATTATCAGGGAATCTCTGCAGCTACACAAATGAACTAATTCCTTTTTAATGAGTCAGCTGTTTTCTTTTGATAAAAGCAATGTTAAAGAAAACAAAAAAAAAACGTTTTTTTCCCCCTCCTCCATTCTTTTTCAATGACTTCCTATGGCTTTCTTTCTCAAAGACAGGAAGTGGATTAGCTTCCGTGACCCCTGAAGGGCAATTGCTAGAGCAATCCCCCAAATTGGAAAAGAGGAAGAAGGGGATTTGGGCAGGGGGTGCATTTGCACTCCTGGGATTCTTTTCGCATGATCATGGTCTTTCTTCTTTTTTTTTGCTATTAATAAAATTCAGCAGAAATGTCTTCACTAAGTGAAGTATATGAGCTTTTAGGAACTTGTTTTTTTTTACCTCATGTTAAAATTAGAAGAGGGGAAATGCAATGGAATGAATCAGCCCAGTTTCCCAGACCCCTCTTGTGA
>CM077288.1:66400606-66413106 GCA_039654925.1 Anguilla pacifica
AGCGCACCCAATCGATTCATTTCAATACAACACGCAAAGCCTTCAACGGTCACTTGAATTAAACGTGGCTAGACTACAGAATTAAAGGTAAAGAATTAGGGTTACTAATTTTATTTTATTTTTTTTACAGGATGCACGGGGGGTATTCTTCAGGTCAATGTGGATAATCCCACTGCCGACACAGTGGGCTCTGTGAGTGCCAGTATGTAGGTGGAAATGGGGAGAACCAGGCCCCCCTCACTTGATCTGGCACATTGCATTCAGGGGCCTACGTTATTACCAATGAGAACAAGTGGGGGGGGGGGGGGGGGGCGACGACCCGTAACCGCTAACAAGGCTAATTTGGAGCTACAATAACAGCGATAACGGCCATCTTGAATTTACCCCCATTAGAGGCCTTTAAACCAGTTAAGTTAGAGACGTTTTTTTTCCGCAAAATGAAGGATAGGAGCGCGTGATGAATAGCACACGCTACAGGACTGGACGTAATTGGCGGCCATTATGTGTGTCGGAGTCAAGCAAGCTCTTTCTCCCCCCCCCCCGCCCCCCGCCCCCATTGGGTGAATTAGCGATGACATCATTCGCTGGAAGGGTTCCAGGAAAGCGGTTGGCCGTCGGGTGCCAACCGAACGGGAAAGAGTGCGTGAGACGCCGAACAGTAATTACCTCACACAGGTGAGGGATGGGAAACGCGCACGTTGTGCTCAAACCACGGTTAAAAATGGCATTTTACAACACCAACTGGAACACACTGTAAGAGAACTGTACACTGTGCTTACGTGGGCAGATAATAATCATAAACTGTTCAACACAGGAGGTGCTTTTTTTCGGGGCGAAAATACATTAAAAATGCAGAAGAGAATTAAAATTTTAAGTAAAGCGTTAATTTGTACCCGCACACCATCTCAGCAAATGATACCGAATATCCCCAGCAGCTAAAAGTGGTATTCTAAAGACGAACTTCTCAAATAATTTAGCTAATTGCTGCTGTATTTTTTTTTTTAAACCGTCATAAAATACATCCGCTGTGATCCGCCAATCAATTTTTTTCACTGACCCTAAAAGTAACAACAAGCACCAACTGTTCCTCCCCACACAGACCGGAGAGAAACTGCCTCGTGACAAATTGAAGGAGGAAAAAAAAAAATCATTTAATATCACCTAATTTGCCTAATGCAGTCTGTGGCTTAATTAGGAGGAGGGCTAATATACGTTTTTGCCCATATCTCATTAACCTTTGCTGTCAATTCGATAAATCACTACCCCCCGCCAATCTCTTAAATCAGACAAGCCCCCACCACGAGCCCTAAACCTCACCCCCCCCCCCCCCCCCCCCTGCCTAAGGGAGCAGTGTTCCATACCTGCTCAAGTCTACGGTTGGGGATTAACTAAACCCCCCCCCCCCCCCATGGCATAAAGCCTATCTGCCGTTTTTAGGGAGAGATTTCTCCTCTCACAGAAAGACTAGGAGCCTTGCCGAAATCTCAGGTGTCTTGTAAGGAGAAGGGGATTACAAGACACGTGGACTTCCTTATTCATCATCTCTCTTCTCTCTCTGTGTCTCTATCTCTCCCTCTCCCTCATCCTGTCTCTTTCTCTCTCCTCCTCTCTCTATCTCTCTCCCTCTCTCTCATCCTGTCTCTTTCTCTCTCCTCCTCTATTTCTCTCTCTTTCTCCCTCACTCTCTGTCCTTTACCTCTCAGTCTCTCCCTCTCTGTCAGTCTCTCTCTCTTTCTCTCTCGGTCTCTGTCTCTCACCCTCTCTTCCTCTCCCTCTCACCCTCTCTCTATCCCTCTCCTTGTCCACCAGACATTCTGATTGAGACGTACTGTAAGAAAGATGTTTGCAGCCTGGGGTAAATCCCCCCCCCCCCCCCCCACCCTCCCCAACAAATAAATACATAAATAAAATTTTAAAAGGCTTAGCTACACTTAGACAAATCAGAGTGTCGGGGCATCACAATACCATTGATTACTAAGGCGATTCAGTTTCCCCAGTACTGTACTGTACATTACAATTAGGATGTGGGGGTTTGACAAAGCCTTTTACGGCAATTAATGTGAGCTTTCGACCACGGCTGTGTTATCAAATTAGCCAAGCCGAATCAATCGACGTCCGCTAAGTGCTGGGTTTCAATACCAACAGCCAGCCCAAAACGCCAGAGGACAAAAGATTTCTAATTACCAATATAATAGCGCACAAGGACAAGAACTCAAAACAGAAAACTAGCCCAAAACACAAGCCCGTTCCTCCCTGTACAAGGTACCAAGCTTTCCAACGCTCTTCGGCCACCTCTGGTGCACCACAGGTAACACTAGCGCACCTGCAGTACGCTGCGTAGCGCACACGGACGACGCGCGATGAAGATGGAGACAGAGCGCTGCTCGTTTGTGAATTCTCAAGCCGTCCTCCGGCCTGGAAAAATACAGACGCGTCGTCAGGAGTGACAGGTTTTAAAAAACTCTCTCGTCCGGCTCACCCATAAAAACCGCATATGAGCCGACGTACACACCGTGACTCCAGGAGTGTTCAGCCCGTATATTTTATTCCACCACGTCGGCGAAGGAGAGGACGGCGGAGCTCGCCGCCGGACGATTTTATTTCCTCTCTTTTATTTCGCCAATCGGGGGATAAATCAGAGGAGGGGAGGAGGGGAGGACGAATACAGACAAACTGAGCAAAGAAGCAGTCGAGTCAAAGTTCAGATACGCGGGCGCCTGAACACGACCACCTGAACACATCCACCTGGAACTGCCTGATCATGGCTGACTGAACATGGCTGCCTCAACACCACCACCTAAACATGAATGTCTGAACACAACCACCTGAACACGACCACCTCAACACGACCGCCTCAACACAGCAGCCTCAACACGGCACTGTCTTTTAGCACAAAGTCTTACGGACTCCACACAACGTAGGCCTAACCGCTACACAGAAAAATCAACATCGATAGAGTATCTTAAGCAGAGTTTAATCTTATCTCGGGCAGAGTTCTAAGGAAAGGAACCTGAATCAGCCGGAACGGTGTGCAGCGTGGAGTTCTAATGAAAAGAACCCCAAACACAAACTTGTTCTGTTTCCATTTCTATCTAACATGCCACTGGTCTTGCTCAGCCATTCAAGGATGGCCCTGTTCTTCTGAGAGGAGAAAAAGGGAAATATGCACTGTCAGCATTTTCATCCGCATCATTGAAATCCTTATCGTATGGCAGTGTAGCATAGTGGGTAAGGAACTGGTCTTGTAACCTAAAGGTCGCAGGTTCGATTCCCCGGTAGGACACTGCCGTTGTACCCTTGAGCAAGGTACTTAACCTGCATTGCTTCAGTATATATCCAGCTGTATAAATGGATGCAATGTAAATGCTGAGTAAAATGTTGTGTAAGTTGCTCTGGATAAGAGCGTCTGCTAAATGCCAGTAATATAACGTAATGTCCATTCCTATTCTGGACGTAGCCGCAGACCACCTGTCCAAATCCCGTCTGTCTGCTCGTGGAAGTGCTCTTATCTCCACCTCAATGTCCTCTGTAGAAACCCGCGGCTTCACATCAAGCCGACCAACGGGAAACGGCTCCGTTTGCACGACGGATCAAAAATGGCGTTAATTAAAAACTTTATTGGCCGCAAGCGCGTCAATACTCACAGGTTTTTGATCTCCACCGCTCCTCGGAAGGCCTTTCGCGGGATGCCTTGGATCTGGTTCTCGCTCAGATCTCTGAAACGGGAAGAAGAAAAGAAAAGAGAAAAAAGAGGAGAAGAAAAGAAAAGAAAAGGGGAGAAAGAGAAATTGAATTTAGCATGCGTGCAACTTCTTCGGCACACAAAAAAAGGACACAGTCAACGAAACACAAAGACACATCGAAGCGTGTCTCCGTTCACGCACTGCACTGGCCACAGTGGCTCTCTGTGGGGCACAGTCACAAAAAGTGTCCAAAATATGCCTTTTGTGACTCTGTGAATGAGACTGCACTCCATGTCCAGCCTGTGAGTGCGTCTGTGAGCGCGGCAGCTGTGCCTGACCCAAAGGCTGGCTCGCGAGCGCACGCGAAAGAGAAAAAGGGGAAACAACCTGTTCGCCATGATTTCATTTTCCGGGGCCCTTTTCCGTAATCTGGGAAGATAAGAATACGGCAGCGTCCGCGCCTCGGCGATGAATCTAAAATCCAGAGCCGGCTCAGAGATGAAATACAGGTCGCCACTCGTTGTGGGGACTTGATTTAAAGAAAAGGGGGGGGGGGGGGTGGAATGTGGAACTCCTTTTCGCAGGATGCTTGCTACGAGCCAAACTGGAAAATTATGGGAATATCAGTAACTTAACTAATTAATGCATTTATGCTTTTTTTTTTTTGTTTTGTTTTGTTTAATTATTAATCAAAAATTACATTCAAAATAAAATTTAAAAAACTGCCTGCATCTTCATGTGCAAAAAAAACCTATACAGGTAGTGCATGATTAAATATGCGATTCTGCATTAATAATATGCATGTGAGTGTAGAACATAGCGTATAAAAATGTAAATGCAATTCTCCAATACACTCCAGGTTTATGCATCTTGCTCCAGCTTCCCAGACTGCTTGATTCGTAAATTCAACACGGATATAATTTTACGAGACCTATATATTTCTTCTTCTCTCTAAGGTATATTTTGTCTGATGAGATTAAAACAGAAAAAAATTGAAACAATAAACATTCGTTTCACGTCAAAACAAGCCTGTTTCGTTTTTACGGTTCCTGAAAAAAAAAATCATCGTTATGTTACCGCACAGTTATCGTTTAGCACTAAACAACATAATTGGAGTTTGCAATTAATTTAGCGTTTTTTCTTTTCTGGATAAAAGGAGTTGTTTAAAATGCTCCCGCCGCAGGGAGAGTATTTCTTCAGAACTGGGAAGCTCAGAGCGCACGGTGTAATTTTTAGCGTGGAGGACGGCCGTTATCGCTTTCCCGCGAGGCCGCCGTGGGGGCGGGGTTTATTAGCGAACGCCGGCACGCGCGCGGCGGCTGAAACTGCGCGGAGGCCTAACGGCGCAGAACCACGCCGCGAATCAAGCGCCGGGGGGAGGAGCCGTCCGCGGGCGGCGTTCAGCAACGGGACCCCAGCACCGAGACAGAAACACGCCTTGGGCAAAAAAACCCGAAAAATAAAAATATCAATAAAGAAAGAGAGGAGGTTATGTGAGATTTATTTATTCCAACTGCAAGGGAGGCACAGCACCAAACGACTGCAGCAAGTGGGGGGGAAAAATAGCCGGGTGGCTGTGCAGAAAACAGCAGGTGAGTTTTTTTTTTACAGTCTAGATTTACGTTCTGTAGTTAAAAATAAAAAAATAAATAAAAAGAACTACAGTGGAAGCTAGAAAGCGAATCACAAGCTTGGTGGCACTGGGGGTAGCACTGCCTCTGTAATAACCTCAGCTGCATCGTGGGGTGATGCCACTGGCTACACGTCCCCCCATTTTAGGTCTCGTGTGATGCGTCAGCCTCGACCAATGAGAAACAAGCTCACGGAGAGTGACAGTTACCCTCGCGGAACACCGTCTGACAGAGTTCAGCAGGCAGGCTGAGCAAGGCCAGCTCACAAATGCAGCCGTCCAATCAGATCCTTCCCCTGGATTGTACATATTTTCCCACAAGGCAACCGTAAGTGAGGCTCGGCTGTGAAAGAATGATTAGAGGGACGAGCAACGGCTGAGGCTGGCAGGCACCTGCTGACCTCACGTGACGGACAGGTCCGCCGCCATGGCAACGCGCTGATCTCATCGGCAGATGTGGAACTCCTTCAGCCCCCCAGTCAGCCTAACCCCCGCCCCCTCCGCGTTTCGATTGGCCAATCAATCAGGCCCTCTCACCCGGGAAATGGCAATCAGCTAATTCCCGGTGCTTAGCGCGAGTTCTCCGAATCCGGAAGACAAACGATCCCTGCCAGCGACAGCTACACAGCTCTGCTGTAACATTCTCCCGCGACGGAAAAAAACAAATAAATCTACCAACAAAGGATGAAAAATGAAAAAATAAACAGTCCGAGAGGAAAAACAGGGACCGGAGTTATCATTGCGGACAGCTGCTGTTCCAGTGACTATTTTAGCGCGACTGCAACGTCAACAAACCTCACTGGAATGCACAGAGAGAGAGAGAGAGAGAGAGAGAGAGAGAGAGAGAGAGAGAGAGAGAGAGATGAGCAGTGGGGTCTGGGAGGTACATAGCTGGCAGTTTTGTGGCATTAAGCTGTAATGACCATAACTGATTAAGAGATGCCTTCTTATTATGAGGGATCAGGACGCATGGCCAAAGCAGACAATTAAATCAACGGGGGGGGGGGGCAAGGGTGGGGTGGGGTGGGGTGGGGGGGGCAGTTAATCCAAAAGCTTCACACAATAACACAGCTTCTGCCAATAAACACAACAAAACGGCCTCCTGTTCATCGTCTCCGGCGTGACAGAAACACTCTGAGCGGGTTTAAAACTCACACCGCTGTTTATTTATTTCGTCTCCAAGGAGCTGCACCAACGCCAGGTAATAACAGCCTCCAAAAAAAACACCTTTTTTTTCCTTTATCATTTTTTCATTATTTTATCTAGAAACCTGTAATTTAACCATGATGCAATTGCCCCCCCCCCCCACCCCCCCACCCCCCTTCGAGGTGCTTCCATGATGAAAAGCGAGACGAAGACGAAGATGAAGCAGGTTTGGCTCCTCCTCCTTTTCGACTCTTTTTAAACAGCTGGCCGAAGCGTTTCTCTCGCGGTGGAGTTCCTGTTCCTGTTCCTGGCTTCCTGTGAGCCTGAGCTGAGCAGTGGTAACCTTGTCTTCTTCAATAATACGTCCACATGTCTGTGCTCTGAGAGCTTGAATTGGCTACGGCGCGTAGAAGCGCAGCAACGTGTGCCTCGGCCACGAATCAAATCTTCTGGAGCGAAAATAAATATTTTAATTTTCCCTGGCGTCTTTCACTGTGAATGTGCTGGGAGATCGATGTCTGCCAGCCCTGAAGTTGATTTTTTGGGGGAAAATGTTTTTTGACCTTCCTTTTAACCTGGGCCTCTGGACTATTTCATACAATACAGGTGGAAAAACAGAATGCCGACATCGTAGATGAACCATAGCACTTCATAGCTCTTTTAGGCAGTCGACAGTAACCCTAGACCCACTGCACTGTCTAAACGACTTAACCAACACATTCAATCAAAATGCCAGGTGCCTGTTTGAATTCTGCATACACTTTGGCCAGGATTCAATCAGCATTTGTCCTTGACATTGACTCACAAATTGAATGCAAGCGGGTTGTTTTTCTTCTTCTTCTTCACAAAATCAGACTGTTGGCTTGGTTTTGGTTATTGCCGAAACGCTGTTTGTTCATGAAAGCACAACCACTCGCGTTTTAAACATAAAGGACAAATTTTTTAATTGAATCCTGGCTTTTATTTCAGCACGGATGAATATGAGAAAGAGCAGAATAATAAGAAGCATAAATTATGTCACACATCAGTTATTCACACCGGGGCGAAATAATTAATCATAAAAAATAAAAATAAAAAAATAAGCGTGGGCAAACGTCACTTGACAAAGAGCACGGTGTCTTTTCCTATTACAATAACAGTGATTTATGGGTGTAATTTGACACACAATGGTGGCCGTGAGAGCCGCGGAGGCTGCCATGACGGTAGGCCAGGAAATGGATTGCAGGGAGCCCGCGAGAGTCACGTTTCCAGGGCTCAGATAACGTGTATTTAGGGGCTCTCTTATCTTTTACAGGCCGCTTCATTAAGCTGGAAAGGACGGCCATTTTAATGGCGGCTGTCAAACTCTGCCCCGAAAGAAGCTGTAACACCGGGAGCAGCCGGCAGGCGAGAAAAAAAGAGAGAGAGAGAGAAAAAGAAAAAAAGAGAGAAAAAAATGTGTCTTACTCAACTGGGGCGCTGTGTGACAGCTCAGGCAAGAAATCAGAATCCAGAAAAAATCGTTAGCAGGAGTTACCGCCAACTGCTAGAAATATGAATTGACACTCGACTCTACTTGTACCTCCTGTACCACTTGCACATTACGTGTCCTGCACTTGTATTACACGTACTGCACTTGTATCGTTATCTTGATGTCGTCGCTTGTCGCCATGCCTCCTAGTCTGACTTAACATTACTCTCTGACCTAGCCTATTCTTACTGTGTGAACTGAACTTAAAGTGTTCATGGCTATGGATAACTGTGACATAACGAGTATCGTACTTTATTGAGGCCTGTGTTTTGTAGTTGTTCCAGTGGCCTTGGGTATGCACTTATTGTACGTCGCTTTGGATAAAAGCGTCTGCCAAATAAATGTAATGTGATGTACCTGCCACTGTGACCCAGCCGCCTACACCCATCTCCCAGAGAGCACTGTGCCTTGCTGAAGGTCATGCCAAGGTCATAACACTGTCCTCCACGCCACCGCTAACGTTAACTTACAGCAGTCGTCTCTCTCACCGCATGCTCTGTTTGACATTAAGAGACTTGCAGAGAGCTCAGCTCTCCTGCGTCAGGTGTGAGACTCACTCACAGAGGTCACACAGAGGTCACGCACTCACACACCCAGCTGTAGCAGTCTATTTCTACGAAAGTAAATGGGCTGGGTAATCAGTTTTAGATGATGAGTTCCCCACAAATGGTAAACAGATTAGTTTGGAAAGTTTGATCTTTCAACCCCCCCACCCCACAAATTTTCCAGACCCCCAGCAATTCCCAAAATATCACACATTTGGATTCTCCAAATTTTAGACTTATGACTCAGAGAAAAAGTACCTGCTGTTTTAGTTTGGAAACCTTGGCCGTTCACCTTAATGTCATACCCTGCGACGCCCTCTCTCACAAGACTAACAAATAGCTGCGTCTGAAATCATAGTTACGAGTCTAGGGACGACGTAACCTGAACAGATGGTTGTGGAAATCGCAGAGATCTAAGACAACATAAGACATATGGAAATAGTTGCGGTCTGACCTGAAATCGAGGCACGAAAAGCAGAGGGTAACAGACTGAGACAATCCAGACGACTCGAGAGCCAATCACCTCATTTCAGACGGCAGAGGCATCCTCGTAGAGAGGGGAAATATAATCTTTTTTTGACACTTATGAAAGTCGAGTGTCACTGAGGAAAACGAGTGCATTTTTTAATACATAATCTTCACAGCAAACACAATATGCTACAATATAAAAATGTGCAGAGATTAGCTGGGTTATAGTTAATGCAAGGACTGCTATCTAAAGACAGACAAGAGTAAAAACAGTACAAAATGTTAGATATCTTATGCTCTAAATGAATTTCCTTGGTTATCAAAATGCCTGATACAGCATTGATAATTAATAATATTTTATAAAATATGCTGCATGCTATCAGTTAAGGCAAACACTGAATCGTGCCAAGACTCAAAGCTAGACTGATGTTAAACAGCCAAAGCACACCGTGCATGTGTGTATGCTTTCAAATATGTATTTTGGCAATTAGACCTACACTTTTGGAAATGTACTTCTGAGCCAAGCATTCTTATCTGTGGTTCTGCCCAGTAATCCGTACTGAAGTAAGCCATTCCACGTGTCAATAAACATGTCCCGCATTAGTGGTGCGGTGCAAGTAATAGAATTAAGCCTCTCGTTATGTACTCTGGCTTTTAAAACAGATATTTCTGAATTAACTTCATATCGGCCCACCGGCCCATTTCATAGCGACTTCGCCAACGAAAATCAATTTGTAATCACTTCGCCGTGCGGACAAATGAGGTTCAGACATCGTCTGAAGACGTCGGTTTAACTACGCTCTCCTCGCTCATTTCTGTCATTGGACGAGAGTGATGTGAGTCACAGAGGGTGTTTTTTTTTCTTTTTTTTTTCCTTTTTTTTCTCGCTGATCAAAGCGGGTTTTTTCGCATCATCGTCTGGCGTGGGTTAGCGGGGACGGTTTCTCCACTGATCACGCAGCCTGGGAAATGGTCCCGAAAAAGCATTTTAATACGAGACCGCAGCAGATATCACGGTTACACCCGGGCCAGGCCCGTCCCGTTGGGCTCGGCTGTATAAATATTAAAATATCCATCTAATCAGTTCCATGTCCGCTTGGATATGAGCGTGTGTTCATGTCATGGAACTCCTGCTCTCGGGTCCGTTCAATCAGAGCGCAGCGTCTGTTTCCCGAGACTTCACATTTCGTACACGATACTGTGAGCTTGGCAGTCGATAAGACATTGTTATGCATAAAACGGTAAAAATCTGATACTTAAATTTGTTTTTAAAAATACACACAGAGGACATTGATATTAGAGTTCTAGCCAGGGTTGCATGGAACAACAATAAAAAAAGTAGGCCCGTGTAACCAATTTAATATCCACGCTGCCAGTTTTGAGGACATTAAGCAAATTGAGACAGAATATTTCCAACTGTCTCCAGACAGACCCCTCCGTGAGAACGTTAAATGGAAGACACAATGTTCCATAGCTTTAAAATCTAAGTACATAACAAGAAACGCTCTGTATTAGTATAGTGGGCTGCCCGCACTACAGAAGAATAGATCAGTAAGTTCATGTTATTAGAAATCAGAAGCAAGTTACTATTCAGCAAAGTCATTACAGTAGTTTTTAGAAAAAATGAAGAAAAAAAAGCAAGATTTAGAGATCACTACACCCAAATAAAAAGGCTGAACTCCACTACACATTCCGTTATAATAACATTTCTTTGCAGCCCAAATGCCCGGGAGAAAACTAGTGTGTTATTCAGCATCTGTGTGTTTTCGTCCTTTTTGATAAGCACACACTTCTAAGACTGAAAAGTGAAAATGTATTTATTTTATATTATTTGCTGATGTGTAATTAGGGAGCGCAGTAAAAGCTGACTACAGGAGGATTGACAGGAAGTGCATGTCACGCATGTCAGAGAAGAGGTTCCTAACAGGAACCAGGGCGGACGAACAGAGGAGCTAGAGGAACTCTGTGACATTGAGCTTATGGAGCAACCAATCCCCTCACAGGAGCCCATTATGACACCACAGATGGTTACCCAATGGTTAAAATCTGTGTCTTGTGATGTCACAATGATGCAGCCTTGTCATTCCAGACCTATTATAATTTTTTGTTTTTTAAATAAATAATTCATCTCTGTTTTTCTTTTAAAACAGAGCTCTTTTGCAGCTGTGGATTACTGTCAGTATGTCTTCACTTTTTCCTCTTCATATTTTTTTTTTTTTTTTGCTTTTTAATGATTATTTTGAAAGGCATTTTCCTCCCTCCCATGTTTCACTGTATTTCATCATACACCAACTGATGTAAGTAAAGGTCCATGTCCAGAGAATACATGTACTGCATGGAGAAGTGTGTGTGGAATGACTTGCATTAAGAAATAAGCTGCTTTGTTCTTTATATCATTATAACAGAACATTATAACACAAGCTAGAAGAAAGTGAGCATTTGTTGTAAGTATTCAAGACTGGTATGAAATTCTGTATTTGTGAGTAATCCTCTTGTACTACTACTACTACTACTACTAATAATAATAATAATAATGATAATAATAATATGAGGTGTATTAATGAACAATTCTGTGATAACAAAAATAAGACTGGTTCAACAATTAATATTCAAGAATTTGTTCGTCTTCGACAATCATTCAATCTATTTTCGTTTCGCTGAACAGAGACTACAATATTAATACTTTCGCCAAGAAAATGTCAAATGCATGTCAAGCTCAAATCAGGTACAAATGTTAAATGAGAATAGTCGGGGGGGAACTTCCTGATAATTTTGGGAGAAAGGCACAAGGTGCCCTTTGAAGAACTGATCGTGACACGTTATCATTCACTTTAGATAAAAAGGCTGAATTTTCTGCAGCTAATATAATCTGACTATTGCATTATTGATGCACTCATGCCCGCATCCCTTTTTCGAAATGCCACTTTCGCTGCGGCCCAAAGTCAAAATTAAACCGCGCGAAATGTTTTATTTAAGCATACATATTTTACTTTCCAATCATATTACTGCTGAAGCTTATTGAATTTGCCTTCGCATGTGAAACGCAATAGTCTGGCCCGGCTCGCAATGCAGCACAGGCGGATGCAGAACCATTTTCATAATAATAATAACTTCCGCACAGTCTCCGGATTTGTAAAGACGGCTTTGCTTCATGTATCTCAAATTGAGTTACCCGCTTCTAATTTGAAATCAAACTGGTAAAAAAAAAAAAAAAAAAATTAATGTATATGTTTTAACCTGACCGTGGAAATTAGACCTGAAGGCATTGTGGGATACGGTCCTCCGGGAGTCTATGGTTATGCAGCCATAACGGTCCTGCTCTCCAGCAGTATGATGAGGGGCGGAGCCACACTGTCCATCTGTCACAGCCTGGCTCCGCCCCCAGGAATCAAGAGTACAGACCATGGATAGGACAAACTGAATTTAGACACACACACAAACATGCACACACAGGCATACAGCCCATGCACTCATACACATATATACACACACGCACACAAAATTCACACAGGCACATA
>CM077288.1:66420606-66435606 GCA_039654925.1 Anguilla pacifica
TTTTCACCGTGCACATTCGGATACCTCTCCTGCCGCAAGTTTAAATGCCACCTAATTGGTTTCCATGGATACTAATGCCCCGCAGGCCCGAGGAGACGCCGCCGCCGCGGTTCCTTCCGCCGCACGGTAAACGTCTCGCCTCCGTATTCCTGTTTCACCGAGAACGCCGTCTCAGAGACTAAAGACCTGCCACAGACGTTACGGGGCAGGTACATTTAAACGACCTTTCGCATGTTATCCAGACCGCCATCATTAATTAGACCAAGACCTCTGTTACTCAAAGCACACCTGCTGCCACCAGCACTGCGCCTGGAGAGGAGGGTTATACGCCAGCACCCAAACGCCCTCAGCCCAACGCACGAGGCCCAGGGCCTGCTGGTACTTGTTCATTCGTTTATTACATATTTCATTACCTATTCTAATATACTCCATATTTCAAAACATTTTCCACATACTTTTTAAAAGGCAAACGGCCGTCCAATTTTACTAATTCCACTTGGATGAAAACCTGCTGAAAGTTGTGAGAGAGGTGTGTGTGTGTGAGAGAGAGTGAGTCAGGGTTTCAGGTCAATTTCATTTAATTTCAGTCTCCGAAAGCCACAAATTAAAATTAAACTCTTGTTTTTACAATAATGCTTGATGGGTGATTTTAAATGAACCTAATATCAATTCATTTTCTAAAATTTACTCAATTAAAATTACCCTGACCCTGACCCCAGCTCTGGAGAGAGTGAAAGTGAGGCCAAAAGAGAGAGAGAGAGAGAGAAAGAGCAGATTAACAGAGCTCTCCTATATCCTTCATCCACCTCGCCAGAGAATCTCTTAGGAACATAACAGGTTTTACGTCAACATCCGTAACAGGCATTACACCATCATCCGTAACAGGCATTACACCATCATCCGTAACAGGCATTACACCATCATCCGTAACAGGCTTTATGTCATCATCCATAACTCCTGGCCCTCAGCTTATCTGCCCGTGTAGATTATAGTTCCCATGGAGTCTCCATAGAGACCGCTGCCCCCTCCTCCCCCCCCACCCCCGATATCACATCTGATTTGTGTAAAGAGCCCAGCTCTTCGAGTCTACACACTAACAAGATTATGATACGACAATGCTAAAAAGCTAAATGCCGTAGGGCTTTTTGATCAACGTACAGTGTACAGCTTTTATACGTCAGGATACGAGATTAAAGGCTGTTTGATCAGACATTTTAGACCACTTCTAGAAAATGCTGATGGTAGAGGAAAAAATATATATATTTCATGCATATTTTAGCCATGGTTTGGGCAGGTAGCCACAGCACAGGCAAAGAGAAATTATAGTATCAGGTCCACATGCACTCCTGCAAGTCATAAAAGTATCAACCTAATAATGTATATTATTTATGTACATGTCATACAAGCATATAATACTGAATCAGAAAATGGGAGCGGAACCGAGGCCAGCGCTGTGGTGTTCCCCGGGGACCCATTTCAGTGGCGCAATGAGAATTCTGGAATCTCTTTTCTCCTGCACTCTCATTGCCTGCAGTAATGATTAAACAGAACTGGCCACAGAAGTCCACAGTCCCACAAAATATATATATATCTTCAAATATCAAGTTAGAAACGTACCAAATACCTTCAGCTTATTTCAGATATAATTCACCTTTGAGTTCCATAGACACCACGAACACTTTCAGGTTCAGGACCCTTGCCTGTGCTTATGAAATGATGACAAAACCTGCTGAGAAAATAATAAGAGGTCGCACAGCAAAGATTCTCAGCGTTAAATCAAGTCTAACCGCACTCGATTTGAGTCCAGTATAAATCAAATGAACTCCGTCAGAGTCCGTCAGTGCACACCGCACATCCTGAGGTCCTGTATCTCCAGCAATTGGCTGCTCCCAGTTCTTTTTTTTTCCCCCACCGACTATGGCCAATCATGCGCTGCCCTGCAGGATTCCTCGCCCCGATTGGCCCCGGAACAATCCGGACTTCGTCCGCAGAGAGCGTCACTACACAGACAACTACAAAGTACCTCAGCAGGAAATAGTGGACAGGAGGCGTAAACAGACTTTTTAACAGAATTTTCTCTCTTTCTGCATCCCATTCGTATAAACACACATTATGTATTTTGTGTTGAGTTTTTATCCTTCTATGCATATTATGTTTATTTTTAAGTCAGGTCATGTGAAGCTAAAGACAATTTTCCACTTCATGTGGACAACAACGTTGTATTGTATTGTATTGTATTATATTGTAAAGTTTTACACTCTGACTCAACACGGTTTCTCGTTGCCAGTGGTTGGACCAGTATGTTGAAACCACTGAGTGACTTTCTTTTTCCATCCAGATGTACAGTAGCCTACTGCACCCCCTTCCTTTCCCAAGGTTAGGCTTCAGACTTCACGACCTCATAAAAATAAAAAAATGTTTTTTCAAGTGTGGCTATGACCGGTGGTCAAGGAGAACCGGGCAATCAACTCAAAAAGACAATGTCACACACTTTTACTTTAAATGTTAAAAATCTCCCCTGCATAACACTGCAGTATTAAAGCAGTTTGCTGAAATAATTGCACGTGTCTTTAAAACAGGAAATAATTATTCATTGTGCTGTGAGGTCGTAAAGCCCTGATTAGATCTAAACTGTTTAAACAGGTGACTTTTCATTTGAAACTGTTTAAACTAAAGGTATATCACCGGATGAAACGATAGCTCTTTGGGGGAAAACAATTTTATAGAAAGATTAACGGCCGTAATTTTGAATAAACAAACGTCCAGTTCGAGGATGAAATTTCGTTCGTGACATTGCGTCATTCGAGTTTAAAAAAAAAAAAAATGTTTAAGGGTGAGAGAGGGAATCAGGGTCCATCTGCTTATCCCATTGGCTGTCGCACTCTGAAAAACACCAGGTAGGTTTCCCTGGCATTTTTCACACACCCTTCTAAAGTCGTCACCTTTTCACAGAATCGAGCGCAAATATATTACACGCACACACACCGGCTAATTACAGCTCGGTGTTCATTTCAACAGCGGGTTCGTGACCTCCGTTGGTGGCGTCTTATTTCAGGAAGTGCTAACGCCGCCGATGGTGGTGTAAGAAACGTTCTCGCTGAATCGATTTTTACAGCGGGCCACAACCCGGCAACCGGCCCCTATCGATGTTTGTCGTGGTAACGAGCTCCGCCTTTCGTCTGACGGGAATAGCGTGCGTGAGCTGACTGAGGGAGGACGCTAAGGCAGCGCTGTTAGCTGATTAGACGGAGATGTGACGGCCATTTTGTTTTCCATTCTGCTCTATCTGAAAGGGCGCCGGTGACCTCTCTCCGCTCGGCGTATCTGTCCCCGTCCCAGACCCGGCCGACGTTTTCGGAGAGAATTCGGCTTTGACAATGCGACCGGGGGGGGAAATGCGCTCAGCGCCCGGTTCCTGTGTCAGTTCGATAACGCGGGCCTGGTGTGTGTCAGGCTTCCAGTCACGATAGGCCCGGCTGCTTTAGTCCGACCGTCCGCGCGAAACCGTCTCTTCACTGCTCCCAGTGCACACAGCACACTCCCCGCATCGACTGCTCTGAAAGCTAGTAACGTTTTTCTTCTTGGAATTATTTCCATTTACAGTACGGCATTCGACACCGTTGTTCTGGTCTGCCTCAGATATGCTGGCTAATCTCTTTCGAATAAAATGTTTCACGGTCCGAAGGACGAAACTGAAGACCTTCCATTACTGTAAAAACACACGGACCCAATCCAGCCGTAGCCTCAGCTATGCACGGCCCTGATGCCAGAGCGATCTCTTAAGCCACAGAGCAGCGCTAACGCGCAGCCCCGCTCTGGCTCAGCACGGGCGGACCAGCAAACGGATTAGCGGATGTGGGCATGTGACACGGTGACATTTCAGTTGAAAGGAGAAAGGGACTCGAGTGAAATTAGATTTCCAGTGCTTTTGGGTGGGCTGGGGGGGGGGGGGGGGATCAAAGTGAACCTGACCCTGTTCCATTACACTCGCTGTCTAGGGGAAATGATGTCACAATTGCCATGGATACAGGAAGTATGAACTCCAAAGGCCAGACATTCGCCTCAACGATGGGGACAGAAATTCAGGGTTTGTGCCCATTAAAAAAAAAAAGTATGAAAAACTGTATTTACCACTTAACATTGGGTCAAAACCAATACTACCCTTGTGTTCAATGCAGGACTTTTATAATTTCATATCTGCCAGCCATTTAAATTTTAGCAAAGGTTTGTCAGCTTTCTGTTGTCTTGTCAAACATTTGGATCTTTGCAGAAAGTGCGCAGCCAGCATCCGCCATTTCCTCAGCGCATTTTGCCGATCAGCACATACCATGCGACGCAAACACCGTCAGGGATTTTCCCACGTGGGGGGGTGGGGGGGGGGGGTCATCCTCTCCTGACAGCCGGCAGTGAAGGTAAAGTGTGAAGGTGCCGCAGGGGAGCGTTGACCGTTCTCAATCTTCCGTGGCACGAGATTCGAGCAGCGGTCAGCGATCCAGTAGGAGCGAGCGGGAGGGAGGGAGGGAGGGAGGGAGGTGGATGCCGAGCGGCGGCTGCCCATGACCGGCACGCTCTTGAGAATAACCGACCGTGCAAAGAGCGATGACCAGCCTGCACCTCCGCGGCTCGCCGGGAGAGGCCGCAGCTGCTTCCAGGAGAGCGTGACCGAATTCTCAAAACCGAGCTTTAAAACTGACGCTCAGTATACTGTATATTCCACTGCGTCCCATAATCTGTCATTTACGAGTCAAAAAACAAACTGACAGCCAAAGAAAATTGAAATAAACCTAAAAAAAGAAACAACTTCACCAAAGTTAAGTGCAAATAAAGTGGGAAGAAAATTACTGGGGCATCACAAAATGGCACCCACAGCTGGGACTCATTCTAATGCACAATGAAAACCATCAGAGAGGAGGTGTGGAAGGACAATTTGCTCTGATTTGTCACGAAAGTCGCCCCCTTCCCCGACCCCCCCGACCCGGCACAATTTACGGTGTTTACCAAACTGGCTCTCATCAGTACGGCAGGTGCTGTTTCCACGCTACTTGACCTCTGACCTCCTGTCAAAATCTGCGTATCCTGCCGCAGTACCTTCAGTAGTCCAGCAGAGGCGCTGTGGGGTCTCTAACAGAGAGACTGGTGCAAAAGACGGGATTGACACGCTCCCATTGGGGGGGGGGGGGGGGGGGGTGCTGTTCAGCGAAACGGCTGCTGCGTTTACTTAGACACGGAGGTGTCAATCTTCACAGTTCGCAGTGCATGTCAGTTTCGGCAAAGCAAACAACCCCTCTCCGCCCCGCCCACTCCCCCCACCCCAGTCTAGCTCAATAGATCCAGCAGTATGGAAGCGTAACTATGGCACCGTATGGCGACAGAGGGGGAAATGTGGGAAATGTGGTACTGGAGAGGACACTGCTGTTGGGACATTTAGCAGATAATATATACACGCATATATAAGTATCTTTAGATAAGCAGCTTCAAAATAATAATAGAAGTAATAAAATATTTACGGTTATTATTTGAATTGTTATCTAACTGCCTTTTTAAAAAAAATAAAAACTCAAATACCCAGTGAACATTTCTACAGTGAAAAGTTGGTGAAACGCCATCTGGGCATTCAGATGAAAACCCAGCTACGTTTGGTTGAAAAGTGAAAGTTTTCCTAGCCAACTAGGATGCAGCCAGGCTACATCTGGGTCAAACCTGAGCTATATTAAGGTTAACTTAGCCTGTTTATGTCAAAACGTCACCTAGATTTCCACTCCTCAAGACATCTAGATTCAGGCTTTTTGTCACTGGGTGTGGATGATGTGGACAACCAGGAGTGGGTTGGGAGACATTCTAAGAGCCTGGCAACCACCCTGTATTGTAATCATTTTTTTTTTTTTTTGGGAAAAGCCTTTTGTTTTTTTGTTTTTTAATCTGGGTGCTGACGGACAGGCAGGTGTGCTCCATGTGCCACAGCCAACATCTACACCCCTGACGTCCCGTCCCACCCCCCCCCCCCCCCCCCCCGCACCCCTGCAGATTCAGGAAATCCCCATCCCTCACCGGGGGCCAGCGGACAGGGGTGGGGGCCCTCAATCAAAATGGCCGTATGAGAGAGAGAGCGAAAGTCAAAGAGTCACAGCCTGGAACCCTGTGTGTGGGGGGTGGGGGGGCGGGGAGGGGGGGGGGGGCATGGTAACACCAGCAGCTTCCGATGCATCACGTCAGGGCGCGACATCCATCCTGACAGCCACGTGCATCTGTCACATCCATCAGTCCAAATGCACCCCCCCCCCCCCGCCCCCCGCCATACCCCCCCTTACTCTGCCGCTTAAAGTGCGTCTATTTTCGAAAGCCTCCTCGGCTGGGACCAAATGCACTGAAAACCCGAGCACCTTAACTCTACCTGTCAGCAGAGTCTAAATGCACACCGGGAGCTGCTGGAGATTTATGAGCAGGGGCTCAAGAAACTGTCTTTAGCTATTAAAGCGAAACCAGCCGCGCATTCCGCACTGAAGTCATCAGGTGGGGTTAGTGTTTATAATTACCATAGAATAAGTTGACGAATTACAACGAGTGGCAAAACGATAAAGCTGAGCTGTCTGAGACCAAATTTTATTTATTTAAAATCTACATTATTTTATATATAGTAAAAGCCTGAAAAACTAAGTAAGTGAACACCCAAAATTCAGACCTACTGAGAATCTGGAATCCTGGAAGCTGAATTCGGGAAAGGGGGGGAGGGAGGGGGGGAATGTTTAGACAGTGACCAACCACAAGTCAGCAACTCTAAAATTCATGAACAGGAGCTTGGAATTCCCCTCCCAGCAATTCCCTGCTAGCTTAGCTTGGAGAGTTCCAAGGTCACATTTTACAAATTTCCAACTGCCAGTGCTGCTGTGGTAAGGGACCGTGTTATTTTTTCAATCTGACCATAAACTATATTCTACTTCATAAACACACCTCGGAATTTACTTAGCTAATAATACAGAAGCATTTCCAACAGGATAGATCTGCAGAATGTTAGTGTGTGTGTGTGTGTGTGTGTGTGCGCGTGCATGCATGTGTGTATGTGTGTGTGCGTGTGTAATGTGTGTATTAGTTATGGCCTCGTAAGCCATAACTAAAAGAACCATTTCTGCAACAGCTGGGCACTCATCCTTTTGGCTACCCAGTGGCAAGCAACCCAGCCATAAATATTTCAACAAAATTTTTTTATATTTGAACAAATCTCCTTACGGTGACATTCCACTCTGAAAAATTTGTAATAGATTGTGAGCAGCCTTGAAACCCATAAAGCCGGACTGGACGCAACGACCGCGGGCGGAACTGCGGTGTTGAAAAGACGGGATCAAATTATTAGCTGGTGAAGAAAAAGAAGAAGAAGAAGAAAAAAAAACACCGTCTGTATTCCGACCGCCATTTTAACCTTCTAAAACGGAGTTAAAATAATGGCTAAATTGAGGTCACGGCGATTGTGCGATGTGAAAGGGGTGGCCCCAGCGCTAGGTTACGAGACTTTCAGCACTGCTGGGCAAACATTTCCCCGAGCACACTGGGAGCGTCACACATGGCACAGCCAAACAAAGGAATAAATATATACAGAAGAGGGGGGGGGAGGGATGGCTCCTTCTCTCTTCCAAATCTCTTCAAGATGTTTAAAGACTCCCCCGCCTCGCTGTTTGCCAACTTCGAATTCCTTCTGGCAGTTGAAGGCGAACTTAAATATTCCTGTTCAAATAGTTTAAAGCTCGCGAATGTTTTCTTTCGCGACCGCGGAGACGCAAGTCGCGGGCACCCGCGAAAGGGCCCCCGCTTCTGCCCGCCCGCCACATCTGTCCCTCGCGCTCAGCATACGCCGGACCATACCGCTGTTTCTACGCCGCCGCCGCCGCCGTGGCTAGCAATCTCTCCGCTGTGCCAGCGATATACATATTTCCAAAACGTGTTACCTCAACGGTTGACAGGCTCGGGGGAAGCAGACAGTGTTTTGCTTAGAGAGAGGGCTTCCAAGCGAAGCTGCAAAGGTTGCGTCTCTCCCACACATGGCCGCATTAAACCAGCCTAGCGACATGCAGTTTTGTTGTGTTATTGCCAACACTGTAACCACGGTGGTCTGAAATTCTCGGGGCTCAGTCATTTTTATGAAGTGGCGCAGATTTGGGGGACCGTGGGGGTGGGATCAGGGGTACTGTGTGCCCATTTGTTCCCAAAAGTCAGCGTGCGCTTTTTGGAAGGAAACACCTGCTACACTACTAAATCAACCTCTCTCTCCAACTCCAGAGCGCATTAATCTGTGTTATTGCTAGAAAAACACACACACACACACACACACACAATAAAAACCACAGATGGTTCCGTTTAGCCGTTTTATCTTGCGTTGCTGTTTTTCTTCCTGCAGACTGAAATATTTGAATTCCACCTAAATAAATTAATAAATAAATAAATAAATAAATTAACTAATTAATTAATTAATTAATAATAACCTAGTTAACAGGCGACCATGAATTAAAGTCGAAGACAAGCGGCAATACAGCAGTGAATTACTGAGGCAAGCGGACTGCAAACGGACGGTATAAAAGCGCATAGTGTTGCGTCACTAGTCTGGGCTCCGGCCGCCTAACCATACGGCGTTTTCTTGAAAAATGCCGGCTATAACCACACTGCTCACTTGAAAAATAACAGTGAAAGAGCCAGGATAGTTCTAGAATATCTTTGCATGATAAATGTTTTTATTTTCGAACAGAGGTGTTTTCCTTTTGCCATCTCATAGGCTACGTTTTGGTTTGTAAGCTGGGGTGGTGGTTTAAAATTTAGAAATGTGACAAACCTCTGAATCTATTCATCCGTTAACTCCATGGATCTAAAGCAAATATCACATTGGGGAATAAGTATGCGCTCTTATATTGATTCTTCTAAAAAGAAACAAACAAAAAGGAAACAAAAAAAGATCAATAGTGGTTTCAAAATGTGCCTGAATTCTCAAAACACAAGCTAATCGCTATCAAATGCTTTTAGTAACTTTTGTTTCTGGAAGAGAGAGAGAGAGAGAAAAAGTGGTGAAATACTTCTTTGATCAGATATCAGAGAAAAAATGTTATGTGTCCATTACAAGCTTGCCTAACACTTTGGAGACAGTATTACTTTCCCGTTTAGAATGTAAACAGCTTGCTGTAAAAGACGACGTTCCGCTCGCCGCAGCTGTTCCGCCGGTTCAGTCCTGGCTGTCCCCGGCTGCGCGCTCGCGTCTTTCCCTCTTTAATTAGAACCCGAGAAGGTCGGACTTGCGCTCCCGCGCGAGCTCCGCCACGGAGAACCGGCGAACTAATGAAGGCGTTCTGCGCCACAAAGTTCACCCCGCTCCTCGCACGCCATTAAAAAAACCAACCGCGTTCAAAGCGTGTCAGAGCAATGCTACTGTCTCACTTTTTCCAACTCAGACACGCAGCATTCAACTAGGAAAACGTTATTTTTCAACATTGTTATTTTATTTTTCAAAAAAATATGGTTTGAAAGATAAAAACAGCAGTTATGCAACAGATGCACGAATACAGCGCACACAATAAATAGATCGTTAATAACGCACAAATCCCAAGGACAACGGAATTAAAGGAGAGACGTCGCTTTGTTTGTCCGTTTAAATATCCACTCCACTCGGGAACAAGTCCTAAATTGATTTTGTGCCCAGGTCTGGAGTTGTGTGTGTGTGTGTGGGGGGGGGGGGGGGGGGTCCACATCTTGGATCCTCATCTCTGGAAGTCCTCCAGGGGAAATGATTGGGGTCAGGGGGATGAAAGAGGGGAGAGGTGCTGTACTCAGGTTTGGGTTTAAATGGCAAAGCCAGGCCAGCAGTAAGGCCTGGTGCAGCTGGCCCGTTAAGCTCAGATTCGGGGGGGGGGGGGGGGGGGGGGGTGGTTACGGCAGCAGGTACAAAAGGCCCCCCCCCCCGATTAGCTTCATCCAAAATACCACAGAGGCTGTGACCCTTTGCAGAGGTGACTGGCATGGAATGGGGTCAGCGAGGTGAAAAAGAGGAAGGTGTGTATGTGTGTGAGAGTGTGTGAGTGTTTCAGTTTCATGCACACACACACACAGACGCACACACTCACACACACACACAGACGCACACACAGACTCACACACACGCATACACAGACTCACATACACACACACACACACATACATACACACACACTCACACATACTCACACACAGACGCACACACACATACACACACTCTCTCACACCCACACTCACACACACACATACACACACTCACACACTCACACACACACACACACACACAAGACACACACACACTCTCTCACACACACACAGACGCACACACACACACACACACACACACTCCTGGCTCCGTGCCCTTCTCCCTCTATCTCTGCAGCAGCTCTCAGACCAGATGCCCTGCTCCCGTAACTCCAGCTCCTGTGCGCCGCTAACCGCTAACAGAGACGTGCGGGTCACCAGCAACCTGTCGCCCCCTGTCCCCCCCCCTCAGCCAACCCCCCCCCCGCCCGCGGCCGCCACGCCGCTGACTTCAGACGGGCCGGAACGCGGCGAGAAATCCAAAACAGACCGGAACTAAGAGGGGGGCTGATTGAGTCAGGATGTAATATACGGACAGGCCCGGTGCATTAACCCGGCGATGACTGAGTACCACCCCCCCCCCCAACCCATAACCCCCACCACCCCCCCCCCACACAGACTCTCTCCTTCTCCTCTCAACACTCCCCCTCCCCCTCCCCCTCACCCCCCCAATTTCACCCCTCCTCTCCTCTCCTCTCCTCTCCGGCCAAATACCACAAACGCTGTGCGTGCCTCCCCTAATTCAGGGCCAGAAGGCGAAGTGCTTAAAAAGAAAGAGAGATAGAGAGAGAGAGGGTAAAGGGGGGGAGAAGTAAAGCTGTCCACGAGCCTGTACATATCTATCAGACGGAGTGAGACGTGGACGCCTTATTGCGGTGCAAAGTGGGGCTGGGAAGGCTCTCTCAAAAACGCGCCTGTGTGTGCCTGGAGCTCGCCGGCCTGATTAATCTCGCCGCCGCTCGCTGGCGATGACTTTCACGCCGCGCTATGCTAATGGGAGGTGTCCGATGGCGTGAAAGGATCCCCGGCCCAAACGCCACTTATCGGATTTAAGATTGAAACCCGTCGCCTCTCCCCGACAAAACATTCGGGCCATTCGTACCCTTTCAAAGCGTGCGAATTAAAGAAAAATGTAGCTGTACAGAAATGTCGGCTTTTTTCAAATTATTATTATTATTACTACTACTACTACAACAAGCACGTTAACAACATTCGGGCAGACAAGACTATTCATAACAGCCACAATACACATTAAACGAAAAAGCGTTATCATTGGCACACAAGCGTTGAAAACGTAACAAGGGCAATTTCGTGTGAGATATAAAAAAAAAAAAAATGAATATAATCTCCAAACTGTGCCAGACTTCCATTAGAGCATCTGAAGACATACAGAACCTTGAATAAAATAACTGAAAATGAGCATAATAATGCCATAAGTGTGACGGCCGGATAAGTAGCTCATTTCGCTGCCTGGAAAGAGGACAAGTGTGGTATCTGGCTAATGGATTTAGTGAAGAACCGCAGACAGCTTGCCAGCTGGACTCTCTTTCCTGAGATGAGGATTTCCTTCCATGATTTTACGGGGTGTACATGACGCTTTTCACCCCATAACTATTTCGTTTGACTGTCGGATTGCCCCGAGAAGCAGATTTTTTTCGGATTACTAGTGCTCGACACTTGGCTGGGGGTGGCAGTCGCTCTCTGGAGGAAAGCACAGAAGATGATCGCAGGCTGTGCCACAGCCAGGATCCGAACTGGCAACCCTCACCAGTTACAAACCTACGCCGCTGAGGCTTAACCCCACCGCACCGCCATTGTTACGGCTGTTTGCAGCTGATGCTGAACACAAATGGCCACATTTGGAGTTGGTGGCGGCTTGTCTTAAAGATGATATGAACCACACTCACGTACATTCAACTAGTTTTCTGAGAGATGCACAAGCAGAAATGTATTTTCACAAGAACTTTCGCATTTCATTTAATCAACCAGCATTCCTTCTGTTTTCTTTTTTTGGGTTTTTTTTTTCTTTCGCCCAGCAGGATTTTTAAGGGAGTTCACTTTCATACCAAATTATCCCGTATCGTGTTACCCCAAAAGCATACCTGTAGCTTCGACCCACTTGCCTTCAATTAAGTGAACCGTAAGGAAGAAAAAAACATTTTTTAGTTGCAGGTGTTCTTAAAATGAAAAATGCGAGAACAAATGAGAAACGCCCCCCGGCCAGAGCACTCTGGGCTTACGGCCTAAATTGTAATTGGAGTTATAAAAGCGGCATTATGGGATATCTCGTGCTGAACGGAGAACGCTATTGGTCAGCCGCGGTGAGCTCCGTTTCTGCAGCGTCGTTTCATTGGAGGAAAAAAAAAAAAACTCATCTAAATGAATGAGTTTAGTCTGTAAGTGTGCGTTCTCAGCTCTGAGTGAGAGCAGGGACATTGTTCCCCTCTACACTCAATTCACGCGGCCCCGCCCCACCCGACATTCTGCTCCCGAACAAAACAGACAATCAAAAAGCCGGCTTGATTTAATTACTCACAGAGCCGCAGTTCCACAGTACGCCATTAGCACGTTAGCGCTGCACAAAAGCGCGTCGCGGCGTAGAAAATGAGAGGGGAAACTAAATTAAAACTGCGTAATGACAGGTTTAATTTAGGTGAGCCGGAGTAACGATGTTTGCGTTCCGAGTGTTTTTCTTACGTCTTCTCGTGCGGTGAGGTGACTAATCTTGATGATTCACTAACAGGGCCCCATCCGCAAAGACTTCTGGAACCATCTTTCACTTAAACCAAAACACAGTCACTCCCATTACGTACTCATAAAATTTTTACAAGAAACAGTTATATTGCACAAACTGAGGCGAGGCCAAAACGTTACAAAAATAATCAAAGGGTTTCTTGAACTCCTCTTCCCGTTGCAAGGCCTTTTTTTTCAAGTGTGAGAAGGACTCATGGGTAAAGGTTCGAGCTTCGGTCAAACTCGCTCTACACTGACCCCGTTCTTCCACAAAGAATACCGTTCCACCCCACCAACCCCCGAAAAAACAATCCAAGGCCATCTCCCCACAGAGGGGTTTCCCCAGTACCGCACTGCCCATAAGAAGGGGGGGGGGGGGGATGGGGGGTGGTTTCCTGTGAGCGGGACACCCAGCGTGGACCTCTAGCCAAGCTAAACACGTGGGTGGAACACAAGCCGCTTTAGAGAAATGTAAACCTGTTAGCAAAACACGAAAACAAACGGGTCCTGGTACTGTGCACCTCTGTATCACACCATATCAGGCTGGGTTAGAGCAGTATAATGGGTACTGGTCTTGTATCCGAAAGGTCACAGGTTCGATTGCCAGGCAGGACACTGCCATTGTACCCTTGAGGAAGGTACTTAACCTGCATTGCTTCAGTATATATCCAGCTGTATAAATGGATGCAATGTATCCAATGCTGTGTAAAATATTGTGTAAGTCCCCTAAATGCCTGTAATGTAATGTAATGGGTATACATGGGAACCGACTCGACCTCTGACCATGTAGAGATCGGCAGTGTTCGGCCATGGACAGAAATATTCGTCACCTTCTCTGGTCTGGATATACACACGTGCCACGCCGTGTTATACAGCGAACCCAAAGCTTGGGGCACAGGATTCAGGGAGAATTAAAATTTTAAAAAAGCACTCGTCAATGAAAACATCAAAATTTTGACGTTTTGGCAAGCCACCGGCATGACCAATTATGTAAAGTCAAGTCAAGTCAAACTTTATTTAGAGTTCGCTCACACAGCAAACGTTCATAGATGGAGACATTACAGTCACTACGGTGCTCATTGTGCTGGCAAAAGCATTTAGGGCCCAACGATGAACTCTCTGAGTAATCAAGGCGGTCAGAGATCAGACCCAGAAAGCAATCCAAGGCCAGGCCCTCTGATTATTCCCTGTCTGAGCATCTGCAAGGAGGAATCAGTGAACCTTTAAACAAATGTGACTTCTACCCACACATGGAATTTTCATATAAATTGATTGCATCTTAACTCTTTCAACATTTTGTGTTCAAGACACAAACACAGACACATGCACACACAGACATGCACGCACACACACACATACATACACACACTCACATACATGCACACACATCCCCAGAGACAAATAAACCAAAACAGGCTTTAGAAAGCCATCACTCCCAGAGATGCATTGCAGATTTGCTGTGGGTCTTGTATGCGGCACACCTTAGTACCACATCCCAGCCAACCATGCTGAGCAGTCCGCACACATCAGATCCTTAGGACGGCATGATAAGCCCCTTTTAAAAATGGCTGCAGTGATAACACATACATATACACGCTCGCACACAGGCGCACACTCACACAGATTTATCTTCATTTCATTGTCACCGGAATCAGGTGTACCTGTTTTTATTCTCATAATTTATCTCGTATACTCTGCTACACAGACGCAGAGTGACACAGGCTGCATTTCATACTGGCAGACAGACGCCGAATGTTATACCCGTACTAAATTGCTGTGTTCCTTACTTCTTTAATGGCCGGTGTCCATTTCCTGATAACAGCATTCCGTATGTTTAAATCGCGTTGTGGATATAATCCGGTACTGTTTAACAAATAAGAATTAATGATGTTGCCGTTCGTCCAGACGGAACTTAATTTCGCACACTATTTATTTGTTCTGCAATATACTGTTCGTATAACGGTGCGTTTAACACGCAAATACGTCTAAAGTTAGTGGCCAATTTTTTTTTTTTTTTAAACTTTTTTATTTATGAAGAAGTGAATGATTACGTCCCGAACACAAGGGATTCACCCCCATCATAAATGGCGTCACCCGGCGAGGAATATCCCTGCTGATCTCAGCATCGTTCGGTCATCTCTTTCATAACCTTTCAATCTAACCATGCGAGGCGCGAGC
>CM077288.1:66438500-66441000 GCA_039654925.1 Anguilla pacifica
GGTAAAGAGGTGAGCGAGTATAAACTGAAACAGGGAGGTACAGGAGATGACCTAAAGACACCGAACAGGAATTGGACCCCCGGGGTGTTTCTAGGCAAGGTCACATGGTCACACTGGGGTTGCCACGGCGTTCTAATTTTGGGAAACGGGCACGGAAGCCAGCTAACCTGTTTGGAGCCAAGAGCCACCAGCCTAAAATTAAACGGCCCAGATACGTAAAAATTAACCAACGCCACGCTTGCAGGCGACGCCGTCCCACAATCCCCTGTCAACAGAGCAGGCCCTTCCATTCCAGAGGGGGGGTGGGGGGGTGTGGAAAAATTCCCCCCCCCCCCCGCCTCTAAAACCCGAGCGTCAGCCAAGTGAGTGAGAGATTCCAGAGAGGATTTTTTAAAGTTTTATTTTTAGCGAGAAAAAAGGTTTCAAAGCCCCTGTATATCCCATAAACAGGGCCTGAGCCGCCAGCAGATCCCATCTCTTTCTCTCTCTCTCTCCTCCCCTCTTGCTCTTTTTTCCCTCATTCTCTCTTCCCCCTCTCTCTCTCTCTCTCTCTCTCCTCTCCCCCTCTCCCTCTCTCTTTCACACTCTCCTTCGTTTACTGACGACCGTTAGGGAAAACAGTATCAGGTTTCTGACGGCTTGCCTTGCCGCCCGGACCAAGTGCATTTTCGGATTACTGAGCTTACAGCAATGAAGTTTAATTATACAGGCAAGCCCACGCGAGGTCCCGCGGATAAGCAGAGGTGGGGCAAGGGTTGGGGGGGTGGGGGGTCAGAGTCATGGGTTTAGGGAACTCATTGGTCAAACTTAAAAGCCATGAATTGAGCATCAAGAGCTAACAAAAATACAAAATGTGGCAGGGGGGGAATCAGGGAACAGTTTCAAACACAAAGTCAGTGAAAGGGTGAGTAACATGGAGAGTGAGAAGGTGAGTAACGTGGAGAGTGAGAAGGTGAGTAAGAAGGAGAGTGAGAAGGTGAGTAACGTGGAGAGTGAGAAGGTGAGTGAGAAGGGGAGTGACGTGGTGAGAGAGGTGAGTAAGAAGGAGAGTGAGAAGATGAGTAACGTGGAGAGTGAGAAGGTGAGTGAGAAGGGGAGTGACGTGGTGAGAGAGGTGAGTAAGAAGGAGAGTGAGAAGATGAGTAAGAAGGAGAGTGAGAAGGTGAGTAACGTGGAGAGTGAGAAGGTGAGTGAGAAGGGGAGTGACGTGGCGAGAGAGAAGGCCATTTGGTGCAGGTGCTTTCCCTCTTTTTCCAACACAAGCCCTCCGGCCTCTGTGCTGGCTCTTTAAAGCCCTGGTAAAAAAAAGAAAGAAGGTCTCTCCCCAGAACGTACAGAACACCCCTCCAAACAAAGAGAGACCCACAATCACTCCCGGGACACCTGTTGGCCCCTCGCGGGCGGCGAGCGACTTTCGCTAAAAAAACAGCACGGCCTCGAACCTCCGGCTGCTCCACCTTTCTAGCGTACAAACCGGCGACGCGGGGCTCCAAAACACGGGTGTTTCCACGTCTCTGGGGATTAACATGTTCAGTCCCCACGGCCGCAGTCCGCCAGGACCCTTACGGTACGTGACGTCCGCCGCTTTCGTTGTTTTGTTTTCTTTTTTCGTCGTTTTTTTTTGGTTCCTCAGATTAGCGCGGCTGATTAGCGCTGAACTTTAGCCCGCCGGCTCCCGTCCGTCAGCCGGCCGCTCGGTGGAGGTGTGAGGAGGCCGGCGGTGTTATGACAGGAAACGCCGTTATCCCATTACCCCCCCCCCCCCCCAAACCCCCCCACAGCCGCCCCGCGGGGGCGCTGCCCGAGGACAAAAACACCGCCAGGCTCTTAAGAGCCCCCCTGTTCCGCGGTGACCTCATCGGGCAGGAATTCGGGAGAGAGAGAGAGAGAGAGAGAGCAAGCAGCAGCAGGACCGAGAAGAGAGAGAGAGAGGGAGAGAGGGAGAGCAGCAGGACCGAGAGAGAGAGAGAGAGAGGAGGGGAGAGAGGGAGAGAGGAAGAGGGGCCAGGCTGGAAACGCAGGCCTTGACAGCGGGGCGCTGAAACACCAAGGCTTGCTGGCAGGAGCCAGAGAGAGAGAGAAGAGAGAGAGAGAGAGGGAGAGAGAGAGAGAGAGAGGAGAGAGAGAGCACAGGACGGAGAGGGGAGACGGGAGAGAAGAGAGAGAGAGAGGCCGGAGGGAGAGAAATAAACTTAGCACCTGCTACCGGCTGTCCCCGGGCCCCACACACGTTTCGTGACAACGCCTGTGAAACTGCAGTCCCCCCCCCCACCCCACCCCACCGTCCCCACTCCCCCCTCCCCCCACCATCCCCACTCCCCCCTCCCCACTCCCTCCCCGCCCCCTGTTCTGCAGGGCAGGGCTGTAACCGGGTGGGGTGGGGGGGGGGGAGAGGAACAATATTGACATTCTGCATTCTGTGACTCCGTTCGTGAGGGACGTCACTGGAACCGTAACGAGCCGCTCGGCCTTGCCGGAGACGCGGCGAGTATTCGACGCT
>CM077288.1:66446000-66938500 GCA_039654925.1 Anguilla pacifica
TAATTCTATAAAATATTCAGCTGTAAATATGTATTGCCTGTACAAAGCACTGTAAGCTGAACAAGAGCATCAGGTAAATAAATAAATACAGACATGTTGTGTGCAACATAACAAATTAAAAGAAGATGATGTTCAGCTTCAGTGTCCTAAACGAGTGATGTTTCTTCCTCTGCCGTTTGAACACACACACACATGCACGCGCACATACACACACACACACGTGCGGGGACACAAACTCCAGCCCCTTCCGTTTTGTTTCAACAAGCAAGGAGTCAAAAGGGCAAGGCTTTCTGACAAGAAGCCCGTTCTCCCCCCCAGGCGCTGACTACTGAAATACCCCAAATTCCTGCCCCCCCACCCCCCCATCCATTTACAGCGTGCATGTTTAAACAATACAGGGAGTTAAAGGTGTGTGTGACATTAATGCAGCCCAGTGTAACTTCAGCAGATTACCTTCATCCTGCCAACCCCCCCCCCCCTTGTCCTGCTTGGGAGGGGGTCATTAACATAGCACTTTAAACCCCCTCTAGCTATTTCTCTTTAAGAGAGACCCCCCCCCCCCCACCCCCCATGCAGGTTTGAGGCTTATTAAGCTCCCGCTGTAGGCACTGGATGAGGAAGGAGCAGGAGCAGGAGCAGGAGCAGGAGATCTCCACCAAACGAGCAGAAGCTTTTTCGGCAGGTAGCTACCAACTCCAGGATTACCGCTTATTCCCGAAAATCTCATAATTAACAGGTCCATAAAACCCGGCCGGCTACCTCACAGCCTCCAGCACATATTTCACTTCCTCCATAAAAATAAAAGACCAACAGCCCTTTTTTTTTGTTGCGGTGGAGGAGGGGTGGGGGGGGGGGGGGGGGGATTAACTTTCACCCAACTCCCTAGCTGCAGAGAAATCCTGTTTAACTGTTAACGTTCCTTTTTAGACTGTTAACGTTCTTTACTTTCTTTGGTTTCTTTAGAAAATTGACATTTTGCCTCATCTCTGTCATTATCTGTCGTTTGCTCAGTTGTTTACTGACGCGCAGTCGTGGGTTCAGGGTGGGACGGGGAAGCAACACAATTAGACAGCTTGCCAAAGACAAGGCGAGGGGGGGAATGCGTAAGAGAAAAACAAACACAAATCAAGCCTGTAATTAAGACCTGTAGGCCTCTCTGTGTGTGTGTGAAGAATAAACCCCCCCCGATGTCAACCCCCTCTCCCCCCCCCCCCTCCCCAGTGCTGGTATGCCCCCCCCAGAGTTTGAGCATCAAAAGGAAGGGCCCTGTGCATAATTGGTGTGGGGGCAGGCTTAAGGAACTAAAGGTGACCCAACTACAGTCAAAAAAAACAAAACAAAACAAAAAAAACCTGTAAGGAGGGTTTGGTCGGCATCCAGGTGTTCTGCCCAGCCGTTATACGACTTTAGCCACTTGACCTCTCATTCCTCTTACCCCCCCCCCTTCCCCCCGGGCCCCCTAACCCCCCACCCCTAAACTGCCCACTCTGTTACTGCCCCCCGCTGCCTGATCTGCTCCTGCCCCCTGCCCACTGTCACTGCCCCCCCCCCCCCACTGCCCACTCAGTTACTGCCCCCTCTCAGCCTAGACGCTCGGCAAACATTGTCCAGCGTTAGTTTCCATTACAATAGAGAGAAGCAGCAGGACTGTATAAACTTTGCTGTTTGCACCAAAAGGCCTTTTCCTTAACCCGGCCTTTTCCTTAACACTGTCCCGCGCAGACAAAGCAGAGCAGGTGGCACTGGGGTGGGATGGGATGGAATGGAATGGGGGGGGGGGCTGGTTAAATCTGTAGGGTTCAGGCAGACACATTTGGTACCCGGTGTGTGTATGTGAGTGCAGGGGGGGCACCGTTATTTTGGCTGCGGTCGTGTCTCACTGCACCCCCCCCCCCCGCACCCCGCCACCCCCCCCACCCCCCCAGTAATTAGTTGCCGGGGGGAATCCCATAAATCCTATTCGCCGTTCGCATGCGCGTTCTCGGAGTAACCAACGGCGTTTCCCCGGCAACGGCGGCACTCTAGCGTCGGCGGCTGTGACCGTCTCCTCCCCCCCCCATCCGCCCCTGTACCCCCCACCACAGAACAGCTTAGCTATACTCCCAGGCGCTCAGAAATACAAACACGCTCCATAAATAAACATATGTGACCATACTGTTTCTGAATACATGGAAATAAGACCATACTGTTTCTGAATATATGGACATAAGACCATACTGTTTCTCAATATGTGGAAATAAGACCATACTGTTTCTGTGAATATACATGTGCATGCACATCTGTACATAAGGCTTAGGGATGGCTGCCTCTACTTTAAAAAAAGCAGTCAACTCCTTCATTAAATAAATAAATACACAAATAATCATGCATTCGTACAATTAGACAAATACAATTACAATTACAATTACCCGACTCTCACAGTGTACTCTCAAAATGGCTGCACGACAGGGTTTTTGTGAATTAGAGGGACTGGCAGCAGGTTGTGCTCACACCACCGGTTCAAACAGATGGGATAATTCATGATAAAGCCCAAGCAACACCTGACACCCTGCGCATGATTTAGCTGCGACCGCATACGCTGCACCCCCCCCCCCCCCGCCCCCTGCACCCCGCCCCCCTCAAACCCACACCCCCCAATGAATAATCCAGGAATGAGACGCAGGGACCATTGTTCTTCGCGGTTTGGACAGGTGTGCCGCCTCCCCTTGTCCTTTCAGGTGAGATGTTAACTGAACCTCAAAGGAAAAAAACAGCTGATCTGAACCCAGCGTTTTGTTTTTTGTTTTGGAGGCAATTCGTAGGGGTCGCTGGGGGTGCGGCACCAAAAACAAAAAAGGTTGCCCCCTTCATTGCTGTCCAGCAGCTTGGCTCCACCTGTCTACTGTCCAACACCATCTTAATAAAAATAAAATAGAGGCGGCCACAGCTAACTGCAAAAACCACAGACACGGCCGTCTTACAGTCCTACAGACTCCACTTAACTGGCCAGAGCAGAGGTAACCAAGCATGGTCCTGGAGATCTAGCATCCTGTAGGTTTTCATTTCAACCCTAACGCGGCACACCTGACTCTACTAATTAGCAGCTCAGCGAGATCTCCAGCTGTTGTTGAATGAGCTGTGCTTTGTCAGGGTTGGAATGAAAACCTGCAGGACGGTAGCTCTCTGGAAACAGGGCTGGTTACCACTGGGCTAGAACAAGTTGGGATAATCCCTGAAAAATCTCATGATGTGTCTTTTTTTTTTTTTTTTTTTTTACTTTCAGAGACAAGCTGACGGTTAGGCCCCTCGCCATTGGCACAGGAGGGTTAACGGCATTCGGCCCGAGGACGGTTTAAAAATTCACATCGCCGAAGCGGATTGCACAGCATCCACTGAGCGGATCAACAATGTAAGCCTACACTGCTCCTTTTATCGCAGAAACAAAGATTTCATTTTAAGCCTTTTTAGCCCAGGAATGAGCCGCACAAAAGGAAAAATTCTTCTGATGTGAGAACAAGGCGAAGCGCTGCGTGCTTTTCATACAGACTCCCATCTCTGCAGCCCCAAAATGCGGCAAAAAAAAAAAAAAAAAAAGGAGTAGGACAAACATTCTTCCCCAGACGCTCATCACGAAACTCTAAATCAGCGTGTCAGTCACCCAGAAAAGAGAGCTGAGAAACTCAACTCCCAGGTTGTTGTTGTCGGTTTATTTGTCTGAATCGTCTCTCTCTCTCTCTCTCGCTCTCTCCCCTCCTCCCCTTTTTAAACAGTGCCCCCATTCTTCGCTCGGAAGTTCTGCTCAGCAACATCAGGGTACAGGAAAAAATTGGGGTCACACCGACACACCTCTCTTTCAGTAAACACCCCCATCCCACACCCCCCCCCCCCCCCCCCACACACACACACCAGCCTATACACTATACTGTAACATGTGAATGGGGTGCTTTCATTTACAGCCACCAAAAAACATGCTGTGTTGCCTCCCTCTTTGCCTCATTAACTTAATTAATGTGATTACAGCTAATGAGCGATAATTAGCAATAGCCAGTTACTAAACCGTAATGCACCGAGGATAGCTCTCAAACTTAAAGAGTCTTCACAGAAACGTCATGGATACGACCCAAATGAAATTATAAGCCCTGAAAGGCTTGTTGAGTTGGCGTGTTTAAAGTCATTATTCAGATTTTAAAGGGATAAGCACAAAAAAAGACATAAAATGCACTGAATTACTGTCAACGTGTAAAGTGTACGCTACACTGAGTGAGTTATATTATTATTACAATTATACGGACCAGTATTAGCCCCATCTACCTCGCTCCAGCTTTTACAACAACACACGTGTGTGTGTGTGTGCGCGTGTGTGTGTGTGTGTCACGCGTCGTTCAAAGTTTGATTTTGACATTACTGAAACGCAAAAGAATTTCAGCCACGATCCAATGGCCTGAATCACATCCAGGCAACACGATTTATTTGCAGAGAAACCATAAACCAATAAAAAAAGATGTAGCGTTTCTAGAAAAGATGACAGGATCCTGTAATTAAAAAACCATACGCCTCACTTTCGAAACCAGTGATTATCCTCCAAACATTTAACCCTAGTTACCTCTGAAACGCGAACAAGGTTTTTTAACTTTTTTTTTATTGGGAAGAAAGTAAAATTCCCAGACGTTCTCTCAGTTCCACACTGTGTGTGGTGTCTGTTCTACTAAAAGCTACTCTCCAGCTCAACCAGGCAAAGATCCAGGGGCCCTCGCTAAAAATGATTTGCTTCTTTTCTAAATTTGAGATTATCAGACGATAACATTGCTTAAGCTTCCCCGCTGCACCAGACAGAACACGCTTCGTAATTCACAGTAAGAAATCTCCCTCATGCGGCTTCACTTAAGCGCAAGAATGATCAGAAAATAGGAATAAAATTATCCATTTGTTACGTCTGTTATGCACAGCATGCTTTCAGTCAATTAACTCTTCTTACGAGGACCCTGGCAGAGACCCTAGACTGCGCGCACTCTAATTCCCTTAAAATAAAAACTTTATACTTTTTCCATTAGGCTTCAGTGGAGCTGCTATGCTCTGGAGCGTCAGAGCCCAGCATGCAGGTAAACCCGCCTGTCGTTTACCGTCTGAGTCACGGCAAAGGAGAAGCCTTGATGGGATGTCAGAGGATGACTCACTCCGCAGGTGAGAAGCAGGTGTCCACTCCAGAGCAGCTGGTCCCCCCCCCTCCCCACCCCACCACACCACCACCCAACCCCCCCACAAAGAAAGGAAGCGCGGGGGGTGGTACCACTTGCACCGAGGGGCTATAATTTTAAACGGACATCAGAAACGTTTGTTTGTTTATCTTCTCCATAGTTACGTTATTATACACACTTTGATAAATGTATTTGGGAGCCAGATTGCGTCTTCTTGGCAGAGCATCGACGTTCCTCTGTTCGCTCTTGAACTTCAGGGCAGTGTTTAGCGGCATTCCTGAAATATATATTTTTTAATATACATACATCTCCATGGCGAGCTGTGTGAGATGCCATCCGCAGTGTGTAATAGCCCAGGCCGGATGCTCTCAGAGATATCTTATCTGAGGATGAATTATGACGATGAATTCAATCCCAGCATCCCCCTGGACCTTCCAGCAGAGCCCGTCTCAGCTTCGAGGAGCAAAACCTCTGCTGGGCGACGGGCGAAGTAAATTCACAGCTTTCTGATTTTAAAAATCAGCGCACAGCACGCGCCTTAGTGAGCGCCACGGTACCCGCGACTGCATTCATCCCAAAAAAACACTCACAGGCCCTGGAATCACATCAGCATTTAGGGGTTTATCAGACACGTATATACACAGCGACTTAAACATCTCACTTAAAAAAAACATTTTTAAAACACAACCCATTCTCTGGCTGGAAATTCATAGAAGCAATATGGGTAAAGAACCCGTGCTTTCCCCCCTGTGGAACTGAACCAACAACCTCCGGGTTTCAAACCCACTTCCCTAAACACTACCATTATAGCCTGATCACAGCCACAGTATCATAATGAGCGCTTCGGTTGCACTCGCACGGTGAGTGCCCGGGGTTCAGCGGCAAGGGTCGGGGTCAAATCCATGTCGATTCAGTTTAAAACCAGGAAGCATGATGAGTTGGAACTTTTTCAGTCCATTAATAGGATTTCATTTCATGTCCTGGACTGACTGAACTGAACAGGAAGTGACCTCGGTCCCGGAGTGGCGGTGTGATGTCACTTCCGCACGCTCTCTGAGCCAAGCTCCGTGACGCCGCCCCGTTGTCCTCAGAGCTGCAGGCTCCTCCCCCCACCCCCCCCCAACCCCGTCCACCAATAGCAGAAGAGCCATCCCCAACCAGTCAGGAAGGCAGATTCACTGAAAATCCACACCTCCATTTAAAAAAATAAAAAAAGCTTTAAAAAAAACAAACAAAAGACCTCCTCCGCCTTCACTTCGTGGGTTCTGAGGCTCGTACCTCCACGTTGGCGCCGTTCGTTGATGTCATCGCAACTTTGGCCGTCACTCCAACTCTTTGTAAGTAGTTGCCGTGACTACAAGCGTGGGTCACGTGACCGAGCCGCGCTACGCGACACGTTTCCCGCCTTCAAACCGCCGCAGGCCGACCCGCGAGAAAAACCTGGCGCTGGCGCCGAAAACAAAGAGGGGCGAGGGGCGCTAATTAAACAGGCGAAATGACAGGATTTTTAAAAAATGCACCCGCTGTTCCACTCGAGTGCCACTAACGCTGATGGAGGGTGCTCCAGCAGCCGGGGGGGCCGGGGGGGGCGGGGGGGGGGCATTGTGCTCTGGGGGTTTCCGAACACGATTCTCAGCCAAAACGCAGAGGCAAGTTATGGGAACCGGCATCAGAAACAAAACGCGAAAAAAAACTTTTTAATTTAAAAAAATAATAATTTTTTTTTTTTTTTTTTTAAACATCCATCTGTTGATGCGAAAGAAATACTGAACCATTCGGGCTGTAGACCAAATGAGCAACAGGCAAGTCCTGTAAAAACTGAAGAAGCGCAACTGTATCCCAGAACTCTTGAAACAAGTCAAACTTCATAAAGATGAATATCTGTGCTGTAACACTTTTCTTTTTTTTTTGCCCATAAGTCAAATGAGTAAAATGATTTAGTGATTTTCACTCTTGTACATATCCGGAATAATGTTTTTGTACATCTCACTGAGGGTGCGACCCCCCCAAGGAAATAAAGGCTGTGACTTGGTTGCTAGGATACAGGTCATGTTGCAGCAAAAGCCTTCAGGAATCACCAATCCTCATTACCTGCAGTGACACACACACACACACGCACACACACACACATGCACACACACGTACACACGCACACACATATACACACAAACACATGCACATGCACACACACACACACACACGCACACACGCAGACACACAAACGCATGCACACACACACACACACACACACACACACACACACGCAGACACACACAAACGCATGCACACACACACACACACACACACACACGCAGAAACGCGCACGCATACATGCATGCACACACACACGTACATATGTACACACGTACACACACACACTCACAAACATTTACATGCACATACACACGCACATACACACGCACTCATTCTCTAACACATGCACACACATACACATGCACACGCACTCATTCTGTAACACACACACACACACCCTCTAATGTGCAATCACACATAAACGCACACTCTCGCTCTCTCTTACTAACACACACACACGAGCATCTGTCTCCTCAAACAACAGCTACAGCACACACGCCTGCTCAATCTATAAATGCCATCGCGATCAAACAACTGGGACTGTCACCATAGACCTGGTGATGCACTGTGGCAAAACACAGCGACAACCTGTAAAAACACATTTAGGTTCTGTCCCCCCAAGAAGCCCCTGCATTCACAATGAACTGCCTGCATCTGTTTGACAAGTGTTGAATTAGCACATAAAGTTACTACTTATACAAACTAGACATGGCTACCAGCAGTTTGCCAGTTAAATGTGCTTGACTTGTGCCTGTATGTGTTTAATAATCAGAACTGAAATGTCAGTGTATTATAGGCTTGCGTATTTGTTTATCTGTAAAATGTTCCAAATTTTTAAAAATGCAAAGGACTTGCGCAATGCTCTTTAGAACAAAGAGACAGCGATACTGCAGACTTTTTAATTGCTTTTGGACAAACAAATATGCTGCGCCCCTTTCAAATGACCCCGGAAGATTCTGGAAATCTGGAATTCAATCTGCAGTTCCCAGAAACTCTAAAGAAAACTACCTTGTGTGGCGTGAGCCAAACTCCACCAAATCCTTTGAAAACAGGCTTATGATTGTATCTGAGAAAATATTCTGACATTGTCCATGACTTATTATTTACTACACATAGATTAAATCAGATTCTTTTTAAAAACGGGGAACACTTTGACATGATTCTGACCTAAGTTTAATTGTTTTATCTGAATTTAGTTTAATTAATTGAATACATTTTTTATTTTATTTTCACCGCTTGAAAGAAAAACTGCACTAATGAGTCACAGGGGTGTTGGCATGATACCACTAATCTATTCAGCTTCAGTAACACAGCTCCCAGAGAAACACACAAGGTTATTTATAATACCCACCAGGGCTCAGCCGACAGGCCCTTAAACGTTCACCTTAAAATAAGCAAAAAAGCGTCTGCTTTATTTCTTCACAAACACACACAATTTGCCAAGTTAAATTTTGGTGACTGCAGATGTCACCAAATTGTGCATGGGGGGAAAAAACAACCAAAAAAAAAAAATTTGTGTGCAATTGTGTATGGTGTTACTTGTGTGTAACTGTGTATGGTGTTACTTGTGTGTAATTGTGCATGGTGTTACTTGTGTGCAATTGTGTATGGTGTTACTTGTGTGTAACTGTGTATGGTGTTACTTGTGTGTAATTGTGTATGGTGTTACTTGTGAGTAACTGTGTATGGTGTTACTTGTGTGTAACCGTGTATGGTGTTACTTGTGTGTAACTGCATGGTGTTACTTGTGTGTAACTGTGTATGGTGTTACTTGTGTGTAATTGTGCATGGTGTTACTTGTGTGCAATTGTGTATGGTGTTACTTGTGTGTAACTGTGTATGGTGTTACTTGTGTGTAATTGTGTATGGTGTTACTTGTGAGTAACTGTGTATGGTGTTACTTGTGTGTAACCGTGTATGGTGTTACTTGTGTGTAACTGTATGGTGTTACTTGTGTGTAATTGTGTATGGTGTTACTTGTGAGTAACTGTGTATGGTGTTACTTGTGTGTAACTGTGTATGGTGTTACTTGTGTGTAACTGTGTATGGTGTTACTTGTGTGCAATTGTGCATGGTGTTACTTGTGTGCAATTGTGTATGGTGTTACTTGTGTGCAATTGTGTATGGTGTAACTTGTGTGCAATTGTGTATGGTGTTACTCATGTGCACTTGTGTATGGTGTTACTTGTGTGCAATTGTGTATGGTGTTACTGGGGTGTAACTGTGTATGGTGTTACTTGTGCACTATTGTGAGTCAGAGGTAGAGCACGGCTGACAGCCCGGTGCCTGGTATTGCAGCTGAGTGATGGCTTCAGATGGAGCCCACGTTTGCAGAACAGACGGAAGAGAAAGTGTTCACTGCGTGCTGAAAGTACAGGTTCTTTGTTGCCCTCCTTTGATCTGTAACCAGGCGAGCTGTTCAGAGCTGTGTTTGTGAGCAGGGAGGTGGGGGGAAAAACATTCCTTTCACCGCTAAGACCACCCACCGCACCATTGCGTTGATCATATATTCACAATAAAGCCTTTATATTCACGATAAGCCTACCCTGCCTCGAAGTGACTGTACATTACTCAAATTTTTCTTCTTCTTCTTCGTGTCCCTTACGGCTATACGTCAACCCGGTGTACAGTTTCACACATCGAACGGAGCACTGTCATTAATATTCCTAACCTTTAAAAAAAATAAATGTTTGTGTTCCATGGCAACAGGTGAATTCCTTCCATTTTCACCTCCAAAATAAAGCATTAATAAGCTTCATCCAAACAGGCCTATCACCGATCCCTCGCAAGATAACTACATGGTTGCTTCCAACAAACACAGTTTTAAAGTGTAGGAATATCGTCTAACAGAAAAAACCTGATACTATATATCCCTGGTCAAAACGAGACAGTCCTTAGCCCTTCTTTCCCTATTAAAGGCACACAAAATTTTAATTAACTTCAGGCTGCAATCTAATGTAAAATGGGAATTGAATGGTAACTAAAATGGAAACTACAAATCATCTCTCCCAGCATCACCTCCAGCGCCCTTTGAACTTTTGTTTTTAAAGGTCATGGTGTTAATCAAATCTTTTTTTTGTTTTTAACAGATACAGCCCACAGACTAGATCTCGTATTTCCTGCCAGTGAGAGATTCTTCCCAATTTAAACGAGTGGAATACTCCGGGTAGTATTTCAGCTCCTCACAATCGCACCGCTCCGTGCCAGAGAACCTGATTTGGAATCACCTGAGGTGTGTGTGTGTGTGTGTGTGTGTGTGTGTGTGGGAGTGTGTATGTGTGTGTGCATGTGTGGATGTGGGAGTGTGTATGTGTGTGTGGGTGTGTGTGTGTGTGTGCGTGTATGTGTGAATGCATGTGTGGTGTGTGTGTGTGTGTGCGCGTTTGTGTGCACGTGTGTGTGTGTGTATGTGTGAGATGTGTGTGTGTGTGTGTGTGGCGCTGGAGACGGCATCAAACAGACACCCTGTCTCCAAGAGAAGGCACGGTGCTGTCTGCCGTGAGCCCATGGGGGGGGTCGGGGGGGGGGGGGACTACACGCTTCTCAAAGCCCGGGGACCCCCCCCTCATTGGAGATGGGTTTAGTCTTGCCGACTTCGCTGGTTATCCGGGCAGACGTTCAAACGCACCCCCCCCCCCCCCCCCCACCAACGACACGCCGCATTAGCGCCTCGAACGCGTGAAATAACAAAAACAGCGCCGTCCTCCACCTTCCCAAAAAGAACCGCCTTCCTTACTCCACCTCTGTGGGATTCGCAGTGACTGATGGGTGTGTGTGTGTGTGGGGGGGGGGGGTTATTGGGGGGGGAGGGTTAGGCAGTTTATGAGCGCCGCGTTTCTCGAAATGTGCAACGCTGGCAAATCCCTTTTGTCATCGCTGGTCCTGACAGACTTTTTCCCCCAACCTGGAAAAGTGTTTAAAACTGAAGATGAAATGGCGGAAGAAAAAAAAGAGAAGGAAAAAAAAACTGCTCACCTATTCACCCGTGATGACATTTGCAATGCTGCGTTCACTCGGGACAGATCTCACAACGTTGCATTTGGTTCTGATTTGCCATGCCACTTTAACGTTTATTCATGTGTGCAGAACCAAAAAAAAGAAAAAGAAAAAGGTGAGCTAGCTCTTTCCCTTACAGTATACACATGTGAAGAGAGCTACAAGGCGATGTGAGACTGAATTCATTTGTGATTATTAGATTATTAATATACTCTGCTTGGTCTTTTAAGTCAAAGAAAAAACACATTTCCTTTCTTAGACATCCACTTTCAGCTCGTTACAAGAGGACACCCCCGAGCTCCGACACATTTCGAAACGTCACCAAACGACTCTGTGCGTCTGACAACGCTTTGGGCGAAATGTGTAATATATCATTCAATAGATTATCTCCCACTCCCTTCCTCTCATTCTAAGCCCCATTTCTGAAGACACGGTATAAAAAATAAAGAATGTAAAAAAAAAACACGGCATCAGAAAAGATTTCTCTCCCGGAAGCGCAACGTGCGGCTAGTCTGAGCTAATTACAGCCCACTTCATTGTAAAACTAAACAAGCATAAAAATTAAACTTGTGGTGCGCCACTCTCATCTTGTGTGGCTCCAACAGTGTGATTTGTTGGAGGGTAATTTCGTGCTTGCTATTTGGGGGTGGGGGGGGGGGGGGGGTCAGGCCTGGTTTTTGCTTGGTTTTTTTGCTTGAATCTTCTTCTCTGTTTTTGCTCTTTTCTGTCCCACTGTAAACAATCTCTGTGATGTAAATAATCTTTTTCTGTAAAAAGCGCAATACAAATAAAGCTGATTGGATTTGGTTATTTTTAATTATTTTTTAAATTGGCCGCAGGCGGAATATTGGATCCAGTGATCTTCAGTCCAGTTCCTGTACACTAAAAACAACACTACCCAAGTGCACCTTTTTTGTAGTGAAAAGTCGGTGAGAAGTCGATGAAACACAATCTAGGCATTCAAATGAAAAACTCAGCTACATTTAGTTGAAAATTGAAAGTTTTCTCACCAGCTAGGATACAGCCAGGCTATAGCAAGATAAAACCTGAGCTATATTGGGATTAACCTAGTCTGTTTATGTCAAAATGTCTCTTAGCCTAGATTTCCACCTGTCTAGAAGCCCAGGTACTGTCTTTTTACTCACAGGGATATAAGCGCTCTGAGGTTCATCTAGAATCTCTCAGCTTCACCCAGCTCACTCCAGCTCACTCCAGCTCACTCCAGCTTCACCCAGCTCACTCCAGCTCACTCCAGCTTCAGTTCAAGACATCAATTTCCAACACTTTCTATTCTATTCACAGCATATCCAATTTATCCATCCTTTTATTTTCAGGTAAGCATCTCTTCTTTTGATTATTTTCACAACTCTTGATATCATCCTGTTTATGGAAAACACTGTAAAGCACTCAATATAATATTCCTGCTGAGCAATGACTAGCATGCTGTCTTTTTTCAAATATACTGTAACATGAATTTTTTACTCTTTATGTGGCACAGAAAGCAGTTATTATGACCCAGTTTCAATCGTCTGGTCCTCAATTCAAAGACAGAACTGCCAGTATCCGCGTGCGATAACTGACAAGGACTGCCAGTGCTGCCCCAGTAAAAGCGCATCCAATCATATCAAGCTGAGGAAATAACAGCAAAGGTTAGGGCATAGCCCGGAGGAGCCTGTAGCAGTACAGGGACATGACCTGCCCCCCCCCCCTATTCCACACCCCCACTCCAATCCCCCCAAACATTATTTCTTCAGGGAATGCAGTGTGGTGTACCCCCCCCCCCCCACCTGCATCTGCCCCACTTGCCCCTGACATTTTCACTGTTGCCCCCCCCCCTTTGCTGCTTGACGAGGTCATGCTGATCCCCCCACCAGGAACGCGACGCTGAGATTGAATCAAGACTTGTGTTCCACACATGGATCACCAAAAATAAGCACATCTTTCCAATTAACTTCAGAGGTTTTCCTTTAAAAGACTCACTCAATATTTAAAGATTTCATCTTTTACTTGTTACATTTAAGTTTAAATTCATGATACATACAGTCTATATTTTTTACAGACTGGAAGGATAGCTGTAGATGTACTTATCTTTCATTCAATAAAAATAAAAGACAATATTTTCACCGCAACATGTTTTTGTCATCCAGGACACTTGTACTTAAAACTTTTTCAGATCTCAGGAGGATGGATATAGTAATTAATTACTGTACAGTCACCTCAGTGCAAAAGCACAGTCACTCTGTCCTGCAGCAGGTAAATTATAACCGAACACCGAGTTCCAGTCAACTCTCCTGCTCTTCCTCTCCTGTCATAAATACAGCGTTGCCATGACGTTAGCTACCGCAGAATGACTTGGGAGAGGAAGTGCTTTACAGTTTACATTCTGGAGGTAAAATGTAAACCCAGGTGGCCAGTATGGTGTAACGGGTAAGGAACTGGTCTTGTAACCTAAAGGTCACAGGTTCGATTCCCCGGTAGGACACTGCCATTGTACCCTTGAGCAAGGTACTTAACCTGCATTGCCTCAGTATGCAATAGCAATGCTGCTCAAGAAAACAGCAATGCTAATAGCAATGCTGCTCAAGAAAACAGCAATGCTAACAGCAATGCTGCTCAGGAAAACAGCAATGCTAACAGCAATGCTGCTCAAGAAAACAGCAATGCTAATAGCAATGCTGCTCAGGAAAACAGCAATGCTAACAGCAATGCTGCTCAGGAAAACAGCAATGCTAACAGCAATGCTGCTCAGGAAAACAGCAATGCTAACAGCAATGCTGCTGATAGACAAGGGGAGTTCTGATGAATCAGAGCCTCAGGATGCAGCACAGCACCCGGAGGACACAACGCAGTAAACAGGCTCAGTCCTCCCTTATGACTCAGCCACAGATCGGCCACGTTAGCCGTCCAAACGCGCCGGGGGCGAGCCGGGGACTAACGAGGCTGGAATTTCACCCACTCACGGAGTGCACAGTCGTTCAGAGGGCGAAGTGCACAATCATCCAGAGGGCGGAGTGCACAGTCATTCAGACGGCGCAATGCACAGTCATTCAGAGGGCACAGTCATTCAGAGGGCACAGTCATTCAGAGGGCGCAATGCACAGTCATTCAGGGGACGCAATGCACAGTCATTCAGAGGGCACAGTCATTCAGGGGACGCAATGCACAGTCATTCAGGGGACGCAATGCACAGTCATTCAGAGGGCACAGTCATTCAGAGGGCGCAATGCACAGTCATTCAGAGGGCACAATGCACAGTCATTCAGAGGGCACAGTCATTCAGAGGGCGGAGTGCACAGTCATTCAGACGGCGCAATGCACAGTCATTCAGAGGGCACAGTCATTCAGAGGGCGCAATGCACAGTCATTCAGGGGACGCAATGCACAGTCATTCAGAGGGCACAGTCATTCAGGGGACGCAATGCACAGTCATTCAGAGGGCACAGTCATTCAGAGGGCGCAATGCACAGTCATTCAGGGGACGCAATGCACAGTCATTCAGAGGGCACAGTCATTCAGAGGGCGCAATGCACAGTCATTCAGAGGGCACAATGCACAGTCATTCAGAGGGCACAGTCATTCAGAGGGCGGAGTGCACAGTCATTCAGACGGCGCAATGCACAGTCATTCAGAGGGCACAGTCATTCAGAGGGCGCAATGCACAGTCATTCAGGGGACGCAATGCACAGTCATTCAGAGGGCACAGTCATTCAGGGGACGCAATGCACAGTCATTCAGGGGACGCAATGCACAGTCATTCAGAGGGCACAGTCATTCAGAGGGCACAGTCATTCAGAGGGCGCAATGCACAGTCATTCAGAGGGCACAGTCATTCAGGGGACGCAATGCACAGTCATTCAGAGGGCACAATGCACAGTCATTCAGAGGGCACAATGCACAGTCATTCAGAGGGCACAGCCATTCAGAGGGCGCAATGCACAGTCATTCAGAGGGCGCAATGCACAGTCATTCAGAGGGCGCAGTCATTCAGAGGGCGCAATGCACAGTCATTCAGGGGACGCAATGCACAGTCATTCAGAGGGCACAGTCATTCAGGGGGCACAGCCATTCAGAGGGCACACTCATGCAGAGGGCACAATGCACAGTCATGCAGACGGCACAGTCATTCAGAGGGCACAGTCATGCAGAGGGCGCTCAAACTCCCGCTGAAGAAGCACGCAGAAGACTCAAAGTCACAAACGCCGTCTCGAGACAATGCGCTTTTTTTCCCACGGATTGTTCCAAACAGAGATGTATCGTTGGCGGTTACGTACGTAGCCAACACCTTCTCAAGGTCGCTAAAATATTCCCAGGATTTATTGCGGGAAACACTAAAGAGTCGCGCACAACGCTAATATTGGTTTGGTTGGGTAGGTACTCCAAGGCTGAAACCGTGTCTAAATACACCGTTTAAATCTGAAATTTCCATCAGATTATCTGATAGCCTTGGGAAAAATGTTTTTTTGTTTTGTTTTTTTACCAGCAATAAATTCTCACTTTGCAATAAGAATAAAAACTCAGTTTAGTTTCCTTCCACTCATGTTTCCAAATGAATGTGCCCGGAGAGCATCTTAGGAAGTCCGTAAGCTGCAGATTTTTTATTTTTGGGGGGGGGGAGAGGGGGAGGGAACAGTGGCTCTTTTCATTCACTAATTAAGGCATACGATCTTAAGAGTTTTGACCTTAATGAGTTTTCAATAAAAATGGATTGCGGCCACTTCCTGCTGCTCGGGCGATATTCCCGCTCCTTTGTCTTCCCGCAGCGTGGGACACGGGGAACAGAGCGGATCTGTTCGGCCTGTCAATCACACGCTGGAGAGCGCTGCGTCAGAGAGCGGATCTTTTGTTGGGCGTTGAGCCCCTCAAACCCCCCCACCCTCCAACCCTCCCCCCCCCTGTTGGTGATTATACATTTCAGCACCTCCAATGAGACCTGCTTTTAACTTTCTTTTTTTCCCCCCAGTTTATATTTTCATGAATGTGTGTGTGTGTGTGTGTGTGGGGGGGGGGGGGGGCACTATATACAGACAGTTAAACGCGATAAATTTAACAGGAGGAGAGGGTATAAAAGGGGGAATAAAGAGAAAGAGAGAAAGAGTGAGAGAGTAAGATTAATAGACCCTTGTCTTATCATCACATCATGCTCAAAGTTTTTTTAATTTAAGAGAAATAAGAACACCCAAATCTTCACCCCACATCTCTCATAACCCACCAAATCTCAGCATCTCAGTATAATTTAGATTTAGAGGCTCATAAACTCAATGAATTAAAAATTGCTCAGAGTTTGAATGGCATATTTCATTAGACAGTTCAGACTGTATCAGCAAAGGTCAAACAAGAAAAAAAAAATGTTTCAAGACAAATCGGATAAAAATGTAAGCATGACTCAGGTTGTGGAGTGCTTATTATCCTAAACCTGTACATGTATCCATCAAATACCTGGAGCTTCTCTGGTGCTAAACCGAAACCACATAGCCAGAGAACTGAATTGCCTCAAATTCTAGAAATGTCATTCAGGACATTGTTTGGTAAGTCAAGTCAACAAGCTGTGACCACACTGGTCATATTTAAACCATCTCCATGACGCATTACACTGCCTGTTCTTTAAAGGAACACCAGATATCACACCACAGCAGAGAAACAGTGAATTTCCAACTTATTCAGCAAAGTTTTCATAATAATAAAATATATCTACACAGCAATGGCAGAGCCAGAGGTCTGGGAGGATACAGGTATCAACTTCAAAAGAGCCGCCATGTCCTTGCGCCTTGGTGTGTGTCAGGACCCCCTGCAGTTTTGGGCGGGGGGGGCGGGGGGGGGGGGGGGGGGTGGGTTGCAGGATCCCCACTGCAATCCCCAGACAGGTCACAGCACCTGAGCACTTGCACTCTGAGCTCCCTGTGCCCAATCCCCCTACCCCCAAAAAAATAAAAATAAAACACCATCATATCCTCAGGACAGCGTTTGTTCCCATCATGCTCTCTGCCATTCCCAGCATGCTGAGTTATGGGTTGATATACAGTCTAACTGATCTCATATGAATACAAGGTTCAGGTTTGGCCACAGCCCTTCTACATAATAATTTAGCCACAGTCTTTTGTGGAGAAGCCACTCACTCAGAGCAACTCTGGTTTACTTTTGCAATAATAACGGAAAACCAAAAAATAAACATTGGCCAGACCATGATACGAAGAAAATAAAGACAAGGGTTTTGCAAAAATGGAAGGAAAAAAAAAAAAAAAAAAACACACACACACACACATACACATTGTAGAATATCCTGAAACATTCTGAGAAAAAGGTTTACATAGATGTTATACATACTCCCAGCCAGTCAAAATGGCATATTTATGGTATGTATAAGTTAGACACTAAAAAATAAAATGTTATGCCACTCAAAAGAATGTGTTAAATATCAGTATTAGGAATTTTAACATTGTGCAATTAATACAGGCTAACTTTATTGACACACTTCAGCTACGGGTCAAAACAATTTCATATAAATGCAACTCATCAAATTTGCAGACAAACACGGCGATGACATTTGACCCGATGTTCGATATTGTGCATCGGAACAGGCTTGGACTGGGAAGCGCGGCATCGCCTAGGCAACAGACGACAACCACGCGGTAACCTTCCCAACTCCCGCTGTTAATTAAACGATTATTTTGCGAGGAAATTAAAATACTTTCAATCCCTGGTAATTACATTGGTCAATAGTTAGCATTGTAAATGGCAAGGGTGTTGTAGGGGGGAGAGGGGGAGGGGGGCGCGGCATGGGGGGGGTTGGAAAACGCTTCCATTTTCAAACAAGCCTCCCGATGCATTCTCGAGGGTGGGGGGGGGGGGATGGGGGGGGATCTAGCCACAGCAGAGGTTAAGTATTCAGACACAAAAAAAAAAAAAACACAAAGATCAGTCCCGCTGCTTCCCTTTACAAACTTTCCCATCCGTCTGTGACCTAGGTAACACCCGCCCCCGCTTACAGCAAACTTCATCTCCCACCATTTTGCAGGGATTAGGAACAATCGCCGTCCCGCACTGATTTCTTACCCTCCCTCCCTCCCTCCATCCCACCATCCCACCATCTCCCACCCTCTCTCTCTTTCTCTCCCTCTATCTCTCTCCCTCGCTCACTTCCTACCTCTCCATCTATCTCCCTCTCTCCCTCTATCTCCTCACTCTCCCTCTCTCTCCCTCTCTCCATCCCTCTCTCTGCCTCTCCCTCCCTCTCTCGCTCTCTCCCTCCCTCTCCCTCTCTACCTCCCTCTCTCTCTCTCTCCCCCTTTCCTTCCCCCCAGGAGAGCTTGGATGGTTTAAGACTCAGAACAAACAGAACTTGAATTAAGGCCTCTCTCGTTTTTTCCTTTCTTCTTCTTCTTCCCTCAATCAATTGAGGCCGAAGTGGGGAAAGCAATCAAGCTTCCAGCGGCCTCTCTCACACACAGCATTCTCTCGCTCACGGGTTCGCTTCTGCTGGGTTTCAAACCCTCAAAACAAAACAAAAAAACCAAGAAAAAAAAAAAAAACACAAAATCACAGCACCCAAATGTCGGCCTAACCCTGTCCTTTTATGCCTGCTGAAGCACCTTCATCCAAACGTGAGCTAAACGAAGCTGAGTAAATTTACTCTTAATTACTTATTTCCCATTTTCCCATCTCCTCATTTTCAGTTGTTTTAAAACAGACACAGAATCCGTTAATTTGTAAACGGGGGGAGAAAAAAAACACTTTATGGGTTTGAGAATCCTTATACAACCTGAGGAAGTCCACAACAAAAGCACATCAGTTCTGAGGCAATATTTGTGCACAGCAATGAAGAAGGACAGAACCCTGATTGTGTTTTATGATTTAATTGTGATTTAATTGTTTTGTGATTTCCTTTTTTCCATTTTAAATCACCTATTCTACTTAAAGCCCAACGGCATAAAGTCAATAATTTTACTTAATTGCAGCACAACCTGTGGTGTTCATCACAGAGGTGGAACAAGCTTTCAGCGAGAAGATTAATAAACAAACAAATGAATAAAAAGTTACAACTATAAAAGAAACAATGATAATCCTTGTGCTTGGATAGTTTGTGGAATGTGTTAAATGGAAAACTGTAGCAGACACAGTGAATTAATGAAGAGAAGACAGGTCTCTCCTTTATTTTTCTGTGCTGAGCGATGGTCAAGTCAACACTGAAAACTAAAACACCCTCAGGTTTATCTCAAAAATATTTTTTATGTTACAGCACTCCTGGAACAGTGCCCTGAAAAGTGGTCAGTAAATTTCACCGTGGACTATCATTTAAGATTTCACTTTAAATTAACTTTACAAGTTTCCTAGGAAAATACAACAGGAATTTGAAAACTAACACCAGCAAAAAAATAAAAAGGTTTCTGCCTCAGTTTAGATCAACTGTATACATGTTTGATACATCCAATCAAACATTTTCCCAGGGTGTGATTTTGTCATATAACCAACCCAAGTGTCCTTTTAACAAATAAAATTACAGTTTAGACAATCTTAAACAGAATAGAGGACTTCCAAACCAACACCCATTCACCACCAGTGCATTATAGCATTGCACTATGCATCTATTAAGTTATGCATTATGAAATTGCACTGTGGTATTTAAGTTATGCATTATGATAATTGATTGTTAAGTGTATATCCTTGACCAGAGCAGTCTACACAGTTCAGACGCTCTCTATTCATGCAGCCGGGCGTTTATCACACAGCTGGGATTCAGGTTAAGCATCTCACTCCACCTGAACTGAACCTGCAGCCAAAACAAATGCAAACAAATCAGCCTCCTAAAGAGAAAACCAAGTTTGCGCTTTTTTTAAAATGAGAAAATCTTAAAAATTATCTGTCGCTTGTGTATCTTAAGTGTCTTAATTCATAGGCTCGAAAAGGTTCATTTTCAGAACTGTTTCTGGTTTCAATTCACTTGTCAGCCTTGACTCAGTCATGTCCTTTCGTACGCGTGTACCCGCTCGAACAAAAACATGCACACGCACGCGCACACACGCACACGCACACGCACACGCACAGGCACACACACACGCACACGCACACGCACCCTTACCGCCCCGTTCACACCCGGTGTCATTGGAAGCACGAGCACAACGCCGGGCGAACAGGAAGCCGGCTTCTCCACCTCCTCACCGAAGCTAATCTCGCACGCCCCACTTCTCAAGATGGCCGACAAGAACAGGTCAGCCCACCTCATCTGGCTCCCAATTTCAGAAAAGCCTTGGCTCAAAATGTCCCCGGTTTTCCCAGGAGGCGCCCACTAGACCTCCCCGGCAGGCTAATTTCGGAAAGGTTTTACCTTCTCGATTCCAGAAAACCTGAATCAAAGTGCAAGAGGCACACAGCGATATGATATTAGACCCACCCTTTGGTACATATTATCTCAACACAGACAGATTGTACCACGGCCCCCCCTGACCCTCTTTAGCTACCCTCTTAGCTTCTTTTTTTTGGATTTTCCTTCTGGGATAGCAATGCTGTAGACTGAGGCATGTAAAGGTAGGTCAGCAGCGTTGTGGTACGTTGGTTTACAGTTATTTCAATTGTTGGGCTGCTCAGCTAACTTTAGCTCCTGTTCAAAATAAATGGGCCTTCTTGGTGATATCGCACTTTTGTATTTCCGAGACAAACGCTTTTTTAAAGTCGATCTGGGTACGAGCGATTGTGCTGCTGTGACATCACGGTTGTTCCGTTTTGATCTCGAGAGATTATCGGAAGGTTTTTATGTTTGTTTGTTTTGTTTCGTTTTTTTGTTGTAAGGGATGATAACAGCGCAAAAATAAATCTTTCCGTACTCCTTTGCAACTGCAACAGAGTGTTTTTCCTCCCCTTTCTGATATCTTTGTTCTGTACTGTACTGGGGAGATAGCGCTTCTTTCAAGACAAGATCACACACGGTAAAACTGAGACCCTGTTCCAGCTTTTAATGTTTCTTTTTGAGGCTTTTTATGGTTTAAAAAGAACAACTGCACATGGCTGTGCAGGCCTTAAAGATAGCATCGATGACCGTGTTCACTTAATTTCCCTGGTCTTTAATTTCCTCAAAAGAATTTGCAGAGAATGTGGTTTATGTGTTCTAGCAAATAATAAAGTATAAAGAAAGCAAATATGAACACAAATTCAGCTTTTTTTGTCATTTCTAATCTTCTAAGAAATGAATCTGTATGTATGTAATATAATTGGCAGATGCTCTTTTGTAGAGCAGCTATCCAGTGCAAATACATATTTAGGGTTATGGTCAGGGTCTCAGGACATTGTGCAAATACATATTTAGTGAGTGTCATAAAAAACAGAAAAGCAGCACAACAGTGATAAATCATAAAGATAATAACAAAAAGCCAGCATGTAAACCAATCTGACACAAATCAGCTTACAAATATATAACCAAATATATATAAATATATACTTTTTATTGTTATTTGTTTAGTTTTTTTATACACTTTGGCACAGGGAAGCAAAGCATGAGGAAGCTGTAAATACCCTACCCGTTGCAACTGGGGAAGCCATTTTAGCCAAAATGAAATCACGCTGATTGAAAGACTTGCATTCAGTGACTCAAACACACAAACAGCCATTTGTGAGACAAAGCCGTTTCAATATGAGGCAAGAGAGCACCAGCGGGCCACCCGGAGAATGCTTCGGGGGGAAATACATCGCAGGAAGTATACAGTATCCGCGCGAAGAAAAGGACAATTTCTGCTCCGCTCGCCTTCTCTTGACCGCGCGGAGGGAAAATATGAGCTCTCATTGTCAACATGTCATTAACCTCCCATTGAGGGGCACAAAGGGAAGTGATGCAGATGATGAACAGCACTCACCCCTGTTGTTCTCCTGAAATTATAGACATTTAACTCTCATTTTTCTCTCCCTCCCTTCCTCCCTCCCTCCCTCCCCCTTCTCTCTCTCTTCTCTTACACACATTCTTTCCCACTATCGCTCTCCCTTTCTCTCTGTCCCTCTCTCGCTCTCTCTCACTCTCTCTGTTCCTCTCTCTCTGTCCCTCTCTTGCTCTCTCTCTCCATCTTCCTCTCTCTGTTTTTTCTCTCTCTTCCTCTCACTCGCTCTCTCTCTCTCTCTCTCTCTCCATCTTCCTCTCTCTCTGTTTTTTCTCTCTCTTCCTCTCACTCGCTCTCTCTCTCTCTCTCACTCTCTCCTCTCTCGCTCGCTCTCGCTCGCTCTCTCTCTCTCTCTCTCTCTCTCTCTCTCTCGCTCTCTCTCTCTCTGTCCCTCTCTTGCTCTCTCTCTCCATCTTCCTCTCTCTGTGTTTTTTTCTCTCTCTTCCTCTCTCTCTCTCTCTCTCTCTCTAGCCCGGTCTCTCTCTCCCCCCCCCTCCCCATTGTCGCAGTGGTAATGTAAGCTCTTAATGAGAGCCACCTGTAGGAGAGAGGCTGTCCGCGCGCGCTGCGCTGCGCTGTCGCCGTCGCTGCCGCCGGGTTTCTCTCCGGGCCGCGGGAGCAGCTGCGGCCCGTCACTCAGCTCGCCACTTCCTGTTGACGGCCGCCACAGCCGCCACGGCCGCGAAAATCGCTCAGAAAAACCGACAAGAGCGGCGGGAGAGCAGAGCGACAAACCTCAACGGCTTCAGGCTCGCGATCCGGAGGCGGCGAGCGAACAGAATCCTCGCTGCGCTGGAGTTCCGTAAAAGAGCTAGTTTTACAGTTGGTGGATGTCGGTTGGTGAATTCAAAACTCTGTTGTGTGCAGTAGTAAACTCTACTTCATTCATTTGAATTACATTTGATAGATTAATGTAAATAATAAATAAATAATAGTGAGATATTAAAATATTTAAGAAATCGTTTTTCCAGATATAACCCCCTCAGACGTGCACACCTGCGCACACACACACATAAATGAGGACGCCGCCTATCAAAAACTACGCTTCAAAAAAAGAATGAACTACAATTGCCCTGTCAATCATCCGAATTACGACATGGGAGAGGACTTTAGTCCTCTGCCTGACAGCTCCTGTGGGAGGAGTGTTGATTAAAAAAAGGGAAGCAGTGCTCTGTGATGTAATTTGCAGATGATCCCTTTCCCACAGGCTCCGGTGTCCCTGTCAGAGGCCAGGCGGACGGAGGAAAGGGTCTTAAGGGCTCTCAGCAGGACCCTTCAGTCTCCTTACCGTAATCACTTTCTCCAGGACAAACAGTAGTTAAGCAGACACAATTTATGGGGGACATTAAACCTTTGCATATGCTGCCCCCCCCCCAACCTCGGGGGCTGTTATCCCAAAAAGTCAGGGGACCCCGAAGATTTAAGGGAGCGCAGTAAATGCCAACGCCGCAGAGTAAACGTAAGCTGAAGTTCATTCTCGCTCCCTTTACCCGCAAAACAAAAAACTGGCCCACTTTCACAAGAAGAGCGATGTGGGCACAGCCAGACGAAGCCAAAGGAGGAGCACAAAAAATATAAAAAAAAAGGAAATTTGAATTTCGTTTAAGCGATTTGTTTTAACTCCCGTTCACGAGACAACCACCCGATTCAATAAACTCCAAACAAATCAAGCAAAAAACAACACATTATAAAATTTTATATAGCCATTTATAGTTCTTTGCACCTAGACACCACATCAAAAAAAAAACAAAAAAAAACCTTTCCTTTTGCAAGCAGTGGTAGCCATCGCGGCCGCTAACTGGATGACTAATGACGTTGATGTGACAAGACAAGAGTAACCGTAGCAACCGTAACCTGCGATTCCTGGGAAGCCATTGTCAGATTTAAAGTGACAGAGGCCAGGGAGGCCAAGGGGAGAAATGTGGACGGAGCTGCGGTATTTGACACGCTCGGCACCCACACTTCAGTCATAGCCGGGCAGAAATTAATTCAGCGGCGGTTTCTATGGGCGCCCCATGTTGCCGTCACGTTTCATCTGCTTCTCTAAGGGGCTGTGAGGCCAGACGTCTGCTGTCAGAGCAAAATAGAGTTTTTACGGGAGTTTTTTTTTTGTTTTTTGTTTTTTTTTACAGCGAGTACATTGTACTTGTTTTTCATCGGGAAAGTAATTCAGTGAGCAAACGAATGAATCTATTTTTGATTATGTATAATACCTGGTTAGTAGACACATAAATAAATTAAACGAATGTTTTAAAAAGACGACGAGCGGTTTGGTTCTCCTCAGAAACAGACAGTAGCAGTCGTGCCGCAGACGAGGGCGAGATCGGTTCCGTTTTTTTTTGGTTTTGCGCTTTTGTTTTTCCAGGTCCTGGTAGGACTGCGCTCCTCTACCGGGGCATAAACCTGCTGCTGCCGTTAGCCTGCGCGCTACGCGGGACGCGACCTGGCGCTCGGGCTCCGCCATTTTGGCGAGAGGCGGGAGTAGCCAACGAGCTGAAGTCCAACCAGCCGAAATAAAGCAGTCAGGACCCATTCTCCTCAGATGAGCACCCAGCAGGCTGTTAACCCAGGACTCTCTTTCTTCCCCTCTTTTCTGCCTTTCTTTTCTTTTTTTTTAGAAGGAGGAGACCAGGCTAGGTCAGTGCGCATCCAGCGAGTATCCAGGTCACGGTGGAACGCAACGCCGAGGCTCACAATGCGCAGACGCCGCGAGATATCTCCTGCTTTGAGCGCGACACAAAGACTGAACTCCGACCCTGTCATCGGCTAGCTGAGCGCGTGCGTGCGTGCGTGCATGCGTGCATGTGCCCGTGTGTGAGTGCGTGCGTGCGTGCGTGTGCATGTATGTACGAGTGTGGTGTGTGTGTGCGCGAGTGTGTGTGCGCGAGTGCATGCTCGTGCCTGCGAGTGTGCGCGTGCGTGCATGTACGAGTGTGTGTGTGTGCGCGAGTGTGTGTGCATGTGCATGTACGAGTGTGTGTGAGGACGAGTGTGTGTGTACGTGCTTGTGCGAGTGTGCATGGGAGTGTGAGTGTGTGTGCGCGAGTGTGTGTGCATGTGCAAGTGCTTGAATGCGTGTGTGTGTGTGTGTGTGTGTGTGTGCATGTGCTTCCACACTCGCTCGTGTATCAGTGACCGTTCCGAGCGCTAAACCAAAAACTGAATTTCCAAAGTCTTTCCGACGAGCGCTCAGGTCGCGGCGATGACCGGCGGGAGCGCGAGCAGCCTTCAGCAGTGATGCGCGGCGAATATTAATCACGCTGACGGGCTGGCATCTCAGGTCAGACAAATATGCATGAGAAATAACACTCAGCATTCACGCCATCTCGCCTCTACCTGCGCGCACCTGTCCATTCCACCCGGCGATAACCAGCTTTCTACAGCCCTCTCCTGTTCTTTAGGCTTTCTGAGCGAGGGCAGGGCACTTTACCACAGGGGCAAACTCATATACGGGGTCACTGTGTTTTCCCTCGCTTTCTTTTTTTTTTTTTTTTTTTTTACAGACTGCTGCTAATGGAGTGGTTCAGGAGCTGGTCTGTTTAAACTTGGGAAGGCTCTGGGCCCTTCCAACAAACACAGCTGTGACCAGAATATTCTCCACCACCCCCCCACCACCTCCCCCGAATCCATCCATCCACCCCCCCACCCCCACCCCTCCAACACAAGTTCCCTGAGAAACTGCCGTGGCCTGAACATGCACAGCGATCCTCCACCAGCCAGTCCTGGGAGCGAGCCGCGCAGACAAAAGAGGGACATACTTGGCCGCTACTGTGGCAGCCACCAGCCGTGTGTAATCATAACTCACATACAGTGAGCCCGCTCCTTTCACAGCGCGAAACCCCCCCCCCCCCCCCCAAACCCACAACGCCCCCCTCCCCCCCCCAAAGCATGTGCGTCTTTTCACGAGCGTCCAACTCCTGAAAGGCCCGGGTCAAAAGGGCTGCGCTGGAGACGGAACAAAACAAAAATCCGCTCCCGCGCTCAAAGTGAAAAATATCTGGAAGTGCACCCCCCCCATCCCATCCCCGCCTCCCAGCTCCCCACCCAAAAAAAAAAATCTATAAAATAGCACGATTCAGTCAAGATGTATCAGCGTCACAGAGTATTTTGAGGAAAAACAGCACAAGATGTTTTGGAAAAGAACAACAGCACAGCATAACAGGGAAACAACACACACAAATAATACTATTTGATATCGAGACTTCCTTGCTAATCCTGTGAACATGTTCCACGCAGATGTTGAACTCCGTAATCCAATAAACCAATAAGCCAGCAGGCCTGGAGCCTCGGGAGAAACGAGATTTCACCAAACTCGTTTGGGCCCGTTCTGCTAACGACATTAGCGCCGCGAAACCCGGCCCATTAGGGCCCGTTCCGCGCTGAAGCAGCCGAGGCTCCCGGCGTGGGGGCCACACCTGATGCCGGAAGACTAAAATTGGGTTAGCTGGGGGGGGGGGGGGGGGGGGGGGGAGAAGCGAGCGCCAGTCCTTATCAAGGTCGCGAACGCGAAGGTAATGCCGCCACTTTCGCATCTGTCCCCGACCGATTCAGACGCACGCGTCTGCTCCTAATGGACCAACGTATCTCCCCCCTGCCTCCCTCCCCCTCCACCACGCAGACCGCCTGGAATGGCTAACCGAAATAGTCGCATTCTCTTCGCGCTAAAGATAGTGGTACACGGTCGCAGTTATCTAAAGTGATCCTTATTTATATCGCAGCGAGGTGGCGAGACTGGAGACTGCGGGCCGTGGTCTTAATTATTTCTCTGGGTCGCCAACCAAGTCCTGGACTTGGGAAAACAAATACGAAATCTTACAGGGACAGCTGGCTTCTAAGTGTGTGTGTGTGTGTGAGAGAGAGTGTGTATGTGGGTGTGTGTTTGGGGAAGGGGGACGTATGTCTAGCTGTCTTGTGCATTTAGTTTAATGAACCTTTTTAATTTAGTTTTATAGGTTTTTTTCGTTATATTTTGTTTTTTAAATTATGTGTTTGGCATTTATTGGCTAAAGGTCCTCCTAACAGCAAAGTTATTAAACTTTTCCCCCAAAAAAATTAAATAAAATTGTTCTCCCCTGGTAAATATGTAATATAAATTAGGCACCACATTCGAGAAAAATAACTTGTGCAAACTTTTGATTACCCCATTACAGCATCCAAATCAAATTCTTCTGCCACCTACTGACATTTAACAAACACTGCATTTATTTCCTCTAATTTACAAAGTTGTACCACATATTTTTCATGTTCATTATTTCTAGACTGCATTCCCATTTTCAGAAAAACAAAATTAATTTTGGTTCTTTATGTTTTATAATTAAATTTTCATGTAGCTTATTATTTCTTTTATTGTACGTGACAAACAAAAAAAATTTCAAGCACTTTTGAGATGAACACGGACGTGGGATATGCACATCACATATACAAAGCTGGCGCATTAAAAACTCCCGGACATTAGAACTCAGTCTTCTGAAATCACACACACGGCAAGCAAGCAGTTCCCTGGTAGTATGTCATAAAAACAAAGACGGACACACCGAACAGTAGTGCATCTCACACAGAGGGCATCACAGCTGTGAACCTGCACATATATGCTTTAGCTCGTTTAGTTAACAAGGACAAGTCCCGCAAACAAAAAAAAAACAGCCTGACACAGTTTTGACTGGCAAATCGGCCATGACAACATGAGAGAGAAATGCTGGACCGGGCGCCCGGTGTACCTAGAGTGACTCCATTTCGCCCACAAGCGTTTTTAATAATCAGGCCAAAACCCTCTCTCAGGGAAATAGGGCAGCAGCTGTTTAAGTGCAAATCCACTTTACTCTATTCCAGACCATATCCCGCAACTTCCTGATACCCAAGGGCTTCTCGTAACACAGTTACCCCCCGTTCTGAATTACGCAGCCACAGCAGGTTCCAGCCCGAAACTGGAAGTGCGCTCTGGAGAAAGGGCGCAGGCCAGGCCGAGAGAGGCTAAGCCACCGCTAGCGTCCGTCACCGACGGCTTAGTAACGAACGCTCAAGAGTGGTCACCGGTTCAAGGAGGGGAAAAAAAATAAACCAAATGGAACCCAAAAAAAAGAAAGAAAAAAAACAGACAAGAAGAATCACGGTTCACCCAAAAAGCAGTAAGTAAAAAGAAAGTGAATAAATGGCGAAACTCACAGTCTGTACAGTTTCATCGTCCCCAGGAAGAGAAGCTCAGGGAGGACTTGGAGGCTATTCCTATTCAGACGTCTGCAAACAAGAAGACAGATGTCAGTTCTCAAGCATTTAGTTAAAACATTTCTCATTCAAACAAATGCAGTTTTTTAAAATTACGATTTTATTTTAACAGTCACATTTTTTTAATCATTACTTTAAATTGTCTAAAAATCACATAACAAAGTGAGGAGGGATTTAGATGCATTAATAAAGACATGTATATATATATATATATATTTTTTTTAAATATATTTTTTTATTTTGTCCATAAATAAATAATATTTTTACGTATGGTTAAAATACTTTTTGTGTGTGTGTCAGCGTGAGTGTGACTGGGGACAGTTACTTTCACTTTAACATTGACAGACAAACATCGGTGCAAAATAAACTTCTTATCTGAGTGAAAAGTTAGAGGCCAGGCATCAAGCAAACAAAGACTCAAAGGACGGTTTAAAAAAAACAGATGTGGGAAAAACAAACAGCAATTCCGCTACGGTACACAAAAAAAAAAAAAAGAGTACTTCCCAAATGCAAATAACCCGTCTCTCACAACTGACCTAAAAAAAGCGATTTTACAAAAAACACAATCTCACCCCCTCACGGTTAAACATTAGCGTTATTCTAGAACAATCTTAAAGATTCTCCGAGGAGGACACAAGGGAGAGGAAGTGATTTGTAAAAGAGAGGAAGCGTCGGCAAACAGTGGCGTTCCTGTCGATGCCGCTCGGCGTCTGGCGGTTCCCGTTCGGTGTGCGCGGTTCGCGAGCGGCGGAGTCGCCACAGTCGCGCGCGGAAAACAGGCGGCAGAGACGGACGGAAAGCAGCGGGAGCACGAGCCGGCCGCGCTCCCCTCCTCCTCACCTCCCTCTCCCGTGCGCTCTGCTTTTTAAAATTATTTTAAAGCATCTGAATATTTCACAAAGCGACTATGTAAGACTTTCAAGCGCTCAGAAATTCATAAATCAACTACTGTCCCCTCTCTCTCTTTAATATCCCTAATATAACTATCTCTTAATATATATATAGATTTCCATTTTCAGTGTCTTGCACACAGATATTGTATCTAGCTCTTATGAGCTTATAAAACACTCATTCTGCAGTACTTATAAGCACTCTAGTACATCAGGGCCCATTAAGAATACTTACGCATTTACATATATTAAATATATAGCATACATTTTTTTTGTTTTTGTATTTCCCCCGGCAAAAAAAATATTTAGAAATATAAGGCAGCACTGAAGACCAGCCGCCCTCCCCCCCACCCCCCCGCGCCCCCAGCCCCCACCGCCCCACCACACCAGGACAGGGTTACGTCACCCGTCTTCAATATTTAATTTCGCCGAGAAACAGCCCAATTAAATAATTAAGCAGGCCGCATCGCTGAAAGCCCCATGCGCTGCGTGTGCCGTTCTTTTCTTTTTTTTTCGGGATGTCCCGGAGCGAGAGGATGACGATCTCGGCCCAGTTGCCTCAGAAGGCCCTCCGTAATGGAGGGGTGAGATCACAGCGCCGAAAATAGACGGATCTCGCCGCCTTTCTCCGTACCTGCACGGGCGGGCTAGCCCTGAGCCAACAGCGAGGCCTTTTGAAAACCGGGAGGTTGCCGGTTCAGATCCCAGCTGGGACACTTACAGGTTTTTACCCTTAAGATACTTAACCCAAACGGCTTTGGTACATAATCAGCTGTGTAAGTACAGTATGTAAACTACAATACACCCCAGATAAAGCTGTCTGCGGGATAAATAAATAAATTAATTAATTAATTAATTTGTTCTTTAATAAAATGCGCGGTCAAGAAGAAAAAAAAACAGTTATGTCGATAATGCACTTAAATTCTATAATTTATCCAATATGGAGAATGTCAGTTCTGTTGTACTGTATTAGGATGGTGTTGTGTGCCTATTCTGTTATAGTCTATTTCTATTTTATCAGAGTTGCAGTGCACTATAATATTGCTGTTCCTTTATCTTGCAGATGCAGAATAGCTTCTTCATCACATAAACTATCCTGGCAATCACAGAGTCATTAAACAGCCAGATCACCCTTGAAACCGGTGTCAAACACGCTGTATAATTTCACGCCAAAACCTGAAAACCCCTAAAACAGATGCTATCAAAACGAACGGCGCGCGCACACACTTCAAACGTCCACGAGGACCCCCAGCCTTAAAAACAGCCCCTCGAGTCTAGATCGTTCCAACTGCAGCCGAATATCCACAGGTAAAAAAAACGATTTATGGCCCGGCATTCAGATTCGTTCGTCTCTCTCACCCCACGCCCACCCCCAACCCTCAATCTATAAACCAAATCTTTAAGAGAAACAGGCAGTGGGCGCACGGTGTCGACTCTCAACCGTTCCGGTAATAAATAACGGTCCGTGTGAACCTCTCTGTCGTTCTCCTACGGAAGCATGAAAGCCCCGTGCATCGGCCACGTCAGACAGAGCCAACGGAAAGCTCGCAGTCAACACAGGAAGGACCGGTCCTCGCGAAAACAGGCCGTCGTTCTGGAACGCACCGAGCGTATCACGGTCCTTTGAGGCCTTATCAGAGCAGGGCCGTCGGCTTGTTTTTCCCGCCCCGCCGGGGTCTAAAGGGTTAAGGAACGTGTGGTTCCTTCAGCCGAACAAAGCCAGGCGGGCCGTTCGAACCACGGGTTGGGATTTGACAGAGAGGGCAGGACGTTAGCTTTCTTTGTCCAGGTCCGGTCCATAGCTCAGCCCGACACCTGTCAGAATGAGCCACGCCAGCCACAGTGTGACCGAACTTAAAGGGGGCTGCACTGCTCAACGTGGGACCACTGCCCTAGACCCTTCAGTTTGGGGTTTTTTTGTTTTTTTTTTGCTTAAAGCATACCAGTACACACAATGAAATACTGATTTAAAAAAAAAAAACATGTTCCAAAATATGCACACAGCCATTGGTTCCTCTCTACTGAGGGTCCAATTGTTAGATTACAATGGAATTGCTGTTGCTGGCTGACTCCTTTGAGCGTCTCATAACGTACCAAACTCAGGATCTCTAAATTACAGTTAATATGCTTAGGGACGAGCCAGACAATTACACAGCAACAGTGTCTTTGTGTTCCGACAGTTATCATGAGATTTCAGGTTGCTCGTGTATAAAAGACTCAATTCATAATAACATTTTGCAGAAAAAAAAAACTATTAGGCTCTTTGAAAAGTATTACAGTCCTCTAATTACCAGCTGATGTGGATTTACAAAAAGTTCTGTTTACCCCTTCCATTTTTTTTTTGTTTTTCTTTTTTTTTGGGGGGGGTGGGGTGGCAGAGGGGTGTAAAATGCCCCCTGTTTCATCGATATAACTAAAGAGATTCACATGCTGACTGATGAACATACTCTATGGTATCAAACAATTTAACATAACAGTAGCTGCTTCAATGTGTGGTTTTCTTTTTTCCTTTTTTTAAATCATTTGAGCATGAAATTCTGACAGCCTTAAATTCATGCCTGAACAGTCAAGAGGTGTCATAAGCCCATTATACAAGAAATAACATTTCCAGATTTCACGAGTACAAAGGTTGAACGCATTTAGAAAAGCGTCCTCAAAGCAGAAACTCGGATTTCCAGAGGAATTCTTGGAGAATTTAGCTTGCCCTGAGGACGAATTGGCCTGCAGACAACAACGTCTCTACATCAAATGGACGTGACAATCTCAAACAGGAAGAAGAAGAAAAAGAAAATATTCACAGCGAGAATTATGACATGTCTGTTCAGGGCCTACAGAAGACGTTTCCAAAAAACATAAACCTGAGCTGGAAACACTATTCTTCGCACTAAACTTGAAATCAAGAAAAGAGGAAGTAAGAACTGAAAATAATAAAAGTAACAAAGATTTACATGACAAGACTAATCTTCCCAGGCTAAATCTTTGAAGAGCAACTATTAGAATAAAAAAACGGATTCATAAAATTTTAAACAACAACCGCAATTAAATATGATTAATAGTAAATTTAACTTTTAATTAACCTAAAATATCCAGCATCAGAATGTGAAACCTTGAAGCCAAGTACTGGCAACCATGAGAATTTGACTGGGATAGAACTCTTCCACAAAATAGGTCACAGATTTCTCATCTGAACTCTCTAAGAGATGTTCGAATAAAATTTGAGTGTCACCAGTATTGGTACAATTTCTGAATATTTTCTCGAACTTTGTAATTCAACATGTAAAATATATACTTTTTAAAACGACACTCACACTCAACACTCAGTCTCAACACACACACTCTCTCTTTCACACACACAAACTCAAACACACACACTCACTCACACACACACACACACACACACACACACACGCAGGAAGGAAAGGTGATGACAGTAAAATGGCAGAATGTACTTACAGCCTCTCCAGCTCTTTAAGGTCCTGGAAAGCTCCTCTCTCTATAGTGCTGATCTTATTTTCCATCAGTTGTCTATAGGAGCAATGGGGGGGGGGGGGGGGGGGCAAAAGTCAGCTGATGCATCCGCTGGATTTCACTCCGCACCTTAACCTCCTAACACCCCGGCAATCTTTTTTTTTTTTTTTGGTCCCATTTAAGGGACATAAATCTCTGCCCTTAAAACTCAAGAACCATATGTCCCGCTAGCCTGAAAACATACTGCGCACTACTACAAGAGACATTCAACAAAAAATGTACTTCATATTTACTGTTACTTCTGAAAATATTTTCACTGCAACATTTCTTGTCATTTCTTTTTTTTTTTTTTGTATTTTTTTGTCCGGGTCTCAGGAGGGTACAGAGGGTTTCCTAGAACACACATGGACTCACATGGAAAAAACTGAGTTAAGAAAAGTGGTCTGTGCACCCCGGAAATCCACTCTTAGGGTGGAACACACAAAAAAAACCTGTTCTGACAAGCGGCCTGATCTTTTAATTAAGCTTTCAGTGGCGCGGCATTCAGAAGCTACTACTGTTTAGCAACAATGAATGTCAAGCCTTACAGATATGTACACTGTTTGTGCATGTTTACGTAACCAGCCTGGAGTGGTATAATGAATCACTGTTCGATGCGCTACTAGGAGATATCATCAGAACTAATTGCCAACAACTTTAAAAAGCCAGATTCTCAGCTACGCCCCAGTATGCACACTAGCCCCTTGCAGGTCTGTAAGTCAAGCGTGCGTGCAGGTCGCGGTATTTCAGAATTATTTCGTAAATCGAGCGGGGCAAATGTTCATCAGATCTCACGTGATACAGCAGACTGCAGTATGACTACCTCCTGCTATTTGACATGTACTGGGACACTGTGTGAACGCTTCATTCATTTACCATTCAGCCGTCATGACCACTAACGTGACATTTTATGTCCGCATCAACTGGAGGAAACAGGCCATTGCCACCATAAAACACCACCATCAAATAGCAACACCTATGCACTTCTTTTGACTTGCAGGTGCACATTTACCCCACTGGAATACTGTTTTAATAGACTACATATTAATATCTTCAGTTTATACAGTATATTCTGAATGCACATATGACATTGGATAAATGCAGGTAAGGTATAAATACTTACAATACTCTGAGATGCCTCAATCCAGCAAAATCTGATTTAGTAATTCTTGTAAGGTTATTTGCATTCAAATCCCTAGAGAGAGAGAATGAGAGAGAGTGTGTGAGAGAGTGAGGGGGGGACATACGGCATTAATCACTGACAGTCTTAAAGCACTCGTATCGTCAGAATGTTTTTTTTATTATTATTATTCTATAAAGACTGGATCCCTTGATCCACCAGTTCAAATGCATAACTAATATTTTTACTCGGCAAATACATTACTACAGATGACTATTAGTCACTTGCGTATAACGAGTGTGGCTCTCTCACGCATTATTTTTAAATGAAATGAAATCGACTGAGCGGGTACTTCGCCTATATGTGATAATTTTAACGTAGTTATAGATCTTCAGTGGCTAGGACCACTGGCACTTGCGAGTGCTAAAGTTGTCCTTCCCCCCCCCCCCCCCCCCCCCCGCTGGTAATATTTTAATTATTTTAACGGCTGTAAGAAACGAGTTCCCACACGATCTACTCGGTTCCAGCCTTTTAATTCCAGATTATTCTACATGTTGCATTTAAAGTTCTGATTATGTGTTCAACGACTAGCCCATGCTGATTTTTTTTTCTTGCATATGCATTTATCTGCATACATCCAGCCCAAAACAATGCATTTTTTGACATATATGAAAAATATACGTGAAAAAAATATTCCAACTTAAATGTAAAACTCACAATTTGCTAGATCCTATAGCTAATGCACTAACTAATCAGTGAAAGTAAACTGCGTCGCACTGTTGCGGCATTGTGGTTGACCACAAGAAACAGCAACCTACGAAAGAACTGTAGCTGCTTCACCTCCATTACCCCATTAATTCGGGGGAAAAAAATTACACAAGCATGTCGTAATGTTCATCATTAGTAGTCACACTTCTTTCTGTCTAATGAGCGGAAGAGCTGTGTGGATGAGTTCAATTATGCACTTACAATCGCTCCGTGTTCCTGGGGATATTCCGCGGCACGTTGCGCAATCCCTGCCCGTGACAATCCACCGTTGTTCCGGAGCACGAGCACTGAGCCGGGCATGGCTGAGTCTCCACGACGCTGAAACCCACCAGCAACAGTCCCAGCGAAAGCGTCGCGATCCTAAATATGCTCATTTTCAGCAGTAAATTTCCTAAACGCGACATTTAAAAAAAAAAAAAAAATCTTTGACTAAGGTATACTGAGGTCTCGGAGTTTTTATTTATTTATAGAAATATACAAATGCTATAATAATAAGACGATGTAAACTAAAACGATATAACTACGCTGCTAATAAACTGCAGCGGTGACCTGTTGGTTCTCTAAATGGAATGAATTGTTCGGTTTTTTTAAAAAAATAAATAAATTACATTTCCTTGCACACACTTCGATGACGAGGTCTTGAGTCGTTCTGCCGTGCGCGTGCAGCAAGCGGCGGCTTGAAATAAAGTCACTTCTCCAGCCAACGCAAGTGTCGTACGCTGCTCCTGACTGGATCACTGGTACTGCAACGGTTCCGTCACGCAGTTAAACATATCAGAGATATGTACAGCTATATATACACGCGCACACTGCACACATAGATGCGCCGATTTCCCTGTAACGCACGGACCGTCCAGGTGAGACTGTGCGAATGGCTGTTCACAGCTTGGGTTGCGAACCATTCATGCAGAAGCTTTAACCGCAGGACCTCGGCAGACAAGGTGTCGATTTTCCTCTAGACATCCATCACGTTGTCACTGAAAGTCGGAAGACCAGACTGTTCTTTTTTTTAAATCCAACTTCAAGTCCGTAAAAACGCTACCGAAAAGCTGAATTGAGAGATCGAGACGAGATCGGGCAAGTCTGCAACATCCAGGACCAAACCCCTCCGCCTAGCTGCTGTTCTTTCGTCAGAAATAAGAAGTCCCCGTTTTTTTCCTTCTTCTGGATGGCCGATAAAATGCTCACAAGACGTCAGACAATTGCTGCGCTTTGCTTCCCAAAGAAGACCTCTCTCCGGCGGACACCTGATGACAAATGGGACGGTTCAGAACCCGGGGAGTCCTCCAGTATGCTAATTACCCACCTCGCCGAAAACTGTCACCTTTCAGAATGTAATTTCATAACGATAAATCAAAATAAAGTCAGTAATCCACAGCCGCAATGAGCAAAAAGTTAACAAAATACAGCCAAAAACAACTCACTGTCCCGCTATTTAAAAAAGAAAAAAGAAACGAAAGCAAAGAAAAATCAAACCAGGTATGCAAAAGCTCAATTAATATTTAAAACAGTTGCGCATGAATATAGGGGCTATTTATAGATCTGAAAATCCATTTGTTTGACAGCTCTCCTGTGGTCATTCGGTCGTATTTTCCCAGGCGTCGCTTCGCTCAGCAAACGTTTCCTTTTTTCATAGTCCGATGTATGTATTCCTTTCTCACATGACGTAGGGAGCTGATTTAGTGGAGGGTAACAGCCCGATTTTACAGCGATCTGAAGCTAAACAACTCCTTAAACCTTCATGGTTTTGTGCTTTATACCAGGACCATAACCCCGCCTACAATCCCACCCAAAATCTAATTCATAGGCGTGTCTCCCACCTTCTAGGGACCTAGCCGTTGTACATGGGGTTTTGACGTATTAGCACGGGGCTAGAGAAGAGGTGTACGCCACGGCACACGTTTTGAAAATTAAAGACGGCGGAATGGAGTCGATTACCTGCCGCGTGAATGTCCTGTGGGCTGTGGGCGCGAGGCTGAATTTGTTCGCGCATGTATGTGCATGTGCGCGCGCCGAATTATGAATGAGTTACAACGTGGAATGCTGTACCCGAATTCACTATTTGGGCTCAAGTGGTAATGCAGATGAAAGTACTATTCCAAATGCACGAGCTCTCCTATATGAGTGCCCTCTGCAAGGCAGTTCTGTTTTAAGACAGGATTTACTCGCCGACCTTGGCAATGGAGTTTTCGGGGGAGGGGGGGGTATTTTTTATTTTTCTTCTGCTGTAAGTATATTTGCAATAGTGAAATTAAAATGTAACGAAGAAAAATTAGTTGGTTCGATAGGCTACCTATTTATAGAATGTAATGCAAGAATGTAAGACTGTTCCCTGATATGCAAAAGAACAAGTTAATCCTGGAACTATGCGCCAAGCCCGTGGTGCAGGATGCGAACTAGTCGCTCCGTCTATCCGAGGGCATTCTTTGCAACTCAGTGACTTTATTACTCTACCCTGATTGGTCTTGGTAAATACCATAATCTGACAAATCCTACGTAAGACATTTTAATTTTTTCATTTACAATTCATCCAGTAATGTGCAATTGCGGGTGAAACATTTTACATTAAACACATCTCCATCGTGTCTCCCGGGATATCAACAGCAACATTATCAGCACCCGTTTAGACAAATGTTATATTTAACCCTTTCGTGTAACCCTTACTTGACCAGAAAGATCATCTGGCAAGTAATTTCTCTTTCACATGACCTGAGGGAAAAAGCAGGTTGAGAATGTGAGGCTACTGTGGGGGTGGGGGGGGGGGGGCAATAGGGGTGGGGGTGGTGATTAGGTGCCAGATTGACAGTTTGTTTATAGGTCATTACAAAGAGAATTAAATACCCCAAGGGCAGGGACACATTTTTTTTGTCTGAGTGATCCACCAACCTGCCCCCCCCCCCTTTTTTTTTTTTTTTTTTTGCCCTGAGGCCCCCCAGGACAGAAGTGAAGAGATGGGGTAAGAAAATGGTGGAATAACACCCCCCCCCCCCCCCCAAAAAAAAAATCTTCCTGGGCAGGGCTACTCCAGGGTCTGCCTGCCCCTTCAGTGCCTGTTCAAAATGGCTCCTGAACCTGCAGGAAAACCCCTTTCTCCACATCACACAGTGATGCCACTAATTTATTTGTTTATTTGTTTGTTTGTTTGATCGGACCCGAGAGGCAATTAGTTTTCCCCTGTGTTAAAGCAGTAGCTAAAGGATGTTTGGAGACTCAAGCCCGGTACGTTTCCTGCTCTAGAGGGTGATAATAATTGAATTCCAATGGGTATCCTTTGATCTTTGATCTAGCTAAACTGGCTTTTCAATGAATGGGACCCAGCTGTGGAATGAGGGATTTGCTGGGATGGGGGGGGGGGAAGGAGTGCTAGGCGGGGTCAGTGCATGATGTCCAATCTTACCACCAATCCATTTCAATGGCCAAGTGAAGACTGATTCATAAATAATTGGGACGTTCCTGCAAATACTTTCCTGGGGCTCGATTGTCTCACAGAGCCAATCTTGGCACGCCAAGACACAGCAGGTTAGTGACAGAGACAATGTATCAGCAAAAGGGTCAGCGTCAAAACACTTCTGAGCAGACTTTAGAGTACACTTTACACTGATATAGTACACTTTGCCCTGACAGAGTACATTAACCAAGATTGAGTACACTTTACCGATATATTACACTTTACCCTGACAGAGTACACTTACCCTGATATAGTAAACTTTACCCGGATAGAGTACACTTTACCCTGATATAGTACACTTTACCCTGATAGAGAACACTTTACCCTCATAGAGTACACTTTACCCAGATAGAATACATTTATCCTGATATAGTGCACTTTACCCTTATAGGGAACACTTTACCCTCATAGAGTACACTTTACCCAGATAGAATACATTTACTCTGATAGAATACACTTTACCCTGATAGAGTAAATGTTTCCCATTTTGGACTCGCGTAAAGGCCTCTGTCAGAGATGAATTAGCACTGAGCCTTTTGCCATGCGGTGGCTCTGGCATATTTCAGATATCTGATGGATAAACAGAATCCAATAACACTACAGCGGGAGGCCGGTGATTGGAGTGTAGGCTAGGCTAACCCTCATTCTTTATCCTCTGAACGAAGAGCTTACGTCCTCAATAATGCATGCTTAATAACGTTTAATACACGCCAGAGTAAGCATTTACACCTTTAATAAATTAAATACATAAAATGCCATATATTATTAGATGGATTCTCATATGTTACAATCATGCTTGGGATTTCATATTGTCCTATTATAAATTCAGGTAGGTGTGCGCACATCAATTTATTATTTTTATTTTCAAATCGCATTGGTGAAATTACTGTCTGTGTCTTTTTTTACTTTTATAATTGAGTCCATCGAAACTTTGAAAAATGTATTGCCTAACTTTCCAAGCAAACTAATGCCCTCTAATGCCTAATACCTTGGGCTGTTTAGCCAGTTGATTGGCTCTTTGTGAAAGGGGATAAGGCATGCTTGCTTTCAATAGGGTGTGCACAGGGATTTGTCAGAGTGTCTAGTAGTCTGTTTTTGTTTAATGTAATTATAAATCGGTAACCAAACAAGCGGCAGACTGTTTTGCTTCTGGATAAAAGGAAGACCTTGTTAAATCTGCAACCTACGCACATTATTGTTTGAAGATGTGTGTATTTACATATATGCCTTTGTAGTGTAGTGTGTTTATTTACATAAACTTGTAGAGTGCAGTGCATTAATTAAAGTTCCATCTACAAGAAGCAAAACTGTATAATACCTTATGCTAACATTGTCTGTCTCTAGTCTGGCTTTTATTGTCGCTGTTCTTATTATTCTTATATACTCATTCCTCCTCCACCTCTTTGTGAAAATCTGAAATTTTTTTATTTTTTCAAAATGCTATAATTTACAGTGTTCACATTGAGTCATGTGCATGTTCCACACCTATAATTTTTAGCAGACTGCACCTTTATTAACTAGTAATCATGTGAGTGTTCTATGCCTCTAATTTTAATATGGAATGTATTCTATTTACACATTAATCAGGTGAGTGTTCTACACACCTCATTTTAATACAGAATGTACTCATATTACACCTTATTCATGCATGGTATCTTGACAGTGCAGAGCCCTTCAGAAATACAGTGACTTACGCATCTTGCATTCCTTTAGGCACAATCTGTTAACAAAGTGGATTGTACTGGTTGTGTTGCCGCAGTTCAGGCTAAGTGCATTGTTGAAGTGTGCAAGGGCAATGCCCCAGTTGGGAACCGAACCGGCAACCCCCTTTGTAATCACATGCCCTGTTCCCCGACCTCTATACTGCCCCACCACTCCAGTATTGTCTCACATTTTTGTGTCTCTTTATAAACTTTTACTGCCAACAATAGTATTGTGCGTTTGTCTTGAATATCACTCCAAGTTATCTCCCAACAAAAGACCACCCCTTTATGTAGTTATAATATATAACTATGTATAAAATCTTTTATGAGCTGAGAGAAAATATCATTATCATACTTCATCTGGTTGTGATACTGTATCAGCTTATTATTATTTTTCTAGAATACGTCAGGAGGTAAAACTTTGCCAGAATTTTGTCGGAACGCAACATTCCGATGCCGTGAGAAAGGCCTGATTGTGAGTGTGAGTGCGCACTAATGTTGTGACAACTCGACAGGAAGCTTCTCCATCCACCGGTTTCTTGTTTAACACAATGTCAGCGTTGTGCGACCGGGAGCCTGTCAGCATCGCACAAAAACCCTTCGTCAACAATGACGCTGTGTTCCGCTTGGAACAGAAGATAATTCCACAGATTCCGAGCACCGGCGGTCGGAACGCGGACAGTGTGGAGCACGTGGCATGAGGAAAACCATTATCGTTCCGCGCGGTGCGGAAACAGACGTGTTGTTTTCGGGGGTGACAGACGCATTGTTTGTTACATGGGTTTTTTAATTCAATATAATACAGACGGGCGACAAATTAAAGGAAACACCTGAATAAATGAGCGGAGAAACATAACAAACGCAGGTTGTTTCCATGCAGGTGTACTGTATGATACAATTAAGCAATTAACATCCTATCGTGCTCCGTGGCATGTATAAAAATGCTGAGCAGGCCCGGTTGACCTTGATTTTGGATCAAGATGGCAAGAGGAAAAGATCTGACTGTGAAAGAGGGTTCATTATTGGGGAACGGATGGCAGGAGCTTCAGTTACAGATTGCTTGACTGGCTAGTGTTTCAGTAGGAACAGTGACTAAAGTGACATCTGCATTTAGATCTATGGGAAAGACATCAGTAAATAGGGTCGGAAATTGTGGTTGAAAGCGCACATTCGTTGACTGCAATGCTCATGCATTAGTGCGATAAGTAAGGAAAAACAGAAGAGCAACTCCTCCTCAGGTGACTGACAATGTCGATGCAGGACATGATCAGACTGTGTCAGCAAGATCAGTCCGTTGACAACTACATAGGGAGGGATATTATAGTAGGGTTGCAATTTGCTGGAACTTTTTCACAAGTTAACTGGCACCTGCCGTGCCTAGCCTACCCTGAACGCACGTCCCTCTCATGAGATGCTCCTGATCTCTCTCTCTCTCTCTCTCTCTCTCTCTCTCTCTCTCTGACAGCCCGGCGCCCTTCAGCGACGGTGTTATCTGAAGATTTTTATCGTCGCGTCGCCCTTGGCGAGACCTTTCATGCGATTGTACGGTTCCAGTCCACCGCCACAAAAACAAAGCCGTAACCAGATCGATAAGGGTACCTTTTGTCTTTTCCCCCCAGGGTGACGGATTTGTTGTGCGAAGGGCCTCCTGGAGAGGGTTGCGATTCCGCTTCACGCTTTTAAAAAACGGCCTCGGACCGTAGCCTCTGGCCTGCACAGGTACGGAATAGTCTCTCACCTGAGAATTATTTTATTTATTTTCCGTGCGGTGGCGGCTTTGCCCCTCTGGAGTCCCGGTCTGTGTTTTTGACGCGGCAGTTTCCACACCTGTGTGTTCCGGAAGGTTCCGCCACAACGTTCCGTTCTGACCGCGCACCTTCAACAAGGTTCCAGGGGGCCTGTGAAGAGCCAAACAAGTGGCCGAATTAAAATTACCGTTGCTGTTGCCAAGGTAATCCTCCATACAGCACTCATATTGTACTTTGTATCATTATCATGATGTTGTAGCTTGTCATGACTCCTAGTTTGAGGACTTGGCATTGGCTAGGTCAGAGAGTAAGGTTTACTGTGTGACTGGACTTAATGTGTTCATAGCTACTTCATTAACTGTTTCATAATGAGTATTGTACCTTATCGGACCTGTGTTTTGTAGTTGTTCCAATGACCTTTGGCATGCACTTATTGTACGTCGTTTTGGATAAAAGCGTCTGCCAAATCAATGTAATGTAATGTTGCAGTTCAATAAAAAGTTTTTTTTTTTTTTATCCCTGAACTACAAATCAAGAAAAAACAACAACAACAAACAACCAAGTCATTATGAATCACAAATGAACACAACCATACTGAGAGACCGGAACTGAATGTCAGATTATACTGAATAACAACAAAAAAATCTAATGCTTCAGATGATTAGTTTGCTTTTAGCCTCTGAAAGTTCTTTAAAAGCTGTCTTTAAATTGACACTTAATACAAAGATAGCTTTATTGTAGGCATCATGGCATAATGCAATTATATTTGCCCATATTTTGTTAAATGTATTCATAATATTTTTAATTGCAGTATATTTTGTGCACAGACAAATACTAAGGCTATAGTTTGTTGACTGTACTCAAGTTCTCTGAAAATTGCTTTTAGTTTGAATTTTGTAAAAAGTACCGCTCAGATCAGTATGACCGAGGTAATACTTTATGACAAAAATATCCAACACACGAGTAGTGTTGTAGTTTTGTGTCTCCAAAAAGATTGCTATCGAGGAAAAGCAAATACATAGCATATCAGGACTGTTCCTGCAATACAAGCAGGCAGCAACAGTTCCAACACAACTCTATCAAAGAGCAAAATCAAAGCAGCAGCGCTCAGTATTTAAAATGAAATATGTCATAATGTTTATTACAGTTACCCATCTGGAGGAATATTCCAGCATTCATAGAGAATACAGGATGGGATTCTGGCTATTTCTGCCAGAACTGGTGCTGTGAATATCAAACATCAGGAAGAGCAGAGTCCAAATCACAGGGCACAACATTAGTTTCACACGTGCGGAAAACTGGAGGCGAGAGAGAGTAGGAGAGAGAGAGTGGGAGAGTGAGAGAGAGAGTAGGGGGAGAGACAGAGACAGTAGGGGAGAGCGAGAGAGAGAGACAGAGAGAGTAGGAGAGAGAGAGAGAGTAGGAGAGAAAGAGAACGAAAAAGCTGACATACAATTAGCCTTTGTAATCTCATTTAGATAATAAGAGATTTTAGCTTTATAGTGGCGTGGTTAAATTGCTATCAATTACGGTATAACTGCCAACTTTCGGTCAGGGTGAATCATGAGAGAGAACGAGGTGAAAATGTTAAGCACAATATTATTCACGTGACCTATAATTTGGCCTTTTCCCCCCCATTAATCTATTGAAAGCAGGGTAATTCTGCTCTGCATAGGAAGAATAAGGCCCCTCCCGCTCCCACAGCGTTCGTTGTGAGAGACAGGTGTTTTAGAACATCGCACTTTTCAATCGCAAAAAAATTGCAAATGAAGAGCTGCCCCTCTCTCTGCCACGTGCGCTGTGATTAGAATGCACTCAGCTTTTTATACATCTGACACCGTGAATGAAGAGCGGGAGACCATTTTCATTGGCTCAGCTCCGGCGACGCTCTAACCCCAGTGTGTTTCCGCTACGGTTCCTTTCTATACCAACGCGCCAAGGCCGAGGTTCACAATTCTACATCTTGGCCCGCCTTCGGAATACATGTGAATAAGCAATTCCACTGTTTTGGGTTAAGTCCTGGAAACAGGAATAATCAGGATTTATTTATTTATCTGTCTGTCTGTTTACATTTCCCTGCTCACACACATAACAAACAAATGATAAATCGATATTTTGTCAATCCTGTTCCTGGAGGTCTACCTGTAAGTTCTCGTTTCAACCCCAATATGGCACACCTGACTTCACTACTTAGCAGCTCAATGAGATCTCTGGCTGTCTCCGAGAGCCTCAATGTCTGTTTTTCTTTCCTTCTATTTTTTTTTTAACATCTGTGGTTTTCACTTGATCGTCTGCCAATTGCGGTATTGGAAACCAAGTATATGGACTGTTTAGGCAATAAATTAACTCAATTAAGTGCTTAAGAGATGAAACGCACCAAACACCAGCAGACATTCAGGCCCTGAATTGGAGTTTGAGATCCCTGCTCTGCACACTGATGACCTGTCATTCCTTAAATCACCGATGTTGTTCACTACCTCATATTAAACCCTAATTTTCCCTCAGTGTTTATTTAGCATATAGTAAATTAATGTGAAGGCAAATGTGAAATCCACTTGAATTTTGAAAATGTGCAATGCTGCCAAATTAACTAATAATTCAGGTATAGCCAGGTGCATATTAGAAGTCCTGAAAAATTACAAGCAAGAAAGTGAATTTGATAAATATTTATGATATGTATTATGAGAAGACAGCAAATGAAATTAGGTTAATCGGGGCTCCCTCATCACATGAGTTTCAGGATCAGGAAAGTAGTTTGTGTCACCACCCCAGAAATTCAAACTTTTGTCGTCGTAAAAGTGGTTTTGCCAGCTGGTCCCTGACATCGGCCTGTAATCATGGACAGACTAAACTCTCTCGATCCAAAATGCCTCCCAGATAAAGGTATCTACAGACTACATTCAAAATGGCGGAGACATAGGTTTCTTTGCAGGCAGAGCAAGGGTATATAAAACATCCAAAACAGAGGCAAGAAATACTACATATTGCATATGAAATATTACTCATATTACATATGAAATGCATACATCATATAATGAAATGCATGAATGTGAAATACTCCCCGTCCCTGTCTGCTTGGTTTTAAAACTGAAAGCATAGCTTCAGGACACACTGTTCTTTCTCTGTTCTCTGTTCTCTCCTGTTGTGTGTAAGAGTAGCTGTTTGAGGATAGGTTAAATAAGCCCTTGTGCTCTTTTCACAGATAAATAAACTCCTCATCTTACACTTCTGCCCAGTGTGTACTTTTCGGTTTGGTGCTTGTGAAGCAGCTGTGGTTTTTTGTTTTGTTTGGTCTTGTTTTGTTTTTGTTTTTTTGCAGATACGTTACCTCATCTGGGGATGATTTTTTAAAATCATCTTTAACAGGCTCACAATGCCTTTGAAAACTGACACTGAGCAAAAAAATCAAGCGGGTAGAATTCACACAAATCTGCGAGCGTTTCTCCTGGTCTTAACGGTCTCTGACGTTAATGGAATTGATGTGGTGACAATTAACAAGCTATCATTATGCTATCATGACTCTGAGCTGAACGACTTTCTGATTTTCCTTAATAAATAGAATAAGATTATTCAGATATATATATATATATATATATATATATATATGTATGTATGTGTGTGTGTGTGTGTGTGTGTGTGTATCATAATTAGGTGGATCTTTTTGGGTAATAATGTACTTAGTTTCAATATGTTTTCCAGTCTATTCCATTTTCCTACACCATGCGATAGCCAAACGGCATCCTCCTCCTTCACCATCTACACTGTAAATACTGTAGCACATTCTGCATTTTGACCGTTCCACAAACTTTGCAAGGTTTTTACATTTGCATTTTGATCTGATGAGCCGTTGTTCGGTTACCCCGGCAAGGACACGACACAAACGGTGAGGGGAGATGACGAGAGAAACACGCAGTATGGAATAAATTAGCAGAACAATAAAATTTTTAAAAAATGAGAAACAGAATAAAAGAGCAAAGTGAAGCAGCCTCCATCCTTTAAACTGTGAGAGTCCAAGGTGATGAGGTCATACATTTAAGAGAATGTCATAGGCCCTGTTTCTTACTCAGTTGTGATTGAGGCAGTGGATGGAATATAGGAGATTAAGGGAATGGAATATAGCAGATTCAGTGGATGGAATTAAAGATATTCCGCAAGAAACCTTTGCTTAAATACATTTTTTTCATATCCATACAGATAATTTTGTTTACACACATAGCACGTGAAGGATAGCCTACATCCACCAGTTTTTGAGAAAGACTAAAGGAACACAACACTAACCCTCAGACATTATTCAGGCCTTTGTTGTTTGTTACATTGAAATGTTTTTCACTCCAAAATAAATCTAACAATATTTCTTAATTATTGTTCTTTATTTAACATTCACAGTGACACGCTGAGGTGGGACCCTCATTTACAGTAATTCTGAGGCACAATAAAACCAAAAACGAATTAAAAACTAAGAAATTAGAAAAGAAAGAGAATAAATAATTACAAGCATCAATTGAAACTGTTACATCCCAGATAAAGGAGAATGAAAAATTGAAAACATTGGATATGTTCCCAGCGTTTCATTTGGCAGTTTATGTTTTTATTTTTATTTTTTTTTACATTGCATTTTTAACTTATCTGTCTCTAAAGGAAGAGCATGAATTTGAATGAATGAATGAATGAATGAATTTGAATTTGAATTTTATTATTATTATTATTATTATTGTGTCATGCATCACATCGATGCCCAGCCCACATGGGCTTATATGACACCAACATTTTGCATATAACAGATCCAGAGTAAATCCTAAACCTATTAAAATGCTACAGACACATATCTGATACATATACCCTGTACAAAAGAGCATAGCCTCCGTAACCAAAGAGCCAAAGAGCATTAGGTTTCCCCGTTTCCTAGCATCGAGACCGAGGTGAATGAGAAGGTGCCGTAGGCTGAAAGACCTGCGGTTGGAGCCCTGTCACGACTATGACGGAACACAAAGAGGTGCATTGTGGGACTCGCCCCGCGACGAGCACACCCCGTGTGTGCAGTCCAAACAAACCCGGAGCCGTGGCATGCTTCGGCGTAGCGTAGCGTAGCGTAGGCTCGCAGACCGGCACTACCTCGTCTCTCCCCCACAGAGAGACGCACGCGAACAGGCACCTGCTCCGCGCGACGGCGGACGCCCTCTCGCGATTTTCCGCCGCCCTACTTGCAGAGGTGTTTGAACGAAAGCTGACTTTTCAAAGCCCGTTTCGCCACCACGCCGTCTTCCCGCTTCTGAGTGGGTTACGCATTGCGAAGTTGCCGCAGCAACCAGCCTGTTTTTCAGTTACGGCAAATTATTTTTCCCCCTCTGTCTCACCAGTGCCCTTTCAAAAATATTTGAGTTGTATTCAGCTTTTCCAATAAATATGTTAATGGTCTCATATCCCTATACAGCCTTCAACCAAAACAGAGCGATCTGAGGAGATTTGACCGATGTTTTGTAGTTTTTGGGTGACGATGTCTTTTGAAGTAGGAGCAGGTAGGGCCAGACGGCTGGCTGGCTGGCTGGCTGGCTGTGCGGCTGGTGCAGGGGTTTGTGGGTAATTTCTGGCATGGGAGAGGTGGCTGTGGGAAGGGCTGTGTTGAAGAGAGCAGCGTGGGAAAAATCAATAACGCTCCGACTCCAGACACATCCCTGTCTACAGGAGAGACAATCAGCTGCTCCAGACTCAAGTGCTCGCTCTCCTTCACTCTCTCTCTCTCTCCCCTCACCCTTTTTCTCTCCGACTCTCTCTCCTCCCTCTCTCTGCTCTATTCTCCCCTCTATATCTCTCTCTCTCTGCTCTCTATTTTCTTCTCTCTCTCCCTCTCTCAACTTTTCTCTTTCTAACTTTCTCTCTCAGCTTTAGTCCTCTCTCTCTCTTTCTCGTCCCCCCTCACATTACTGCTAACGGGTAAGATGGGGGCAGTCTCGTCCAGCTGTGACCTTGGTGTCCCCTTGTCGTGGGACTAAAAGCCATGTGTTAACGTATCTGATTAACATCCTCACTTCATCTCTGTGTCAATGGGGATGTGGTGCCATGCGGGAGTTGCAGGTTTGATACCTAGATGGGGCACTGCCACTGCAGAATGGAGCAAGGTGCTCAACCTGACCTGAATGAAGAAAGATGGAGTTCACCGAGTGTAAAATAAAGTTAAAAACTTTAAAACTTTATGGCTTTAAAAACCATTCCGTATAAGGAAGCTTCATAAGCAAATAAGCAATGTAAACTAACATATCCTGAAAAGATACCTTTTTCTTAAATGACGTATCCATTTGGAAATTTTGGAATTTTATTTAGGTACTCTAGGTTATATTTTAGAATGTGCGCAGTTTTGTTATGCATTCTTAACTTGGGCATTGACAAATTCCATAGTATGTAGGTATTTCTTGTTGTTATCCCTTCACATTTTCAAAGGTGGGTGGGGGGTGTTTGGGGGAAGGGGGGACAGGGGTGCAGGGGGCTTTTGTTAGTCATTGGAAGGCCTCTTTAGCCATAGTGCAAATGTCCCGAAAACCAGTCTGCCTCTCCGGCCACTCGAAGTGAGTCGCTAACACACACATCGCCCGTCCCCCATTCAGTCCGATTGTCTCCCCGGCTCGCCGAAAACAAATCGCTCAATTTAATCAGCTCAGGCAGTTCACAGACGAGGATTGGTCCAATTAAACCGGCCCGGGGGCACTGCTTGGGTAAAAAAGAAAACTTTTCATTTGTTCAGCAGTGCGCTGTGTGCGCTTCTGATTTTTAAAAAGCCGCTTTGCCGTGAGTAGACGTCCGCTCTAATAAGGATGGATTTTTTTTTTTTATTATTAAAAGAGGAGGTTTTTGTCCGGTTGGGCGGTATGAAAAGGCATGAATGGCTTTCTTAATTGTCGGCGAGCCCTGCCGCTGGCTAAACCGAGTAATAACCTTTTTTTTTTTCCCCGCTCACTGGCGGACCCGCTTCAAAAGGGGGCTTTGCCGGGCATTGTGCGCCGACATTCCGCCTCCGGAATCCCATTTCTATCCGCGCTCGATTGAAACCGCTGTACAGTAAATAAAAAGGGGGGGGGGAGTTGGGGGGGGGGGGGGGGTGCAAGGCCGGACCGAAGGAGAACCGAGCGTGATTTTTGGTTTTTTTGGGGGTTTTTTTTACATCACAGGCATCAGGTGACCCGCTCCGCCCGGCACTTCCCTCTCGGAATGAGCGCGGCGACGCGTTCGGCTGTTGGGGGTTTTGTTTTGGTTTTTTTCTCGGCGATAGTCGCCCGTTGCCAACAGGTTAATTGAGGTCTCTCCGTTTGTTCCCGCGATCGCTCCGTGGGATTTCGCCGTCCTGACAAAGATTGTTATCAGCGCCGGAAAATGCTCTTTCTTCAGATAAATTAATCCTGGGGGGGGTAGCGCTTTAGGGGAACAGCAACAGAAAAATAATAATAAATTACCTCATTACATCAAGGTATTAGAGGTTATTCACAAATACAGGCCGTCTTGTTTATGTTATTAAACACCAGACAACGCTAGAAGTGGAACTCAGCCCGTAATTTCTGTGAGAAACAAAAGAAACTAAAACACGTTTGCAAAACACAGCGCTGCTCCACTGAATTGCTAAGCCTCCTTGAATATAACGGACTGATTGATTTGACATTCACGAGCCGACTGGATTAGCATGATGACGCTACACTGTCAGAAGTGCATTTAGGGATTGCTCCAACCACCCCTGCTCAGGAGCGTGTTACCCCAGGCCACTGGATGTTATTAACACTACCACTCTTTTTCTTAACTTAAGGTCATACACACGAGATACAAGATACTGATACTTCTGGTGTCATCTCGAGTCGCCATGACAACATACACCTGTGAGCTCCAGCGCTATCTCAGTGCTAGCCGTCAGCACACTCCCCGGGAGCAGGACGCCTCATTCTGGGTACAGAATGTGAAAGCAAATGTGAGAAAAGCAACATCAAGGCAGTGTCACTGCAAATCAACTTTGACGGTGTTAAAATAAGTCCAATGGGGACCGTGTGTACTCTATCAATGTTAAAAGAGCACCACCAGTGTGTATGTTAACATTTCTTTGCCGCTTAAAACAGTACCTAATCAATTTTCCAACTGATAGTAGACACGTCAATTTTTTTAGATTGTTTTCAGATTTTTATCAGCCAAACTGTTGGTAGAATGGGTGTGTAAGAGTTTGTTTTCCCTAAAGAACACAGACAAACAGTAATATCTTCAGCGCTGCTTCAGCTGCAGCAGAGTTTATTCGAGTCTACACTAGATGACAGGTGCTCCCCTAACTGTAAAACGTTCTCTCAGAGTAGATGTTACGCCGAGCCTTTTCTGTGGTGTTTGTACAGCGTTTTCGGGACGGATGCTAGCCCCCGCAGGTCGGCTCGTTCCCCCCCCCCCCCCAAAGAAAACGGCCAAGCCGCGAGCAGGAATTCGGAGCACATCCCTCCCTGCCCCATTCAGCCTCGCGCCTCTCAGGGGGAGCTGTGAATGGGTATTATATTCTAAGTGCTCCCTCTCCACAGCCGCGCTCTGATTGGCCAGTCAGTACGAGAAACATGCGCGTGCTTTTTAACCCCCTTGCGCTTAGCGAATCACACGCCCCCCCTCCTGGGCCGGCCTGTGCGCAAGCTGGGCTTGACTCATGTTTGCCCTGTGGGGGGGGGGGAATAACAGCAAAAAAAAAACTGCTGGAATGGGATCCCTGTCACATCCGCACCGGCACCCATTTTAAACTAGAATTGAGTGAGGACACAAACGTGCAAACGTTTCCTGGCACCTAGACCTTCAACTGCTCTGCTGCCCTTCTGTGGGAAAAGTTTTTTTCTGTGCTTCAAAATAATTCAAAAGGTCACGAGCTGGCCAATAGCCATGCACGACAGAATTAGGGAGAGAGGAAGGCTTTGATAAGGAAGTAGGCCCTGAGACCTCCAACATCCCAGAAATCAGTGCCTGTAAACAAGTAGCCTCACACATTTTTTTTTTTTAAAACTCTTTGTTCTTCTACTAATTTTGAATGCCCAAATTATGACTGTTGGCCAATAATCTCTGCAACATCTTTCATCGCCATGGTGATAATCAACTCTCATGAAAATACATTTTACACTAACGGAGTAACTTTGTATTTCTTGTGGACTCATACATGACTACTTCTAACACTGAACTGAAAGTGAAAATGTGCTCGAGGCAAGGGAAACTCATTTTAAAGATAAGGATACTGTATTGACACGTCAAATTTTTTGCTTGACAGAGGACAGGTACTAGCAAGTGTTCTGGCATTGATTTTTAAGCCTTAAAAGATAATGACAAGTACTGTAGCTGAGAGCATGAAAGTCAATGTGCATACACATTTTCTTATTAGCAGGAGTTCTTTCACCCAACGCCAGTAGGAGTAAATCATCAGTATTTTAGCAATGCCATATCTGGTCATGCAGTATGAGTACCATGCTCTGGGTGATTGTGTTAATGTCTGCCAATTTAAAAAATACATTTTCTCCAAAGTATTTCGATCGATGCTTCCTCTCCAAGGAAGACCTTCAGAGGCCATTGGCCTGTTAGATTTTGGAACATGGATTCTGTTCATATTCATAAAGAGCTGTAGAAGTGGCTTGAGACCTTTACCTGCACTGCAGGACTGACTTACCTCCGCAGATCTCTTACCTGTTGGCCTCACCTGGCCTTAGCATACCTGGAGAAATCTTTCTTGACTTTCCTAATGTATACTGGCATAATGCCATTTTTTATATCTTAAATATGATTTTACACCCTCAGTCATTCTCAGGGAAGTTCTTTTTTTTTTCTCTATAAAGTCAAAAGTTGAAGTTGTAATAGGTCATTACCCATGTCCTGGGAAAAAATGGTTCTAAAATGAAGTGCAACTCTATTCCCGACTGGATCTGCCAAAATTAGCATTAAGCTCAAAAAGTATTTTAAGCTTTATTTCACCTGACAACCCCAGCTGAGGAGAATGGCAGCATGAAAGAATCATGAGACAGAATCACAAATCATTTCCCCCCCGAAATTTCAGAAACGCATGAATTAAACAGATTTTTCTTTTTTCTTGTCGAATGGCAGATGGTGTAATGTGAACTCCGCTGAACACACGTCCCTGCTTTTTCTAAACCCACTTCCCAGCCCAATGTGCATTGGCACGCATCGACGTATCTGACACAACTGACTGCCCATACAAGCTGGCTCGCACGAGCAAGACCACCAACGACGCCATTTTGTCTCAGAATTTATTAAAATGAAACAGATGAAACCCAAATATTATCAATGAATGCGGCATGTTGTCTTTTTTCAGCTATCGTTTCAAGCTTTGTCAGGCAGTGCATAATCATGTTATGCAACATCTTGCTTCAAAGCTTTGGTCCTACTGTTTGGATTGAAAAAAATGTGCTTTTATACAGTAACCTAATTTCAAAAATAATGTTTTTTAAAAAACACAGAAACAACTTTGAGTAAGGCCAAATAAATATTATTTTTTTGTGTTTGTTCCTGGGTAAAATGCTCTTTGCCACGATACAGATTTATTTTGGCTTGATCCTCAAAGCTCAGGTCGCATTAGCTGAAGTGCTTTGCTGCAGGTTCGCAGAGCAAACCCAATTTCCATGTCGGTCGGTCGGTGTCGAAGGGCTGCCACTTCCATGGAAAGGCTGACTGGTAGCTACACTGGACAAAACAATGCCCCAAAGACAAACACAACAAAATTGTCAGTGTTTATCGACTCTGTTGTAGCTCATTTTACACTGATAGAATATATTTTACACTGATAGAGTACGTTTCCTGTCGCTTATGGTCTCCTTAAAACACTGTTAGTGTTGATTTAAGACCATACGTTTTACTGTGTACCATTCAAGTGTCCATTTCTGAATTTTAAAAAATGATAATTTTCTTTCTCTGTGATGAAACCTGGAATCAAATTCAAATTTGTGACATTGCTACACGGAGTTGTCTATCAAACGCTCCCCCGCCATTTTACAAAGCGTGTTTTTTCCCCGAGTTCAGCTACGGAAGCAGCCGGTTAAGTACATGCAAAATAATTTAGCGGGGCTGCTCAAACGTATGGAAAAGCCATCGGCCTGGAAACCGCGTTTCTAACGAGCGGCACAACTGCACACGATATCATTTTCAGCGCTCGGAGAGACTCGAGTCCAAACAATTAGCTCCAGGTTATGGCAGAGGTGGGCAACAGGGGCCGTATCCGTTTCTGGTTTTCAAGCCAACTTCTGGCCTTAATTACCTAATGATCCCTAACATTTATGCCGTCTGACATTTTAGCTGCATTTCTTCATGAGTGCATGAATGACGGCTGAGGACTGCTCTTGTGATCCTGTATTAAACGTTTCACTGATCTAATCTGTGAGTGAGCCAGTGTTGGTGTAAACAGCCAATTAGCTCATTTAGCCCACCGCTGGGTTATAGCATGGATCTATAATCTTCTTTGTCCTCATTGGACTGGTACAGGGAAGATAGATATCTTCCCATAATTTAAAAAATTCTCGAAAGTTTGTTCAAATGTCCTTGTTTTACAGGGATGTGCCCAATTTGATCTTGTAATTGCAAATCAGTAGCAAACCAATAAGCAAGTTGTAAGCATTTAACTACCTCTCAGTCGAGATATTTTAAACCAAGAAGATCCAGTGAAAATAGCTTAAGTCACAACTTTCCCATAATCTTGATTTTCACTCTCATCTGAGTGACCAAAACAGAATGCACAGACGCACGCACGCACGCACGCACACACGCACGCACGCTCGCAAGTACGCACGCACGCACACTTAGCAGGGCGTTTCCCTGTTTTGTTCCAGTGGATGTGATTGGCAGGGTGCCTTGCTTCAAAGAGAAAGGAGGAGTTGTCTAAACGTTACTTCAGGGTTAAGGGGGTGGAGGACTACAATGGGTCATCCGTCCTAATTGTCAAAGAGACGTTTCTTGTGGGGGGGTGGGGAAGGGGGGGGTGTTTGGAGGGGCAGGGGGTGGGGGGCGTTTTGGACGGGCAGTGGGTGGTGGGGGGGGTGTGTTTGGAGGGGCAGGGGGCAGGGGCGGGGTGTGTTTGGAGGGGCAGAGGGTGGGGGGGGGGGGTGTTTGGAGGGGCAGAGGGTGGGGGGGTGGGCGGTGTTTGGGGCGGCAGGGGGAGGGCAAGCTCAATTTTGATTTATGTTACTGGACATTTTCATGGGGAAGCCGAGAAAAGGGAAGAGGGTTTTCCCAATGGCAGGAGCTTTCCGCGTTCATCCGAAATCGGGACGTCACAGTTTTCCCACATTCCTGTCAATTCCCAAATGTGCTCAAATGGTAAGGACCACTTAGAATACAGAGCTAAACTCATACTCTGGGCAAATCTCACAGGAATTGCATGGCATGGCTGGCTAACAAATTTTAAACAGATTCATTATTAGGACTTTTTGTGAAATTTTGTGAAAAACAATGTTGTCATACATGCATATTCCAGCATGTTTATTTTAGAATTGTGTCATTTCCTATATTCCTGATTTCTGAGGCCCATGTTGTGTTGATTAGTTCTTATGTGGGGAATAGATTGTGGATATAAGCATTTTCCTTCCAGAATTTACTGTCTGATGTTATATTAATGAGAGTCTACTGGGAGTAACATGCACATCTTAAACTGCATGCTGATTTTATACGTTTGTGCATAAACTGAAAACGCCAACTATCTTTAAGACAATGTGTCATAGAACATTAGAATTATTATTATTATTATTATTATTTTGTTGGTGGACATGTATACTGTTTGTATAATTTCTAAAATGGAATTAAATGTAGGAATTAGGATTTTCAAGATTCAGGATAAAGAAAAAAATACATCTGCGAGCATTTGAAATGTTGTACGAAAATGATAATGATATTTGGTAATGTTCTCGTGAAGCCAGCTTTATATTTTTGTTTTGTAGAAACGACTGCAGTCAGCATTGAGCACCAATACAATAGAGCTAAACAACTGCGCTGGGGTCTATTAAAATTCTTGTGTCAAACATCAAGGTCAATTATTCAGGGTCATGACACAGAAGAAATTCCGTTTGATTGGTTGTGGTCTGCTTGACTGAACAGAGAGAAATGGTTGTCTGCAGAAGATAAAGAACAAAAAGATCCCCCCCCCACAAATGAAACCAGTCATCAAATCAAATGTCTATCTTTGTCTGGTTTATGAAATGCTAACACATAATCATTTTCGCTAAAAAATTCCTGACATTAAATCGACTCTAAAGAATTAAATGAACTCTCGGGCAATGTTTATCACACAGCGTCCAAAAGCAACAACATGCATTGTAACGCAGTTAAAGGTACACTGCTGGAGTTGATTTACACTGAACATTGTGCTGTTATTTTGAGCTCAGATATTTGGTCCTTTCATAAGAATAAGGCACACAACACTGAAAACAGAATTCCCTGGCACGATGCATTAAAATACTTGGTCAATATTCTCAGATTCCCAAAACTCCAAACCCAACCGAAGCTGTTTTGTCTGAGTTCTCTAAGTATAAGGAGAATTCCAGCTTCCTCAGCCTTTTCCAGTTTAAGCGAGAGAACGCTTTGGAATCTTATGATTGACCCAGCCTGCCTATGCAATCTTTGCCCAGAAAATGATTCCAAATCTCCTCACATGGACAGTGTGGCCATGTTGGTGTTTCAGTTAAAACAGCATTGCTTCTCAACTGTACCTGGCTCTCCATCTGTCCCTGACACACCCTGAGCTCCGCATTTTGGTGCGAGATGCTTTTTTTTTTTTTTTGCGGGAAAATGTCACATCTGCTAATGATCCTCTAGCGTCTGCCTCCCTCTGGGAAAAGCTGAAATTCAGCATTCGAACATCACAGCAAAAAAAAAGGTGCCGTTTGTGTCGCACACAGAACACGATGAAATATTAATCGCAACCGTTCAGCAGTTCATGACAGCTGTGAAAAAATATTTCTTGATTTCTTCTTTTAAAATTTTTTTTTAAAAATTGAAAGATTTTCTTCCGCATTATTGCTCCCAGTTTGGAAAGCTCAAATTCCCCCTCTGCTGTTCCAGGGAGGAGAGCGTGTCCCGCTGCCCTCTGAAAGGCTTCTAAATGCTGCGTCTTTTCACACCTGTGAGCCACTAAAAATCAAAAAGAGCCGCGACTGAAAGAACCCTGCAGGACAGTGAAGCGTTGCTATAGTGAGCTTTCATTTATAAACGTTTATAACTGCCGTTTATAACTGCCGTTTCAACCGCCTCCTGGATCCCGCCATACAAACCACGACTCAACATTCCACACCAATGTCAGAGATGGTGAAAACTAAAATGCAGGCAGATTGAAATGCAAATATAGTCATTTAGAGACATGCGATTATAAATTCAAAAATATATTTTGGCCATCGATTGAAACAGCCCTGTATAGTAATTGAGGAGAGGAAATGCAGCCTACAGTAATCCGGCTTGCAGGACTTGGTGGCCAGTGTCAGTTCAGAGAAGACACGACTACTGGACACATGGAAATGCGCTACACGCCTGACTGCTCCGCACTACATTTCCCATGGGGCCGTTCCTTCCTGCATCATCCAATCAAAGGCAAAATGTCTAAAACAGATAATTATCCCACTCTGTGCAAGGCTGTTCAAGTGTCACGCGCATCTCAAAGCTGAGAGGAAAAACAGAAGTGAGGAAATTAATTTTCAACAAGTGCGATGAACGGATTACATGCACGCACATGCATTTCATAGAGAAGATGGCTTTGCAGGCCTTTGCTGTATTGAACATTATTGGATTTCTCCTAGACATCTCTGACCCTCTATGAGAAAGCGTGGTTTTTAATTTACAGAATCTGATGTATAAATAAGTTAAAATATATATATAATCTAAGTAATATTACAGGCTCTCTTTCTGTTGCTCAATTTTATAAAACGTTCCAGATACTACAGCAGCAACATATATGGCCCTCCCATTTCATCACCTGTTATTTCTGCAGCATAAGCATTTCTCTCATTACTTTGTGATGACTGATCTTTTAGTAGGAGGCAGGAAGCAAAATGAATTGCACAGAATGAGCTACGCAATAAAATAACACATTCTGCATACGTCTACATACAGTAATGGTCTGCTAGCCTTGTAATGGAAAATATGTTACAGGATGTAACCAGGATGGGTGTATCGGCAACATTCATTTAAAGAGTTTCAGGACTGGAAAGCATAGCTCAAAAGAACATTAAGGGTAATTGCACACGTGATTGGACCCGACATCTCACGGAACACACAGCGGCCAATCAAACATCTGCATGCAAACTTTGTGCAAGAGTAAATGACACACCTTTACTCTCAGTGGGTTAATAACTCACTGCATAGCAAGCATTTGCTTTTTGATGTCTGCCCTATTGGAGCGGACAGCACTTTTGTGATTGGTCAAGACGTCCTTATTGGAATCTGGGGGGTCGTTGCCATTTTGACGGGAACGTCACTTGTAATGTGTGGGAACATTCTTCTGGTATTATTAACTGCACTTGTTTGTGACCGTGAAACGGAACATTTATGGTTTATGACGGTTCAAATATAACAAAAATGCTGATAAACATAATATTTATTTCCCTTTACATTTATGGTCATTATTATTATTCTTTTATTATGCCAGATGGAAAATGTTATGGTTTTCCACTGCAATTTTGATGGTGATATAACAGCTGTGACACATAAATCCCCCCCCCCCCCCACCACCCCCCCACCCCGCCACCACCATTTGCTGGCTATGGGCTTGATGTCTTCTTCACTTCACTGCAACAGGGCTGCAAGTTCATTTCTTAGGACACGAATGATTATCTTTCTCATAAAAGAGAGAAAAAGCTTTAGATGACAGCATTGTTATTCATTTGCAGTTAAATATACAAAATAGTTTGTGGATAACCCCCAAAGCAGTAGGTAAGTTGCAGTTGTTTCAGTAATTAGTAAAATGTACATTGAAACTCATGTTGAGGAACATAAAAGTGTGATTTGTCAAAATAACTTACCTTGCTGGCTGCTTTCTGTCCAGCTGGGTGCTTGAATGCCAATCAAGACAACAACATGAGCTATGGCTATGTTTAGCCATGTTAGCTACAATTAGACCAAGCAGGAAGTAGATCCCACAACAGCTGAATTACAAGTGTAATGTTTCCAATCCATTTTAGTAGGAAGAACAACCACCTTAATAATATCTACACTATATAGCTGTGATACTGAGGAAAGGAATCTTGAATACTGAGGAAAACTGTCCATCCCTGTTCCCCCAGATCTATGTTCCTGTATGTGTTCACAACAACCCAAACAGCACACCTCATACAACAGATAGAGTTCTCTTCGAGCTGCTAATTAGTAGAAACAGGTGTGCCAAATTAGGCTTGGAGTTAAAACCTATGGGATGGTAGAGCTCCAGGAACAGGGAACATGGACCAGAAGACACCCCACCCTGTACCCTCCTCATGTTGAAGTTCTGAAGCTAAGCAGATGTTAGTCAGGTAGTAGTTAGATGGGAGACTTGTTGAGAAGACTAGGTTTCAGTGGTGTACTTTTGACCAAAACAAACATAATTCCATTCCCCCAGCAGAGTCATGGGAACACTATGTCGTCGGAGGTGCAGTCCTTTGGATAAGACATTAAACTCAACATGCTTCTGGAGATCTACCATCCCATAGGTTTGCACTCCAAGCCCAGTTTGGCACACCTGATTCTACTGACTCTACACCTCAACGATACTCTATCCCTTGAATGAGGTTATGCTTGGTTAGGGCTGGAGTGAAAACCTACAGGATGGTAGGTCTCCAGGAACATGGTTGAGCAGCCCGGATTTAAACTGAGGTCCCGACTCACTGCGGTCACAAAAGATTACACGGCACAAAGCGAAAGAGTAGGGGTATTAACCCAGGTGTCCCCGGCCAACCCATTCACTCTGATTGGCTAGAAGTGCGAGGGATTGTGTAGACACTTTTATTCTCCCCAGAACATCACTGCAAAGGAGGTGAAAGGTGAAAAGAAAAAGGATTCCTGTATGCACCGTGACTTCACAAGCAGAAAGAGCACAAATGCAGAAAAAAAGAAAGAAAAAAGAAAAAAAGCCATCTGATTTTTCTGCGAGCAGAGCCACAGGGAAGGCCGTTGCTCACAGCAAGGCTGAGCGCTCCTCGCTGCCCTACAAGAAAAAAAAGCGATCTGTTCAGTTCTGCTGATGTTTTATTTGTTTAGCGCTTTCTACAGAAAGAAAAAAATATATATAGAAAAATTGGGAAAGTGTGGTTTTTAAAAAAAATATAAAAAAACTTCCCAAGAGGAAGAGAAAACACTCACAGTGTTGCAGAAATAAAAATCTGCCCAGATGGAATAAATCTCAGGAGGAACCTAGGAATAGAGGCACTGGCTGGCATGGCATCAATAGTTAAATACCAGCGAAATGGTAATATGGGGGTGATAAAGAATTTATTAGAGCAAATAATCAGAGAGATGGGGTATACCGCAGCCTGAGATATTGACCTCGCTGGTAAAACCGATGGCCCAAGAAAATAAGTGTATGTTAGTACGCAGGTCAATAGAGAGAAGCATTGAAGAATATGAACATGAGCATTGAAGAATAAGAATATGTCTAGGCCTACAGGTTGTGTTAATGGCTTGGACTTGAACCAGGAGAAGGACCCCAGGGTTGGAGCGGTCTGTGAACTCGGGGTGGGGGTGGGGGTGGGGGGGGTGTGTAAGGGGGGGGGGCAGAGCCCCCAGGGAAGGGACAGGAAATGGAGATGGTTTAAAAATGACATAATTACAATGTTAAGCATTTTGCATGCAGGGGCCTGAGCGTAATACAGAAAAGCTCCAGGGTGCCGTGCTTATGCCAGCACTTCTTACAGGATTCGTGGAAAGAGGGTGTCCACAGCAAAGCGAGCGATCCTGGACTGACAGTGCTCCAACACGGCACAGAACAGCAAACCTCAGCCTCCACACGCAGTGACAGGGCTACGGCACAGTCAGCTCACCTGGTGCTGTAGCTCAATGGACCCACGTCACCCATCCAACGCATCTTTAACACCTGATCGAAAACGACACGTCTTAAGCCTGCGCCTTTTAACCTTTGTTTACACAGGGAGGTCCCACTGAGACCGAGGTCTCTTTTTCAGAGAAGTGCAAAACATTGGAAGAGAGCATAAAAGCGGTACAGGTACAGTACAGGTACAGGTAGATAGGTAACATGCAGGTGTACGTTGCTGGTGCAGCAGTGCTGTGTGTACAGCTTACACAGCTCTGCACTGCTGCCTGCACTGAATACATTGAAGGGCAAGTCGCAACGGGACATCTGAATTATTAACCTCCATTTACTACTTGCAAAGGAAATGAACAATATGCAGGAATTTTCCTGCTGAAGATCCAACGCAGACTTGCCCAGCTTTCATTCATTGGCAGCTGGCAGCAAAAACCTATTTGAAGTGTTTGTGGCAATGACACCTGGGTAGCAGAGAAATAAGTCCAAAGAAAAAAAAAAAGAAAAAAAAGGCAGAACAGAATTTGGTAAAAACTGTGAACTGTGAAATTCAGCTCTCTTTTAAACCTTTAAATTTATTTTACATTAAAATTAAATTTTACAGGGTGCTATGGAAATTATTGAGTTTTATTAACCGCAGTGTGAAAAGCCAACGGTCAAATGAGACGCAAACCAGGATGTAAAACAGAGACGAGAACCAAGACTGCACGAGAGCATTTTGGGTTCTCTCAAATACCTCCACACTTTTGCATCTGTTCTTTCTGTCAGAAGAGCGTGCAATAATTCTCACGGCCAACTGACCCTCTGTTGTTTCTCCGAAATGTACCTTTTTTTTCCTCAATAAGACGGCACGGTTGGCGAGTGTGCCCGAGTGCCGCATTTCTTGTACATGTACACTTACGAGTCGAAGGAGGAAAGTAATTCCAAACATCGCACTTATAACCGGCGTCTCTCGAGATGCTCGCGTGCCCGCGCGTCCGTACAAAAAAAAAACCGTTATAATAAATCTAGCAGATTGACGGCATCATTCGTAACACGGAAGAGCCAGGTGAGGGAAGATTAGTCCTCCCCCCCTCGCGCAGGATGTCAATCACGCTGAGCGAAAGGAAGACCGGTTTCATTTACAACTCATAAGTGTCTGGTGGAAGGGCTGAATACTGAATTAAGATGAGTGAATTACCCGTGTCAGACATGTACTTCCCTCATGCACAGCATAAATTCTGTTCATTTGGATTTCATCTCTTTAATAATTCATCTGAAATCCGACATTGTTCCCTGCTCCCCAAAGACAGACTTTTTTTTTTTTTTTTTACAGGAAAAAAAATCCTCCTAATTTCAAGAAAACTAGACGTGGATCACAATCACTGGAATGGATTGTGTGGTATCATTGATTTGACATACCCTTCCTGAGATTCTAATTCAGTTCGAATGCAATATAAACTTGAACCCAAGTTACTCCAAATAATTAGTTTTTTTCCCCCCTCCCCAAAAAGTTTTGTTTTCCTTCAGTTTTCAGTTATTTTGCACATTTGTGCGGTAGGGGGGGGGGGGGGGGGGGACGACCCCATCCATTTAATCCGAAGGCCCATAAAATGCATTCCCCCTGGCTGAGGAACACTACCTCAGTAAAATGGTAAAAACTTTCCAATTTCATTACACTGCGACTCAGTTTTATTGCCACGGTGCTTTTCCACAGAGACCCTGTCAGAAAGAAGCTCTACAGGAAAAATAAGAAAACAGGAATATATGAAAAATGTGAAAGATTTCATATCCCCCCCCCCTCCCCCCTCCCCACACACACAAAAAAGGTAAACATCGGACTGCCCCTGTGGGGGAAAAACCATCACACTTGGGCTTTTATCACTTATCCAGAGCCCCAGAGATTACACACAATCCATTTATACAGCTGGAAATTTCACTGAAGCTATTCAGGTTAAGTATCTTGCTCAAGGGAAGAACAGAGTTGCCCCCACATGGGACTCAAACCCACGATCTTTGAGTTACTAGCTCAGTTCCCAAACCATTACAGTACACTGCAGCCTAGTACATATGCACTACATGGTGTCATACATTATGCATCCACACGAGGCATGTAGCTATGCAAAGAGTGTTACTGCAAAGAATAAATTTAAAAAACTTTATTTTGTGTGTGTGTGTGTGTGTGTGTGTGTGTATGTATGAGAGTGTTCTATCTGTGCACGAGTGTGTGTGCGAATGTGTGTGTATGTTTGCATGGACATGTGTGTTTGTGCGTACATGTATGTGTGTGTGTGTGTGTGTGTGTGTGTGATGCACACACTTTATTGTATATCACACCTGATATGGAAATGCCTGGACATCCTCTGTAGTACCAAGCTTGCAAGATAAACAAGCAACAAGCACAGGACGTCCAACACCAAAACAAAGTTCCAACAACTTCGGTTTACTGTAAGCTCGCCCTAATTTTACTTACTTTGTGATTTGGTGCAGAAAAATCAACATCATCAGTTTAAAGGCAGGACAGCCATGTGTTTCTGTAGTATAAGTATAAGAGTAGAGTATAAGTATACATCAAAGTATGTAAATTTCACAGGAAATAACAAGTATGTTTGGAAACCCTTTTCTGTTTGAACCAACTGACCTAATGTCACATTTGAGCTTGATGCCAGGTAGAAATGCCAAATGGGGGTAATACTCCATTTTCACCTGAGCCTTTTAAAAAATAATTATTGTATCACATATCAAAGCAGGCCAATGATGTGATTGTTTATTTTAATATAAAAAAGATCAAAACTATTTACTTGAACTGAGACCGTGTAGGAAGCTGGGAGGAAACGAGCATGTCGATGTAGATTAGCTTTTGTTTCCGTTCGTTTGATCTGTCACGCGGTGTGACTCAGTGAAGGAATGTCTGTGCGTGAGCGTTTACATTGGCCTTCAGTCCACCAGTAAGTGTGTGGCACGGTGTCATTCTGGGTTTTTTTTTCCCGTGGAATATGGATATCAGCTGTGCCTGAAATCTTGATGAGGTGTCAGAATTGAACGTAGGTCTTCAGTCTGAAGGGCTTTTTTCCCCCCTGGGGGGGCAGGGAGGGGGGGGGGAGAGGGGGTATGGGGGTTGAGAATCTACAGGTCACCTCTCCGTACAAAACATTTAAAACTGAAAAATGTCAGCAGCCGTTAAATTCATTGTGCCATTCAAAAAGAGCGGTAAACAAAGGAGGAATTTTTTTTTTTTTTTTTTTTTAAAACAACGGTACGGAAGTGATCACGCGGGCCTAATTGATTGGGACGTCTTTGAGGCGAGAGGGGCGCCGTTTTCCCCCAAACGGCTTTGACGCTCGAGAAAATGAAACCCCTGTTCTGTGGTTCAACGTGTTCCTCGCGCCGCGGCAGGCTAACGTTGAGTGAAGCAAGCCTGTTACACGGGCATTCGCATCAGCTGCACCTGTACCGAATTTCTGACGCGACGTGAATGCTGCGTGGGCCCGGATTTGTTCATCACGGTCTGTGCCACTGAGCTGTGCTTTCCTCTTTACTACGACTATTAGTGGATTTACAGCCGATGCATCCGTGGACACGCAGCGTTGGGCTGATTTTCAATTCAGCGGCAACGTGCTAAGCTAGCACTAATGTTTAATGGAGAACATCTGAATAGCAAAAAAAACAGGAATGAATGCAGAGAATGACAAATGGAGAATATCGCAAAATTGCCTGCTTTTCATTGCTGTTGCTCACCTTTTAAAAAGCTAAAGCCTTTTTTAACAGTTCGGTGTTGCTAGTACCAGGGTGCATGGTTTTAATGGAAGTTAATGTAATGGTTGCATTCACATATCATATTCACAATCGAGTCACTGTCTAAACCATTCCCCTGGATACTGAGGACAGTCGATATCAATACCAGAAGAGAGGCAGTCAATATCAATACCATCTCCTAGCACATAGCTCAATCATGCTGGTAAACAAAGCTCTCATGTTGTCTTAAAGGTGACCTTAAAAAAGTGAGCTTTTGAAACAAGAGCTTAAGTGGAGGTTCCCTTTTTTACCCATTCATTTTTGTTCACTCAACACAAATATTTTGGTAATTTGTAACAAAAAAAAACATTTATACAAGAAACAAAATATAACCTTGTTAGCAGGTAACTCTTATTAATCTTTGATGCTCAGATATAGGGGATGAAGAACCGCATTTATCACCACCCACCTGATCCACGGTCTTCACGCCAGCATCGCTGCATCACGTCCGGACCGTTTCGGTTAATGATCGCTCGGTCATGTGACACACCTGCGCTCGCCTGCTCTGCAGGTAACACAGCGTGATGAATGCAGCGGTTCGGGAAATTGTTCCTCAGGTAAAATTCATCTTCATTAATATCCATGTCCCGTGAGTCTCTTCAGAGCTGAAACTCGATCCTTCAGAAGCCTTCCACTAGTTGCCCTGTAACACAATGACTACTACAGCATGTGTATCCTACAACATTAATGCTGTGTGTTTAAGAAATAAATTACCACATTGGCAAAACAGTGCTTTTTCCTCTGTTGAATATATATTTTGTTGAGCAGCATATATATTCAGTTGCACACATGGTACTTATTTGCTTAAAATCTGCATGAGCTGAAGTAAACAAAGAATCTCAACTTTTTATATGCTGAATCTCTTTACCTACTGTGTTTGTGTGTGAGCGCATGTGTGCGTGGGACAGATTGCTTATTTGAATGTGTGTACAGTGCATGCCTGTGTCTGTGTGTATGTGCGTCATGAGTTTGTATGCGTATGCATGCATGTGCCTGAAAGTGTGTGTGTGAGTGCATGAAACTGTGTATGTATGTGCTTGTGTGTATGCGTGTGCATGGACATGTGAGTGTGTGTATGAGTGTGTGAGTGTGTGTGTGAGTGTGTGTCTGCATGTGCGCGTGTGTATGTGTGTGCGTGTGTTGTGTGCATGTGCGTGTGTGTGTGCATGTGTGTGTGTGTGTGCGTGCGTGCGTGTGCGTGCGTGCGTGCGCGTGTGAGTGTGCGTGTGCGTGTGTGAGTGTGAGTGTGAGTGTGTGTGTGCGTGCGTGTGTGTGCGTGCGTGCGTGAGTGTGTGTGTGTGTGCGTGTGCGTGTGCGTGAGTGCATGTGTGTGTGTGTGTGTGTGTGTGTGTGCCTGCGTGTGATGAGGAGCTCTGAATAAGATACCCAAGAGCCCATTAGAAAAGCAGGCTGCATTATCCAGGCCCATCAACAGGCAATGATTAATCATGAGACCTGCAGTGAGGGAGAATTAGAGATGGATGAGGAATCGCAGCGCTGAAGTTCACATCAACAGTCCTTCTCTAAAGATTTAATTTCCAAGGGATTCAAAACTTGCCAACTGTGAACAGTTCTCTCTCTAACAGATTTGTGAAAACTTACTTAAGGTTATAAAACAGGTGGACTATCTGGTTTTCCAGGAACATCTGGAGATATTACCGTATATTTGCACCAGATTATTACTTATTTTCATACGCAGTACACATTAGGTCAAGCTTGAGCAAGTACAGAGCAGTCGAGAGTCCAGGTTGCTAATGCAATATGGACTCACTCATCCAACTGATTCCAGCAGCTTGGATCACAGCTTGTACATAACAACAATGTACAACTAGCTACCAATGTTTATTATCTGTAATCTACAGCAGCCCACAATACACTGCACACATCCCTCATAGCTCAGTACCCACAATGCACTGCACACATTGTAGATCAGTACTCACAATGTGCTACAGACATTTTCAGATTAAAGTTCTCACAAAGATATCAAGAACCTTTCTGACAGAGCAAACTACAATATGTTGCAATAGTGTTTTGGTCATTCTAGCATTTGTAAATAGTAACATCCTGGTACATATACTTTGATTAATATCATTTCCAAATTTAATGGATCTTGAAGTTCCAGTGTTTGCTGGATGATATTTTTGTTTAGGAAAATGGCATTAAGTTTCACAGTGTAGATGGGAAATTTAGGCGTTTGTTTTTCTAACCTAAAATGTCATTTGTTAACAAACACTGCATACGCAATATCCAGTTTCATGTTTGCTTCCAAGTAATTATGAGGCAAAAAAAGTTATACAGGAAAAGAACTACGAGACCAGCAGCATTTTTTTGTTTTGTTTTTGATTGAAAGGACATTTCAGAAGTATAAATGGCTTTCGACCTGTTTTTTCCCTGCCTCTGAAGTGACAACAGCTTATTTTCCTGCTATTTCTTAGATGCTGCACATCTAAGGGGGAAAAAATCATCGTAATTAATAATAATAATAATAATAATAGTAATAGTAATAAATTTATTTTATATAGCGCTTTTCATGAACTCAAAGACGCTTTGAGTTCATGAAAAGGAATGGCACACTAGCAAATAAACTGTCTTTATGAGTGAAAACATATTTTTCTATAGATTTGCCAAGTAACTTAATACATGTCTTGAAATCACACAGCAATAAATTTATTTTAAAGTGATCGATGGCAAAACAAACATCCAAATGTGTTCATCTGACTTTCTCCCATGAATTCAGTTCAATTCTACGCATTTATTTTCCTCTCTGAAAATATCCTGATGGGAAAACAACACAGTGGGGAAAAGCAGGCGGGCACATCGCCCTGGATAATATTGATTAAACCGGGGGGGCTTTTGCAGCTGGAGGCGAACATCAAAGATCACTTTTACCTTTCAAACCCTCCTCCTCCGCGATCGCGCGCGCGGGGGGAACGGAACCGGTCTTTCGCCGTTTCAGAACATCAAACGGATCAGCTGTTTGCTCAGAAAATACCGGCGCATTGTGCCGGAGCCGCATTGATTTCCCATTTTAAAGGTGGATCGCGTTTCTCTCGCGAGCGCGCGGTAATGCCTCACTGCGCTTTGATTCATACTCATACGCACACAGAGCGGGTTTTTTTTGGAATTTCATTATAACTGGGATTAAATTTAAGTGGTTGTGTCGCGCGGACAATGCATTCGATTGCAGGCGGAATATTTCGGTTCCGGGTGTCAAATAAGACTGCCGGTAAGATGAGGACCGGTGCGCGCCCAGCGTGAGCCAATCAGTGGCGGCGAGCCCCCCCGTGGCAGCCAGTCAATGCCATCGACTGTTTCGCCTCCAACTCTTCCCCTATTTTAATTGCCATGGAAAGGATGTTCCTGAAATAAATTTTTTAAAAATTGTGCTAACACTGCAGGAAACCTCACCATTTCCTGAGCAGTTGGGAGAAATATGGTTAGTTTACCTGAACACGGCATTTAAACCGCACACACGCAGGTTTTAGTGGAGACAACGAGATTCCCATGAACGTTGCGGTCATTCACCAGGAGCGGGACGCATAGACATTTGCTTTTTTGAATGACTGCGAGGGGAAACTCACAGTTCTGGCAGACGACGACGCTCCCTCTCCATGATGGCATCCAGCCAACCACCACAGACGGCACTTGGCAGGACTCGGGCCGAAGCGCAGCCGCCCCCCACCCCCACCCCCACCCCCACCCCCGCCCCCCCCAGTCAATGAACGGTCCACCAGGCCCCAGTTTTGGCGCTCCCTCCCACACAGTGACATATGCTCTTCCTGAATGGGCCACTCAGTAGAAACGACAGCCCAAACCGGCCCCGGGACCAGCCGCCATCGTTCAGCGGAACGTCCCGTGCGGGATTTCGCCTTCGCGCCGAGCCCCTGTCACATCGCCGCTCTCTGCTGATGAACGATGGGACGTCTCTCTCTTAATTAGTGTCACACACAACACTAAATATTCCCCCGGGCATATTGTCCACGCTTCAGCGCACTGCTGTGTTTGCCTGCTTGGTGGATAGCGTCCTCATTCATATATATCTTTTCATATAGCTTGATTTTTAACCGAAGTAACTGTCCATAGCAGGATTCTGTATGCCTGGTCCTGGAGAACCACGCAGGGTCTGCATGATTCTGTTGTCAATCCACCCTTTAAACTCATGATTAATGAAAGCAGGCGATCGCACATCTAACTCAACCCACCAGGGTTACTGGGTCTGTATTTGCTGATGATATTAAGGGGGAAACGAAAGATAGCACCCGACTCTGATGCTCTTCCAGAACAGGGTTGTAGAACGATGGTGTGCAGGAGCCTACTCAAGGGTAAAACCACTGGTGCCTTATGGGATGGGGGACGGGGGACGGGGGACGGGGGGGCGGGGGGGCGGGGGGGCGGATTTTAAGATGATTTCAAGGGCCCAGATTGTGAAGGGATTTGGGTGGCCTGCAGTGGGTAATTTTTTCATGGGGCCCAAAATCCCCAGCCGCACCCCTGGGTGGAACAGCAGCTGGTTGGTCTCACCTGGGATTTCACACATTCTTAAAATTACAGGCCCAAAAAAAAAGGGCTGTGCTAAAACTGCTGATGTGCATTCCCTAAATTATATAACGCACATTTGCAAATATTTAGGACAAATTATACGACTATTATTTTGTCACTTCTTTGAAGCCCGTGAGCATGATGTAATTGCCGTATAAAAGCAATGTAATTTCCTCTTATCGTGCAAAAGTCACTCATGGAAACAATCGGAAAAAGCACAGTGCACTGGCACATTCTTTGTAGCCTTTTTACTCTCGACCCTGTGAACGCATGTAGAGAGTTCAAAGTTCAAAGGCAACTTTTGAGGTTTTACAAAAAGCAGGACGGAGCTACGACGTTGCGTCCCAGCTCAAGGTTACAGAGGACTGGATTGGTTTATTTCCTGCCTTGCGTTTTATGTATTTTTCGCTTTGTCACATCGGAGTGAGATATTTATTTTCCAGTGCTTTGCTATATTTTTTCCATGCCGGGCAAGAGGACCTGACAAATTAATTGCAGGACGGACACCCCCCTCCCCTCCCCCCCCCCCCCCCCCTCGCCGCTCGTCACAGTCAGACTGACTCTCCACATAAATCACTGTCCGTCAGCTGTCAGGATCGCCGCTGTGCACCGCATCGATGGGATTATATCCGCACCTGGCCCAGCGCCAAAACCGATGCTCGCACTCATATGGGCCGCGTCTCTCTCTCTCTCTCCCTCCCTCCCTCTCTCCCTCTCTCTCTCTCTCTCTCTCCATTTCTCCCTCTCTCCCTCTCTCTCTCTCTCTCTCTCTCTCTCTCTCCCTCTCTCCCTCCCTCGCCCTCTCTCCCTCCCTCCCTCCCTCTCCCTCTCTGCCTCCCTCTCTCTCTCTCTCCCTCCCTCCGTCTCTCCCTCGCTCCCTCTCTCCCTCCCTCCCTCTCTCTCTCTCTCTCTCTCTCTCCCCGTCCCGCCGTTCCCGTCATTCTTCTGGAAAAAGAAAAAAGAAAAATTGATTACTGGAAAGATGGTGAAATTGAAACAATTACTCATCCTCTTCTCTCTTTTTAACAGTTAGAAGCAGCTTTGGGTGGGGGAGGGCACTGAGGTGGCATTGTGTGGGGGGAAAACTAAAAGCCAGAGAGAAAAGGTGCCATTATTTTGAAAAGTGATCTTTGGAGGACTAAAACCCCCTCCTGGGTGATTTTTAAAAAGATTGTTTTACAACAAAAGTGTCGCCCTTTTGGACATGTGGCTGTATTTTTATTGAGATGATGGTCACAGAAGTTGACTGAATAACCCCAGAATGTGACAAACTATTCCTTAACTACCTTCTTTCATTTCTACACGGGTAACGCCATTTCCAACGGTCACCGAGGCACTATACACTTGTTCCTGTCCCCCCGTACCGTCTCCTTAACTGATATAACTGTCATCCAGATATACAACAACAGTTACGGCTGTTCGAAAAAAAAACCCAGTACATTCAACACATAAAACGCTGCTGCCATTTTCTTATTTGTGCACATCAAGCGAGCAACCCTGAAACATGACAACGGGAAAATAGAAGAGAAAGAATCCAGGAGTCAGCACAGTTGTCAGATTGCTTGGGATCTTGGCACTGTTATAAATGTTAGCCTTATACGTACTGTACAAACAAGATGAAGGAGAGCGATGTTTGCTTTGTTCGTGACAAGGGACGTAAATAAGCACTGACAAAAACCGAGTGACGAATCAAGGATAATAAAATGGTGACAAAAGGGCCATGAAACTATAACAATACAGCCACCAAGATAAAGCAACCGGGGATAATAAAATATGGATAAGATTATGACAACGTCACCACCCTCACAGAAACCAGAGAGGAGCTACGGCAATGATCGGTGTGGACACTTTCTGGCTATACTCCCGCAATACCTGTGGGAATTACGGGCGAGCAACAAAAATGAAAAACATCCGTACGCCGAAATTAAAAGCTCCAAAGCGTTTATCGAGTTAACGCAACACTTCGGTCACAAAGGCCTTCATCGGGCATCTAATATTACACTAATATTTTGAATTCATTGCTTCAGTATATATCCAGCTGTGTACTTGGATGTAATGTAAATGTTACATAAAAAGTCATGTGTAAGTCACTCTGGATAAGAGCGTCTGCTAAATGCCAGTAATGTAATGACATATTTTGGTCCTGACCCATAGATTAAGAAACATTGCTGTAGGTACATTTAGGCAAACCTAAATGGCTGAATGGCCTTTTCTTTGTCACTTTGTATTCCTGTGTTCCTGTGACTTTTTAAACAGCCTGGACAAGCCCACGGAGACTGAAGTCTCCTGACCTGAAGGAAGTCACAGGATGGAGGGTACCCAGAGGCCAGAGTGCTAATGCATTCTGGGCCATGGTGTTCCATTTCCAGTGGCTGCAGTTTCCAGATGACTTAAGTTGCATTAGTTTGCATTAGTCTGGAACAGATGCATGCCCAGTTCGAGAGAAGGAAAAAAAAAAAAAAAAAAACCTCAAATAAGCATCTTAATATCGGCGTTGTTTCGCCCCGGCAATTTTTTGCCCATTTCAGTGACGTGTAAAATGGAAAAAGAAGCGTGCAAATCTGGCTAAATATAGAGTTTGGCCTCTCCAGCACCTCTTAAGATATATATATATTTTTTTTTTTGCTGTTTTTGTATGACGTAATTGGCTGCGCAGGAATTCTGTCCGTCCAGTTCGATTCACTGCATTTCATCTGCAGGCTAACGTTTCTCCGGCAGCTCCGACGGCCTGGGTGGGATTGGAGCTTGGGAGAATAGGCGCTATATTACTGCGAGATTGAGCTCCAAAGCAGGAGGCTTTGATATGATTTAAAACCCTGGCTTTCCTGGTCGTTCTCAACGACCAACAGGCGCACGGCTTCACTGCCTAATTTTTCCCGACGCCAAAACGAATCCGTTAAATATTCGTTTCCCGCCGGGAAGTGGCACGTGGTTCGTTGTTTCTCATTCGCATCGCAGATTTTCCATGTTTGTAAAAAAAAATAATAATAAAAAAGAAGCAGTCTTAACTGCGGATGACTACCCAGAGAGTCTTTTAGCAAATGCGACTGCAGCAGCAATCACAGAATCCATGTTTGCTTCGGTCTGACGATCGCAGCAGCGAAAGGTATTAAATAAGTTGAGTGTTTTTTTGCGGATCTCCGTCATTTTAAACGTGCGCTGCTACTGCTTTCATGAGCAGCTGTGATCGTGTTTTTAATAAATGCGATACTTTCATAAGTCTATCTGTTCTTTCGGTGTTCACGAGCATGTCGCAAACTCACTCAACCCCCCCCCCTCCCCGCCCCCACCATCCCCCTTTCAATTCACCTCCACCACCACCCCACCCCCCCCTGCAAAAGTGATCTTCTGTCAGACAGTCAGATTCCACAGCCGTCTCCAAAATTTATGCCCTGGCTGTTTTAACAGCTGTGAGAACAGGACAGAGGGACAGACTGCGGTTTAGGCTGGAGGAAGAGTAGGCCAGAGAACTCTCTCCTTCTCTCACTCGCTCTCGCTCTCTCTCTCTCTCTCTCTCTCTCTCTCTCTCTCTTTCTCTCTCTCGCTCACTCGCTCTGAGTGAAAATCCTTCCATCAGAAGGACCTTGGCCAAGAAGAGACAGATCCTTCAGAGACGAGGGGGGGGTGTGGGGCGGGGGGTTCCAAGGTCAGGCCCCCCAGCGTTTCGGGTGAGGGAACCACGAGAGGCCCCCCAGGGCCTCCTCTCTCCGTCGGCTGGACCGGAGAGGAAGTCCATCAGGCTCGGCAGACCCCGGCGCTCCCCGCTGCTTCCGAGTGACTTCATAACATTCCGGGTCTCGCCCTCCTCCGATCCGGATGGCTATTCCATGAGCCGCCCCCTCAGGAGGCTCGGGAATTCTGGGATTTTTTCCCCCCTTTTTCTCCCCCTAAATTTGGGATGATGAAATTTTTATATGTAACTCACCAGCAGGGGGAGCCGGTCCTGGGTGAGACGGTGCTGTGCCAGGTGACTTAAAGGCCAGCCCATCCTTGAGTGACACTAGGAGTTGCCCTATGGGTTTGCAGGTGAAACCAGACACAGGTGCAATCTGGATTTAAAACCAGACCCATTCATGTACCTGAACAAGGCCTTAACATGATGGACCACCCCACCTTAACACTATAAACCGCCCAGCCTTAACGCTATAAACCACCCAGCTTTAACACGATGAACTGCCTAGCAGCCTCATTTTCTTTCTGTCTTTTTTTTGGGGGGGGGGGGCGGTGGGAGATGCTTAGATCCCTCCAGAGTAGCACTGACGCTATGCAACCCTGGCACCCGGATCCAGGCCCCCCTCCCTGAAGAAAATGTGCTGCTGTCAGGTTAAAAAAATGTGCTGCAGATTCCCTTTTCCAGTGCTTTCTGGCAGAAGCAGTCAGCACAGATTAAGGATTCAACACACACCATTTTTACCCTACGCCACCGGTTAATGTATTTACACAGCCGGATCGATACTAATTAATTTGAACAAAAAAAAAAAGAGGTAATACCTCTTCTCCTTTAATGCTCCTGTTCAGGAGCCTGAGCCTTGCATTCTGTGCGCAGAGAAAGCATCGCTTCTCTAGCATAGCGGGAATCCCGCAGCGGCACAAGCAGCGAATGTACAACGATGAGCCTGATGCTATTTATATGGACCGCCCACTGCTTATCTCCAGTTTCACGGCTGTTGCCTGATTGGATGTGGGATGTTTTGAGTTGGAGAGGGAACCCTTTAGCCCTGTACATTGATCCTGCTGTAAGACAGTTGCTCATCAAAAAAATAATAGTGGCCCCAGAGTCCCCAGTTTAGGAGTTTCATAACTATATCCAGGGTTTTGCTTTAACCAATTACCCTCCGGCCCAATTAGCTAATTACCTGTACACACCAAAGCCAACTCATTTATGGAGTTGCTCACTGTATATGTTTTGTATATGGACACAACAGCAGTCTTTGCGTCTCATGTAAAACATAAAAATCAGATGACACACAACTGGAACTAAATAAATAACTAAGAGCAGAAGTTGGCATTATATCCAGAAACAGAATAAAGCTATCCTGCTTTAAACCATGGCAGAATATATACTGTAAAGCAAGACCATTTGCTTACACATTTTTCCATGACATTACAGCATTATGAATAAAAACCATTCAGCTACTACAATTTAAGGATCGGCTGCTTATAAGTTGCAGATGATTTTTATCCAAAGCGACGCACTGATGGTCCGTTTAACAGGGTGAGAAAACCACCACCATCACTGGAGGAAAGTAGAGCCGCAGTCAGATCAGATCAGATCAGATCGTAGATGCGTGCGTGCCACAGGACCTGTTCCATAACTTCAGGATTAGATACGCGCGTGAACGCCGAAAGCAAAATTACCTCGGCGAGTAAACCGTGGGGCTCTCGCTGGTTTAACACATCATTTAACCTGTGCCTGATTCATTCGGAGTTTAATGCAATCACGGGCCAGCGTTGTGTGATTTGGCCACGACGGACTCGGGTTTAAAACCAGGGGGCCCAATTAAAAGGCCTCCGACAACAGCGGCTTCCTACAGTGCGGCATTATGCTGGTGCCTGGGACAGAATCTCTTGACCTACTTAGAAAAAGGAGGGAAAACCACTCCAGCCTCACCCGCTTCCTGTGAATGGCGGCGGACCTTGGAAAACAACAACGCCGTGGCAACTCCCGCCACTCAGAACAGCGGCCTGAGCGGGGATCTTTCTTGGGGGTGGGGGGGGTGGGGGGGGGGGGGGGGCGGCGAGGACGTTTTTACCACCTAGTGTCACCGCGGTGGTATTGCACTTAGGAGAGGGCCTAAATGAGTGAGTGAGAGACTAGCGTTTCGAGTGATGCTTTAGTGAAGCTTTCTATGAATGGTCCTTCATAAGAGCTATGTAGCTCCTTCATAAGGAGTGCATAGCACCTACATAAGCATGACATAAGCAGGGTGAATAAACACTTATTTAATAGATGCTTTTCCACCAATTTCTCTCATGAATTTGGAATAGGCCTCGTGTGTGTGTGTGTGTGTGTGTGTGTGCGCATGTCTGTGTGTGCATGCGCGATTGTCTGTGTGTGCATGTGTGTGAGCATGTGTGCATGTGTATGTGTGTGCACGTGTGATTCGGGAGAGCACAGAAAGGCAGGTGCTTTTCTTCAAAGAATAAAATGCAAATGGCCGCTACTTTCACACTTGAGTTGAGCAAGTCGGGCTCGCACAGATATGAGTCACAGGAAGACATTTCATATGCGGGTATCCTCGGGCAATGCTATAACCATTTATGCATTAATATTGCAGATGACCATCATATGCCTATTCATAGTTATTGATAGAAGCATTTGTGAATTCATACCTAGGGCTTATGAAGGAGTTATGTAGAGCTTATAAAGGTGTTATAGAGCTCTATGGACTGTGTGACCACAATTTGAATAACAGGGCATGAATTGCCTATGATTTTCACAGAAGTGTAGGTGTTCAAGCCATACTGAATATGGAATTACTTCCTCGTTTTGGTAAACCAAAGCTGTCATTGGCATACCAGAGGACTCCCTCTCTCCCTCTGCTGTGTGTTTTTGTTAGCCAGCGAAAAAACGAACAAGAAAAAAAAAAGAAAAGAAAAAACTGCGTTTCGAATCTGAAATGGAAAGCAGATGAGCAGATATGGTGTTGAAAGGCAGGGGGAAAAATATGATTAAACAATTAGCTTCCCTGACAACAGCGTCTCGGTACCTCATTAAACATGGACGTCACTTTCATTATCCAATGACTTCGTTAAGAAACAAAACAGCTTAATGAAATGCCCAAACAAATGATCTTACTGTATGAAAAACATCTGTCTCAAGTGATGCCCATTTTATACAAACAATATATTTTGTGTCATTTCTGTTTCAAGACACTGCTTCTTAGAATAAGAAACCGACGGCTTATTATTCTAAACGCTAAATTTACTCTGAAACATTCTCTTAAACGCCTTTCTCTTCCCAGCTTCGGTTGCATGTGACATCATAGCCTGACATATGTCGGCTACGTTCGCCAAACCGACCCCCACGCTTCGTCCCGAGTTACGCCACCGTACATGAAAAGTGAATCCGCTTTAAACGGAGCGAAAGGACGGCTTTTTCAACCCGCTTTTCTTTCTGAAACGATGCGGAGAGGCCGTGCGTATGACACAGTAAAAATGACAACTAAACTGCGCTGACAGAAACTCATCGTTTGGGTTTTTTTTTTTTTCGTCGTCGGGAGGAATGCAGCGGCTGTGTTGGTGGTGAGCGGAGACGTACCAGCGAGGTTTTTTTGGAGCCGGTCCCCCACCCCTCCCCCCCCCGTCCCCGCCCCCGCCCCCCCCCCGGCGCTGTTCCTCTTTTCCCTCTGAACCCGGGCCGCGGAATCTACGCGAGCGGTAAAACGTTGCCTTTGGACCGGGTCCCGGAACTAGGGGGTGGCCTCCATTCTGACCGTTCCGCACACCCCCCACCCCCCCGCCCCCGCCGATCCGTGCCCCACCCCGCCCCGCCCCACCCCGTCCCGCACCGCGGCTCGACCGGCCCGCCGCGGCCCGCGGAAAAGCCAGACGCCCCAGAGGAAGCGGAGTTCACACAGAGGATAAAAACCCCTCCCCTTCCACATGTTTTAAAAGCCCAGCATGGCCGCCACCCTCGGCCCCATGCCACCACCGCTAACGCGGAAGGACGGGAGAGAATTTAAAAAAACATCCGCTCTGTGTCCCCCGTTTGCTCCTAGTCAACCCCTCCTGACCGAGGCAAGCAGCTATCAGGTACATCTATCCCATGAGTCTTAGCGTCTGAAATATCCGCACTTCTCTCCTCACAAAGTCACCACACAGCCTGCCCACAGTCGGGGATTGGGAAAAAATATACCCCAAAAAAATAAAAACATTTTGTTGCAAAATGCATCCCAGGAAATGTATCTATGTACACTATAATCAAAATTGTGGAGGCGTGGGCTTTTTGCTAGTGGAGCAAGAGGCTGAAACCATTCAAAAAAAAAAAAAAAAAAAACATTAAAAAAATAGAGGCAGGAATCCCATATTACACAGGAAACTAAACTACACGAAAATTTGTATTTTGAAAAACTGCCCATATCAGGACCGCAATCAAGCAAAAACAATCTTCCCGGGTCTCATCCTGTCTGATAAAATCAATTTCTCTTTGCAGAGCACCTCAAGGATGGATTTCACCCAACAATGCTCTCAAATAATCTGATTCACTCTCTGTTATTTTGTTCTTGAACTCATTCAGGAGAAGACGCATTGTGTGAACCCCCCCCCCCCCCCATCACTGTGCTGTCCTGTCAGTGGATGGTGAGGATGTGCAATTTTACCGCAGTTTCAGCCAAATCTGGGGAATGAAGCTGAAGCGAATAGCTAATCAATCCCGTGGTTCAATCACTGACATCTTATTAATGACTTTAAAAAACCCTGTGGGGGGCTTCAGTTGCATTTCCCATAATGCACTGTGCATGTAGTCAGTGGTAAAATAACATGGACACCCAGATATCGGGCTTTAGCCCCCACACTGTGAATTCACTGCTATCAATCTGTCAAAGCAGAAAGGCTGTTCCAAAAATACAAGTGGAAATATTGATACCATGAGCATCCAACACGAGAACACCATATGTAATATAAATAGGCAAGATGTTAAAATGCCCCCACCCGCTAAACTAATGCATGAGGAATATGAAATAATAAAAATGACAGGATGGATGCGTTAAATTTGAGGAAGTATTCAGGTGAGTGCGATGGTGGAAATCTTGATTCCTTATAATCTGTGTGCCTTAAAATTGCACTGTTGAAACAGTCAAGTCCCGACCCATGTTGTTGCCTATTGGTAACGTAACACCAATAACTGATTAAATTTAGGCATGGATTCATTCAACATTTGTCCTTAACTATTCCTGGGATTTAAACAGCATTAAACTTTAACTATCACTTCTGTTTTTTGGGGATATTTTTTCCTTTAATTACACACACTGTTGAGTTGTGTGATCAGTGATATTTTTTCTGGAGGAGGGAAAACATGTTTGAATTTAGATCAATGCCAAGGAATAAATATGGATTACTCAGAAATGCAAAAAATCTAACCTTGGCCATGCAGTTACTGTTTTGTTACGGATGCCATAATCACAGTGCAAAATCACAATCATCTACAATATTTGCTTAAAATAAATATAGCAAAGTGCGTAATAAAAATAGCTAAGTATTTTTGTGTTGGGTGAAAACCACAAATGCAAGACTGTATACCATTAGAAATGCAAAACCTGCGATTTATCCCTGTGGATAAATTTGCGGAAATAGCCAAACAAGTGATTCAGACTCTGTCTTTTTTTTTTTTTTTTTTTAAATCACTGCGTTGTGTGTGGTGGTGCACCACCAAAGTAAAAAAAAAAAAAAAAAAAAAAAAAAAAAAAACCACTTACGACTATGTAATACCCCATTGAAAGTCAACCGCATATTAATTTCTCAGCCAGACATAACCAAGCAGACATTCTGGCATTCCAGTTATGCCGCTGACATCACACAGCGTCGATTTCTCGGAAACATCACATTCATGCCCGTTCGTGTGGCAAATTTGCAGCCATCGCAATCGTCCAATAGATGGCCAGTAATGTAAGATGGGGGTGGGACATATAGGGATTAAATAAAGCACATTTAAAGGCATATAATGTAAAAAAAATAATAGACACACGGGAAGACTTTTATGCTTGGGTCTCAATGCTTTGCCATCATGTCAGTCTAGGCAAAATGACGACCAAACAAAAATAAATAAATAGCTAAAAATACATGGATGTGGCCTGTGGTGTGGTCTCTGTTTATCTGTGCATTTAGCAGCCAGTTACGTACAGCAGATGCATGTTCAGTACTGAAAAGCAATTACATACAGGCACGGTGCGGAGCTAAACAAATGGGCCAGGTCTTAAAGGCAAGCAGCGCTCCATGCTGAGCCTTTGGCTGCAGCTGCCTTTACATGTGCTACATTGCCTAATTTTCAAACAAACACTCTAGCACCCAGGAAACAGTTAAAAAAGAAACTTTCAATCAAAACCCATGCAGTTTTGACACACACACACACACAAAGTAAGACACAGACACAAGCACAGACACACAAGCGCATGCGTACACACACAAACATCTTAAAACAACCTTGTTCACCCAGATATATATATATATTAAAAAAATTTAAAAAAATAAAAAAAAACATTTTTCCGAGCTGTAATTTAATGCAGTGGATCATTAGGAAGTATGCACGTTTGTGTTAAAAGCAACCCTTGTTTGTTTTATGGCCTCTTCGAAGTCAGGGTTGAATTAAGCTCACAGCTGAAATGGGTTAAGCTTTGAAATCGCACTCCAGCCGTACTGTAAGCCTAGCCCGAGTTGCTTTTGGTGGTTTTTTTCCCCCCTCACATAGCAGCAAGGATATACTGTACGCATATATAGAGCTAGACACCGCACTCAGACACACAGTAATAATAATGCTGAGGGACTAGGCATGGCAGGCTATGTTATTATTACTGTAGTGTATAAACAACAGAATAGTTTGACTGTATAGTGTTTTTATAGAAATGCCGTTGTCCCTTTTAATTTGTGCTCGAATGTTGAGTGGAAAAACAGCGTCATAGATTGCTGAACAGAAACCTTTCCTTCATTCCAGAAATTTGATATACATTTGATTTTTGTGTGTGTGTTTGTGTGTGTGTGTGTGTGTGTGTCTCTGTGTCTGTGAGTGAGTGAGTGTGTGTGTGTGTGTGTGCGCACGTGTGTGTCTGTGTTTGTGTGTGTATGTGTGTGTGTTTCGTGTGTGTGTGTCTCTGTCTGTGTGTGTCGTTTTTTTTCCTGTGAGAAAATTTTTTGGAGGTTTGGTCCTGGTTTTCTAGCACCGGATTTGGGTCACTCCGCCAGCGAAGAGCTCACTTGTCTGAGCCGGTTATCCCTTATGGGAAAAACGTCTGAGACCTGGTGTCCTGGCGCAGCTCTGGCGGTGCCGGGGCAGAACACACAAATATTTGAGACGTGTAATTTATTTTGACCCATTGAATTCGGCGGCCCGGCCCGGCAGCGGGGGGGGGGGCTTTATTGCCTGCGGCTCGATGGGCTGCCGGAGAACGGGACGGGAAGTCTTTTGTCCGCGGTGTGCGCCGACGTCTGGGGCAGAGCCCCGCCCGAGCGCCCCGTTTCCGCGGGGTGTGTGCGCGCACGGTAATGAGCTGCGGTGATGTCAGAGTGGGACAGACACCGCTCCAGAGTGACGCTAAATCATCCATTCTCTCTCCCTCTTTTCTCCCCTCTTCCCCTCTTCCTCTCCCTTCTCCTCTCTCTCTCTTTACCCCTTCCCTCCCTCTTTTCTCCCCTCTTCCTCTCCCTTCTCCTCTTTCTCTCTTTACCCCTTCCCTCCCTCTTTTCTCCCCTCTTCCTCTCCCTTCTCCTCTCTCTCTCTTCCCCCTTCTCTCCCCCTTTCTCTTACTCTCCCTTCTTCTCTCTCTCTTTACCCCTTCTCTCCCCTCTTTCTCTTACTCTCCCTTCTTCTCTCTCTCTTTACCCCTTCCCTCTCTCTTTTCTCCCTTCTTCCTCTCCCTTCTCCTCTCTCTCTCTTTACCCCTTCCCTCCCTCTTTTCTCCCCTCTTCCTCTCCCTTCTCCTCTCTCTCTCTTCCCCCTTCTCTCCCCCTTTCTCTTACTCTCCCTTCTTCTCTCTCTCTTTACCCCTTCTCTCCCCTCTTTCTCTTACTCTCCCTTCTTCTCTCTCTCTTTACCCCTTCCCTCTCTCTTTTCTCCCTTCTTCCTCTCCCTTCTCCTCTCTCTCTCTTTACCCCTTCCCTCCCTCTTTTCTCCCCTCTTCCCCTCTTCCTCTCCCTTCTCCTCTCTCTCTCTTTACCCCTTCCCTCCCTCTTTTCTCCCCTCTTCCTCTCCCTTCTCCTCTTTCTCTCTTTACCCCTTCCCTCCCTCTTTTCGCCCCTCTTCCTATCTTCCGCTCCCTTCTCCTCCCTCTCCACTCCCCTCTCTCTCATCCTCTCCCTTCTCTCCCATCTTCATCTCTTCCTCTCCCTTAGATAATTTTTTTTTTTTAATTATAGAATATTATAATATATATTATACTGCGTCTGTTAGTTATAGAGAGAGACAGAGTGAGCAGGAGACAGACAGAGAGAGCAGGAGACAGGCAGGAGGAGAGATTTGGCATCGGTCTGCTGAGTGATGGTGCTGTAGATGTCTGTACTGATACGATACCACACACTGCCATCAAACGTCCCACACTGATTAGAAACACATCTGGGCCTTTCATCGTGTTCGGAGAATGCAGTGACCTCACTGGCGGAGTCGTCCCTCATCTCGAGCTAAAAAAAACATGAAATATGTAACGTGTTTGTAATAAACGGCTAGATGATTCGAGTCCACTTGCCACACACAGCGAGTGGATCAACCACAAGCAGAGTAACAGTCGAGAAACATTCAAATGAGCAAAATCACCAAAACATTGCCTGTGGCCTCGCAGAATCTCTGATGTTGAATTAAAATTCAACAGAACACAGCAGCAAATACTGTAAGCACAAAGCCATCGTATATGATTATGGGCCATAAGTTTATGTATTACTCTAACTTCCACCAAGAGAAAAGTATGGATGTTGTTGCATCACAAACTTCAGCCCAGCCAGAAGCCGCAGGAAGAGTGCATAAATCGGTAAATTCCAAAAATCTCCCCAGGGAGGAATTTCAGTGCCATTTGTTTGCTTCCAGGAAAAAAACAAAACAAAAGCTTTTTGCGAAGTTTTGCATTACGTGATGGATCCGTCTGTTCGGAATCTGCGACGGGCCCCTGAAGTCTGTATCCCTAAGCGGCTGTGAACGCGATGCCATTTTCCTGTCGCATCGCACGCCGGGCATGGCGAACGCTGAGCACGGGTTCGAGCCTCTGGGCTCTCCACACAGTCGCGCTGTGGAGCAGTCAGAGCGGCTTCAGGCCGCCGTGAACCCGGCGGCCGTCCCAGAACCGTGCGCCGCTCGCTCAGCGACTCTCGTGACTTTGAGAACGCCAGTTTTTCTGCGACGGGACGGCGCGTCTTCAGACCTTCCTCACAGGTACCCTGACACTCCCAGGGCTCCCCGTTTTAGGTGTCAGAGGTGCAGATGAAATCGATTGATCTGAAGCGCTGGAACTGTATTTCTCAAGAATTCTAGTCGGACTGACAGGACCAGTCATGACTGCCCCCTATGCATTTGGATCTTATAACATTTTACAAAATCAATATCTCCCTTAAAAACCTTTGGGAACCATTTCTTTAAATTATCTTTCATAAGAGCTATAAAATTCTTCATAACAACTACTTTGATTGTCATTCTTCGGTATGTGCATTCATAAATGTTTCGTGTCAGTAACAGCCAATAGGCATATAACGGTAATTCATAATTTCCTGATGATAATAATTGTGCATGTACTGCATGACATTTGTTTAAAATAGTTAAACTTTTAAAAACTCCATCAGCAAAATTTTCATTGTACAAAAAAATCCCCTCTGACAGCACTTTTAACCGTAACAGAGGGCGTTTAGTCCCTGGTGAGCTCATAAAATCTCGGCTAGCGCAGAATTGAATGTCAAAGTTGATTTAGCAGAGCAGTTGGCTGCGATTGGCTCTCGATACACCCGTCCACAACCATCCAGCACGTTGTGCAAGGCATCGGTTTACACTGCGGGCAGGAACTATTCCGTGATTAAAACGGAGAACAAGAGGTCATGGCGAAATCACGATTCTGAGGCTCCCACGTGCGGTGAACGCGTCACCACAGATCTGTTGTGATTGACGTGACTCCAGCTCCAATCGGCGCTCCTGAAGGGAGGGGAGAGCGGAGAACCTCTGTGAACTTCAGCCGCAAGTACGGCTTCCAGACCACGTGAACTTAGCAAATTATCTGCTTATGATTAGAGCTATAATGCTGACCACAGGAGAAACCTGACCGGAACAATAACCCACATTTTTTTTTTTTTTTTTTTTGTTTAGCTTTTTGCTTTGTTTTAATTTGGTTGGATATCCGTTGGGAAAGGGTTCCGAAACTTTCAAACGTCATCAGTACGGAGGACAAAAGTTTGTTTCTCACACTCACATGTGACTCAGTTTCAGCAAATGCTTTTTTTTTTTTCTTAAATTTGAACACCATTCACTCCCCATTTGGAATGCAAGATCTGTGATTTGAGTCTGCTCTTGGTACTGGAGAGGGCAGGCGAGTTCACTTCCAAAACACATGAAGTAAAGCCACCATTTCTTTCCAATCCGTTAGTTAAACACACAAAAACTGAGTCAGAGGAGGACTCTTCATGTGCAGTTTGTGCCCTAATACTGCGGGCACCTGACTGGCCAGAGGAGGGCGCCGATGAGCGGTGACACTGACAGACATTTCCGCCAATCGAGCTTCCTCTCTTCACAATACTACAGAGGGGCAGTGCAGAGTTTGCATGTTCTCCCCGTGAGATGGATTGGCGACCAGTTCAGGGGATATTCCTGCCTTTCACCCAGTGCATGCTGGGATAGGCTCCAGCCCCACTCCCCACAACCCTGGCCAGGAATAAAAGGTTTAGAAAATGGATGGATGGATGGATGGACAGACAAACAATACTATGGAAAATTATGAGTAACCCTGCAGGCCTCCCCAAAACAGCCAGTGCTGTACAGATTCAGTATCAGACCCATAAGGCCCATCCAAATTTTGAACAATGCACTACCAGGATCCCCAAAACATTTTAAAAGCAACTTTTTTTAATAGAAAAGAAAGAAGGTACTGAGATTTTCTATGGCTATCCATTATTCTTTTTTATACTTTGATTGCATTCATTCCTTTAAAGTGGAGAACCGATGCAAAAAAAAAAAAAGAAAAAACCTGTATAAAATTTGAAAAACGGTAATGTAGTTTTGAAATATCAGTACCCGACCCAAAAGAGCAGAGGAAAGGGGGAAAGATAAATGAAGTGATAGAGTGAGGGAACCACTGCGAAAATATCAAAAGCCACAAACTGACATGAGAGAGGCAGGCCACCAAAAACAACACACGCTGCAGTCCGCTCGTCCATGTTTCACATTAAGCCACGTAATCTAGACCTGAGCGACTTCCACCAGCAGTCTGTCCGCGTAACTCAGAGATAAACATTTAAAAAACGATGAAGCTGATAAAATCTGATAAATCTGAGCCACGTGCAGCTTGCGGAGTCCGAGAGTATATTTTTTATCAAGGCCACGGGTATTTGAAGGATCAGATTTGCGCACAGTATTTATCAGACGTGGCAACCGTGATGAAACGAAACGGTGTCCTTTCGCAATCCCCCCTGACCTTTGACCTGCAGATCCCGCCGCATGGAAAACTTTCAAACCCCCAGCCCACCATGCAGGGTGCAAGACGAACGCGCACTTCAGCAAAAGTACTCTGTGCCCAAGACAAACGTGCACTTCAGAAAAAATACTCTGTGCCCAAGACAAACGTGCACTTCAGAAAAAGTACTCTGTGCCCAAGACAAACGTGCACTTCAGAAAAAGTACTCTGTGACTTAAATGCCCCAAAATCTCAATTCTCACACCAGTCCAGAAAAACAAACCAACACAATAAAGATGAACAGGCGTCCACAATCACAATCAGACTGTCCTCGGATGCACAATCAGATAAACAAAAACCTTGTGGTTTCACACATTATCCCAGCATATTGTTGCCATTGGGAACGAGAGGTATTTTCTACATTGTACACCTTTAATAATGGTTAATAGAAAGTTTCATAAAATGCATAATTGCTTCATGTGAAAGTAGGAACAAGACTTGCTGACTTTTGTTTCCCTTGACATTTTCACTGGTTATCAACTTACAATCACACATGGCAGGGAAGGCATGCATGTATTATTTGACTGTCTTTCTGTTAAGATTGCATTTTCGTTCAATTTCTCCAGGGAATAATTGCAATATAAATGTTTGACGATGGGGAAATGTGTTAAATCATGTCTCCATAGTGACTGCACATAACCATTATTCACACAAAAAATGGCAAAGAACTTTTCATTTAAATTATTAAAAACTGAAAAGTTACATTTGCATCTCAACGTATTGTAGGGGGAAATATTCTGTATGTATTATCAAGAACAGAGATTAAGTTTAAGTTCACAGTGCATCATGCGCTCTGTCAAACAGGCACATCACAGCCAGATCACTTAATGTAAATACAGCACCCAGCACACAGAGAGAACATCCTGCATAATGTAGTATAATGGGTAAGGAACTGGTCTTGTGACCTAAAGGTCACAGGTTCGATTCCCAGGTTTTATGCTGCCTTTGTACTTACTGTAACCTGCATTGCTTCAGTATGTATCCAGCTGTATAAATGTATGCAGTGTAAACGCTATGTAAAAAGTTGTGTAAGTCGCTCTGGATAAGAGCATCTGCTCAATGCTTGTAATGTAATTAAAGTGCAGTAATGTTTGTACACTGCACCGGGAATTAGGTTAAAGAAGACATGGGATTTCAGCCATACGTCTGAAAGATAAAGTAATGAATGAGGCACTGTTACCATCACATCTGTGTACAAAACATGTTAATAACACTACATAAAGACACCTGCACTGCTCATCATTAGTGTATTTGTATCTTAAGTACAAAGTCAAAATCAAAAATTAATCCGAGTTTTGGCAGCGTCTTGTTCAACCAACTTCTAGATCAACCTAGGCATGAAACATCATTATTTATTTGTGTTTAATATTTATTTACTTTGTTTGTTTGTTTGTTTGTTTAAACCATTTATTATGTCGACAAGCTAATCGAGAACAAATTCTCATTTACAGTAATGGTCTGGCCAAAACCGGACAATATGATATAAAGAGGGACAGAAAACAATGCTTCAAGGATTAAAAACACAGAGCTAACATTTAACCCGGTTTTGTTTGGTATCTGTGCAAAATACTTAAGTTACAGCGTCCATGACGTCAGAGTGCAGTGTGTCCTAAACGGAGCCAGAAGGATCACGGGTTCAAGCCCATGCTGTGCAGAGCGTATTCACCGTCAGTATGTATTATGGCTTTGAACCTGGACGTCAGGGTTTGGCAGGAAAAGTTAAAACAGTTGTGAGAAGCCCATGTGAAACAGTTAAGGACTTTCCCGGACTCGATTAGACAGCACATCAGGGGTCCATAACGTCCTGTGGTGGTGTGATGAAGCCTGCGATTTATCAAAACCCTTTAAAAAAAAAAAAAAAAAAAAGGGAAATGAACAAATACAGATGCGTGTACATACCGTTCATGTTCGTTCACAAATGTCTAACAGACAAGCAAGCAAACATGCACACAATAACTTTCACACAAACACACATGCGCACACACACATACACACACACACACACACAAAACATTTGCTGAAAGATTTGCAACAACCCCAACAAGAAAGTAGTAAATACATATAAAATCCATTGCAAAATGACAGTTGTGTGTTGGATTCCATGAAAAAGTCATGGGTGTGAGTCATGAGTGTTGTTGCTGCAGTGTTTGCTATTGATTGATTGGAAAATTGTTTAATTTCAGTGAAGAAATACTAACACTAATCTTTCTCAGCACTTATTTGCTTATGCAGGGGGTTAAAAGATGATGTGAAATTTTATAATTCCATCCGAAATTGCTTTATTCCATATGCTTAACTGAAATAACGTGTAGCTGTTTATAAACCGCATCACAACGCATGTTGAGAAACTGCATCACAGCGCTCATACTTTTCGCATAACCAGCTGCCCTGGACGCTTGCGTCATAAATTTGGCCCCAAACCCGTTGCACCGCGTGGCGCTTCTCGCAGACGCTGTTTAATGTGGTGCGGGTTTAACCGCAGGAACGAACACAGAGAATGTGGCGGACAGGTGTTCGGCTTGTCCTCCATTTTGCGAGTGATTACAGACCAGCCGTATCTGCGGCTACGGCTCATTAGCGCGGCCTGGCTTGTTCTCTCTTAGCGAGCGCGCTGACGTAGCCGACTTTGAACGCGCCGCGCCCAAGCAGGGCTGGATATCTAACAGCGGCGTGGTCGAGAACCTCAGTCCAGGCTATGACGGGAAAGCCCCGGTCGAGATTCAAACCCGCAGCCCCCCAGGTCATAAATCCAGGGTGCTTTTTAACACTACGCCACACACGCACACACCGCTAATGTTTATTTTACCGTTGCTTTTGGTGGTGATGAAAGGCGAAAGCTGGCAGACGGTGTTTATACTCCTGGCATCGCATTTAAAAAAAGGGGGTGGACCGCAGAAATCCTTTCATGAGTCACGAGAACCTATTTCACGAGTTCTGGTCCTTATTGTTCCAGAAGGGCTCTGATGCACCTGCGGAAGACCCCGCTAACCGGAAATGAGTAATGTAAACCGAAACCAGACCCACTGACAACACTTCCCCCTCGCCCCCCCCCCCCATCCGAGACATTAAGACCGTCAGCGAGAACGGCGGGCGATCCACGAAAGTTAATTACACCCGTTTATTTATACGTAGAGGCCGCTTCGGGACCCGACACATGCTGATGGAGAAGTTAGGTGGGGGAATGATTCCCATTTCAAAACAGTTTAAATTCAAAACCTCGTCGTTCCATCTGTTGCTCAGGGGATGTATTTAAAACATGTGCACCACTCATCTCTACCAATGGAGAGAACACTTGGCAGCATACACAATATCCCCTTCTCTTTGCGTTGCAGTTTAACGTGTGCGTCACATTTATGACAATCCCCTGTCGTATGCAAATGTTTGGCACAATCACAATGCTCTACCACCACACAGTAAAATGCCCAAATGCTAATTCTGCTCATAAACTCCGTAAGCATTGATTACACTGCATTTATTTGGCAGACGCTTTTATCCAAAGCAACGTACAATAAGTGCATTACAAAGATCACTGGAACAACTACAAAATGCAGGTCCGATAACGTACAATAATAATCTTGTAACAGTTATTCATAGCCATGAACACATTGTGACGCTTGTCATATGCCTGTTTGTGATTAATGACATAACCACCTATGAACTTCTATGTTGTGCTTGTGAACATGCTAAATAATTCTTATGCAGATGCTCTAAATGTCTCAAAAGAAGGAGCATTCATTAATGCAAGTTCTTGTTTTAAAATCCACTTTCTATCTTTAATTTGTTTTTTTTGTTTGTTTTTTTTTTCCTTCTTTAAGCTGATGTTCCCTTTGTCAAAACCACTTGGCAGTTGTTTAAAACTCATGTCAGAAACTGTCAAAATATTATGCAACCAACAAAAAAGGTAAACTTAAACAACCCTCAAATTAATTAATTTTTTTTTTTTTTTTTTTTTTAAATCATGCTTGTGTGTTTGTGTCCGTGTGTATACGTGTGCAGGTTTGCTTGCGCATGAGTGTGTGCATGTCTGTGTGTGTGTGTGTGTATGTGTGTGTGTGTGTGTATATGTGTGTGTGTGTGTGTGTGTGTGTGTGTACTGCAGGAGAACATGCTTCTTTAGTTTTGTCAGTAATAAAAGAGACACACAGCACCAGATGTCTTTTCCTGCTGCATACGCAAGCAGCTCAAGTGCAGACAGGGTTTGCTGCTCTTTTCCTCTGGTCTTACTTTCACTGACAAACAGTTGATCTCCGCAGGACTTCAAGGAGGGGAGTGATGACAACTTTACGTTTCGCCAAATGATTTGGCGCTCTCAGTAAGAGCAGACTGCTGCCACATGTATTTTTGGAAAGCGGTACCTTACCCTAAACCACAGGTGAACCTCCATCGGTTCCCTCCGAGAAATTGCCCCGGCTTTCTGTTTCATATCCAAAAAAACAGATCTGCATGTCATTGGCCAATTTCTTTTGGCTTTTTATTTATTTCCAAGGACAGCTGCGCTGTCTCCCAGCATCAGTGTCAGCACAACATGGAGACCAAGATGGAGAGGTGATGAGTCGTACCAGTCACATGACACAGTCACGTGACCAGATTATTACAAGCCAGAACAAACATTTCTTTTCTGAAACAAGAGGAAAAGGAACAAGTTCTGCATTTGTCAATGAAGGGAATTAAGGTTTTTTTTTTGTGTCACATTGCAATTTGAAATCAAGTCATACTGTCATTTTTTTGGAAAACAAGCACCCCTGTCTAGATTTGACTTGGTGTTTCACACTGCTGCAAATGTACAAATAATCCATGAATGCATTAATCCGTTAATGCATTAATAATGCATTAATGCTCCTCAGCACTTTCCAAGCAAGCTTTTTAGGTCATAACCAGTTCATAAAACCATTTACCCCTTTGAAAAGTAGGTTTCTTGAAGTAGGTTTTCTAGAATTCTAGAATTCCATAACTTTCAATTGCCAATAGTGATTGTTACATCAGCATTAGAATATTCAATGAAGAAAATTCTAATCACTTGTTTGTGATCCTACACCTTAAAGGGTTAAGAGGAAATGGTATAGGTTAAGCACATCTGGATCTAGGGAATGGCTCCTATACATAGCCTGTCACCGCAATTCTTGACCTGACGTCCATGAGGATTATTCTTCTGTGGTTAGTGAAGAAAAAAAGAGAGCTTCCATTGCCAATTCAGTTTCACATAACAGGGAGTCAGTAAAACTAATCGAGGAACACAGGTTGACCTTTAACCTGAAGTTTAGAAAAAAAGGAACCATGAACACCCCCCCCCATCCAACCCCACCCCGCTTTCTAAGAGAGCTTTACTTCAGCATGACAGCACGACGTACTGGTTGACATCCCAGAATGGACTGCTCCAGTAATAGCAATGCTTTCATCGTGATGCTTTTCAAACGTGCGGATTTGACAGGACGTGGATAACTTAACCAGCTTTGGATCCACGTCATTCTGCACCACAGAGCACATGTGCACACGAGCACCAATCACAGCCCTCTCATTTGAATTCAAACCTCAGCGTTACCACGCCAACATCCCTGGGCGAGGGACGGAAAGAATTGTCCGCACAGCATTTCAGATGTTCAGGCTGTGTAAAATGCTTCAGGGAAATGGGGGGGGGGGGTAAAAGAAAATATTTAATGCCTCAAAACTTTTGGTTTGCTGCTCCAACGCAAGAGCCCCTCAACAGTGACACATGCAATGAAGAACTCTCTGGACTGAAGAAAATTGGACGTGACCACACTTAATACATGTCAAACGCCCACATTAGCCTTCTGGGACATATAAACCATTCTTTATTCAGCTCCTTCCTCTCTCTTTTTCTTATTCCCAGACATAATTTAGTGCATTTTCTGCCAGTAGTGCATTCAGCTGGGACCAAAGAAAAACAATGATAATATTAATTTAGGTTTATTTGTGATGGTTGATGAAACAGTGAATGCTGTGCTCAGAGGGTACAGGGGGCAGTCAAAGTGAAGACCAGAAGCTTTCTTTGTGAGCCCGAGGTGGCGATATTGCCGCATTGTTGTATACACATATTTCCATGCATGTAATCTAATTAAACCATAATCCTTTGAAGAGCAGGTTCTTTGGAATGTTTTTTTTTTCTTCCAAAATTCCAAGTCAGAACTCCACTGCTTTTAAATGCCAGCAGTGATTGTGACATCAGCATTAGAATGTTCAGTAGGGAGCATTCCAATCACACATTTGTGATCTCGCTCCTTAAAGGAATAGTGTCCGCAGAGTGGTGCTTTTTACTGCTTTACCCCTTGTGGAAGAGGTGGAAAATAAAAGTTGTGCGCGGTTCGTGCCATCCACAGATGGCCCCACCTCAAGGGCAGTCCACAGACAAATGTCACGTCTGGAAATATCGCGCGTCAGCGCACGACCGAGCGTTTGGAAAAACCGCCGCTGGAGATCACCTGAACAGGAGACGTTTGAGACCTAAGGATCTCCGGCGAGAGTGTTAGTCAGCGTCCAGATTACCTCTGGGAACTAGGGTTATCTGCGGGCTGGTCTTTGTGAAGAAGACATTTTACCAAAAATATTAAAACGTAAAACGGACGGTAAAACGGACCTAGTTCAAAAAGTAACAGCTAATTCATGGGTCCTGCAGAGCCACAGGGTTTCCTGAGTTTTGTTTCCAACATGAATCCCATAAACGTTTAAGAAACAAAAAAAAGTTCAGTAAGCACAAGTTAATTGATTAATTGAATCAAATCAAGTTCACGTCAGTGAGGAATATACTACATTATAGCAGCAAGCTCCACTCACTATCCCCTAACACCACCACCCAGGATACAACGTCTTCTCAACCGGTACATACACTAGTGAACTAACACCCTTTCCAGCGCCATTTAACATGTGTTACAAACCATGGGACATGTGACTCAGGCTGAATGTGTGTGTGAGGCAGATCGCTCCTGTGAATCTGGCCTTTGTGAGTAACACACAGCAGTTTGGTGGCTTCTTGGATTCCTCTCACCCGTGACTTTGTGATGTCTCGTGGGGTTTTGCACAATAAACCGTTTTAGGTTAAATTGTCCCTGGGTGATCCTCTTTGAAGACTCAGCTGTTTATTTGGTAATCTGGGTTTATTACTTTAAGCACACATTTTTTCCCCCCATTCCGATTGCTGAAATGGTGGGACTGTCCCATTCTTTCCAATGGTTAATGAGCTTTCAACTATTTATTTATTTAAAGTATTTTAATCTTGCTTACTTGAGTGATTGTTCATAGGACCAAGAATAAACTTTTAGGACACAAAACACGCTGCCACACAGACAGGATTTTTTCTGTGTAAAAAAAGAAGGAAAAAAAAGTTTGTTTTATTGCCATTTAGCTTGTCCTCCTAACCAGGGTGACTAACAATACAAGCACAAGGGCAAAGATCATGGATTGATGCATAGCAATTCCCCACAGGGAAGTACAATCATGTTCCAGTACAATTAATTTTCATATTTCGCACCAATGTACGATTGACAAACAATTTGTACGCTCACCCATATATTATTTAAAATATCTTGATAATTTTTTTTCAAATTTATTGCAGTATATACATGTATATTAAGGCAGTATCTTGCCATATATATCTGTAATGAACACGATATGGGAGAGAGGGTTACAGGAAAGCAGCTTACCAAGCTCATACTTACTGGAAAAATTAAAGATATATATCTTTGAAATAACAAAAGGCATGATTAGAATCGGTTCCAGAGCTCGGCAGATCAAAGGAGAGCACTCAGACTGGATGAAACTTTTTTGTAATTGACTCATCATAAAATAGAAATCCGAAAAACACCGTTGTGATGTCATAAATGGAGGGAATTTCCCCCTGAGGTATATAATCTAATCCCATAAATCCATAGAACAGATGAGTGAGCTCAGTCATGCGTGCAATATCTTCAATGTAATGCCGGCATGACGTGTTAAGTGTAAATACAGGTCTTGAAATGAAAACGTATGTGCTGGGACTACTTTTTTCCATTTCTGCTGATACTGAACTTATGAACAGCGATGAAATAGGAGTTATAACGCCAGGGCTAACAAGGCATCATTGCCTTCACTACGTCACCTGACTTAATCAGTTTCACAACACAGAAAATATGAATGCATGTGTATTGGTGTTAAATTAATTTTATTTTTTTTAATAAACTGCCATGGGAACAGCTAATAGAGTGACCAAGAACCCTTCTGCCTTGAAGAACATGTTGCGGAGGTTTTGTTTCCTGATTTACTGAAAAGCAGCAAGACAACAATATAAAAAATTTTAAAAAATAGGCTGCCATTTTGTTGCCCAGTTCTGCGAGAACTTTCGAGGCTGCCGTAACCCCCAAAACACGAAAACGCATTTAGCGGAGAGGCAAACGCGATGAAGAGGCGTCCGGGCCCCCCGCTGCTGCTGCAGTCACCGCCTTATTGGGACTCCTGTTCGCTCGGCATCTCCAAGTCACGCAGAGAGCAATTATGGGGCCAATTATTCGGGGGAAAATAAAAGATGAAGCGAGCAGAAAAAAAATATATAAATAAATCTGCCCGGAGCCGCAGGTTTACTTATTGAACCGCGCGCGCGCCCGCGTTCCTGCCAAATCTAACGGCTTAATTGTGCATTTTGTGACATTTTGCAGCCATTTATGCTGTTGTGATATGGGATTTAAAAAACCTAAATGGATTACCGTCTCCCAGCAGCAAGGAAACGTCATAGCGGCGCTTCGTAAAGAGCTTTGCAAGGGACGTGACACGACTGGCACGAATTTCAGATGCTTTGTGAAAATGACTGTACACTGTCAAAAAGAGAAAAAAGATTTACTAACCCAGTTATTCCAGCATAAAACCGTTTTGAGCTCTCAGATGATTCCATTCACAAATTATTTTCTCCTGGTCCATCTCCCTTTGAGAGGCTAAACACTAATAATTTAATACTATATTACTGCAAACTGAAAAGTGTCCTCTGCAGCAAACTCTTTCAATGACCACTTCATGGAATCAATTCTTCTCTTGAAATTTGTTTTTTTTTCAAATATATAAACTTATTAAATTATACCACACAGAAAGGCCGGGATTTGACAGTACCACCCACTGCACCACCGTATCGCCCACAACACAACCATTTAAAAAGCAAAAAACACTCAATAGCTTCCACAGTGGTAATAGTGACACAAATGCATCTCTAAATCCAAGTGAATAGCTGCCAGCCTGCCATAGCATTATGGCACAACGCAACTCTACATCCCAATACAGTCAATATGCAATAAGTAAGTAAGTAAACTTTATTTATATAGCACTTTAAGGACAAGGGCCACAAAGTGCCTCACAAAAGTACAAATAAAAGCAGCAAATGTACACACACACACACACACACACACACATCCGTAAAACAACAACATAAAACAATTTGAGCATCAGTTAAAAGCCTGTCTGGTATATATAAGGTTATATACAGATACTGCCACAGCGGGTGTAATGACAAAAAACTTTTTGACCTTACCTCATCTTCAGCCCGTCTTTGTCCAGAGTCAAAAGGATGGTCCTTTTCAGTTGACATTAACATAAAGGCCTCCAGACGTTTCTGTGACAATGTACACCTCAGCGTGTGCTTTCTATGAATTTCAGAGTGGAGAAACTTGGCAAGCCCATCAATATAATACAGCTCCGCAAACAAGCTGAACTCCAGGAGAGCTTGAAAGCAACACACGACACAGCTTCTGGATCAATCCAAGTTTGAAGTTGGAACGCTATGATGACGTTGACCAGGAGGTCTGAATCCCATTTGGGCTGCAGTGTCTGCGTGTTTTTGTGGTTTCCTTTCAATCGGCTGCCAAATAATGCCTTGAGTACGAGGTGTGTGGATTACTTAACCAATCAATGACTCCAAGGAAACACCTGTGCTGAGAACGCCCCCAAAACCCAGCAGACACTGCGGCCCTCCAGGACTGGAGTTTTACACCTGTGACGTAGACCTACCAAACCACCTGGGGAATGAATGGGTTGCGATTACATACGTTTAAAAAAATAGGAAAAATTTAAGATAACTCTTTTTCTATTTAATAGGCCATTTCTAATTGATTGATTTTGTCATAATGACCCACACAGTGTTGAGACTGCACTCCTGGTTCCTGAAACTTGTCTGGAGGTAGCACTGTCCTTCCTTGAGGCAGGGTTTGTTTGGCAAATAACCATATTTAACAGCCTGTTTCAGGAACTAAAATTCTCATGGCCCTCTGAGAAAAGTCCCGCCTCTCCCGATGGCCAACCAGAGCCTGCATCACGCCCTGATTGGACAATCCGAACCTGCATCATGCTCTGATTGGACCAGAGAAGAATGCACAACAGCTGCTCTCAATGACTAATTAACAGCCAGCGTCCAAGTCACTGATCAACAGCTGATCCACACAGCCCTACAATCAACTACTGAGTCAAAGGAATCTTGAAGATAGCGAATATGAAATCAAGAAGAAAGATCAAACTTAGCAAAAACTAAATAACACTCACCGAAGGAACCCAATTACCCAGCAGCATAGGTTATGTGTGACTGCTACAAGGTGTAATGTCACAGCCCACGAATAAGAATTTAACCAAGTGAAGGGAAAGTCTCTTGAGGTGAAATAAAATGAGACATACAGTGTATCTCCCAAGACCCTGCGGCCTGCCAGGATCAGGAATGAAGATCACTGCTTTAAAGCAGGGCTGCCCAACCGTATTCCTGGAGATCTACTGTTCTGCAGGTTTTCATTTCAACCCAAATTTTGCACACCTGACTCTGCTAATTAGCAGCTCAGTGAGATCTCTAGCTGTTGAATGGGGGTGTGCTTTGTTAGGGTTGGAGTGAAAGCCTACAGGACAGTAGATCTCTAGCTGTTGAGTGAGGTGTACTTTGTTAGGGTTGGAGTGAAAGCCTACAGGGCAGTAGGTCTCTAGCTGTTGAATGGGGGTGTGCTTTGTTGGGGTTGGAGTGAAAACCTACAGGACGGTAGATCTCTAGCTGTTGAGTGAGGTGTGCTTTGTTAGGGTTGGAGTGAAAGCCTACAGGACAGTAGGTCTCTAGCTGTTGAATGGGGGTGTGCTTTGTTGGGGTTGGAGTGAAAACCTACAGGACAGTAGATCTCTAGCTGTTGAATGAGGTGTGCTTTGTTAGGGTTGGAGTGAAAACCTACAGGACAGTAGGTCTCTAGCTGTTGAATGGGGGTGTGCTTTGTTGGGGTTGGAGTGAAAACCTACAGGACGGTAGATCTCTAGCTGTTGAATGAGGTGTGCTTTGTTAGGGTTGGAGTGAAAACCTACAGGACAGTAGATCTCTAGCTGTTGAATGAGGTGTGCTTTGTTAGGGTTGGAGTGAAAACCTACAGGACAGTAGGTCTCCAAGAACCGGGTTGGGCAGGCTTTCACGCTGCCGGAAACCAACAGCCCGTAGATAAGCTGTGGTCCTCCACTGCCAAACTTCATTTGCAGCATTTGTTACAAATTTCATTTTTCCCCGCATGGCGTCCTGGAGCTGTGATTTTAGTGGCAGACTGAGGGCCGAGAACCACAGCAGGGCTTCACCACAACACCGCCAAAAGCGCCGCGGTCTGGCCGCACGGCGAGAGATTTTGGGTGATTTCGCTGATTTCTCTCGAACACCAACGTGTTCCTGTACACGAGCAGGAAGCAGGCCTGCGACTCAGCCATCTGAGGACAAACCTCATTAAGAGGATACCTTTTCAATAAATAAATAATATCTTTTCATCATCTTCTTCTTCTTCTTCTTCTTCTTCTTGTGATGTTGTTGTCAGGGCCGTAAGCATCATCGAGGACACCTAGGTCATGTCCTCAGTTTTTTTTTTTTTCACGTCCATTTTAAAAGCCTGTATTTGATTTCATTCTTTAGCGAGAACACCAGCTGCGATTCATGTAGGAGGGGAATGAAAGGTTTTTAATATTTTAAAATATTTTCTCAAATGTAAACTTAAACTAGCAGCATATGAACAGCATTTACACCGTAAATTTCATCCTCAATTCAATGACCAAATTAAAGGCAAAAAAAGAGAACGTACCCCGGCCTAACACCCTCAATGACCCCCCTGAGCCTCTCCAGACAAAATGTCAGTTCCAGCGTCACCTTAAGTTTTCCCATGGGTTTAAAAAAAATCAAAAGTCCTGACCCGTATAGCTGCAACAGTCACACAGAAAAGGAACACAGAACATTGGTTCAGCTTAACAGAAGAAATAAAAACACAATGGAGCCAGATTCAGAATAGACTACTCCTGAGGTCCAACCTGTCTTATTTGGAAGGTTGCAATAAAAGTTATTTGTGTAAATGATGAGTTTCACTTGTTTTCACAGACTTACTGTATACTCAGAGGAAGATGGAAAATACGGAAATATATTGTATCATAAGTGGACTTTTAACATATATAGTATGTATATGTACAATGTAATGGTACATATATGTAGCTGCAGTGTGTTATTGAAACATATATTTCAATATCTGAAAGTGGCAATGATTTGTATATTTGCCCATATATTGGGGTCAAATATGTGCTGTAATTCTTCTTTGATGGTGACCATGTGAAATGCTATTTTTTCTTTGGCTGAAATGTGTGAAAAGAGGAGCAACTGACCAACGATTTTACGGAGCAGATTGAATTACCTGAGCTGATTATGGTTTCATCTGTCCACCATCTTACCGTCTTCAGTTAATCACACAGAGAGCACAGTCATTGACCGCCATTTTCTTGCCAAGGACGTAGCAAACTTTAGCTGAGAAAGTTTAGCCTCCCTTATCTCTTAGTACTATGGTAGCCGTGTAACATCTTCACCGCCTGTTCAAAAAGGAAAGAGATTGTACATCGTTTATTCCCAGTGATTTGTTTTGACATTTGATGAGCCCCTGCAATTAAATAAAAATTACTTTAAACTCTCCTTTGCCTCAATGCCAAATTGTTGTCAGTGTAGTTTAAGAACAGACCAAATTAAACAATGACTTTTGCTGCGCGGACCCATTTAATGTGGTTCACTCCCACTGAACTGAACTGTAATTTAATACAAGCAGCTTTTTACCTCCCAATTAGATCATAATATCATGTAAAAAAGACACTATTTTTAGATCACAGACAGACACAGCTTCTTGTAAAAACTGAATTTATTTCCATCATGAATTAACAGTTACCTTTTTATAATGAGATAAAACATAAAATATAGTACTGTTATTAGGCAATAAAACATTATTAAATTTAACATTGCTGTTGAGGTCCGTGACTGCGCGGTTTGAAAAGTATCTCACCAGATTATTCTGAGATAATTCACATTCAGAAAAAAAAAAAACACTCCCCTTAATAACTTAATTTATTTTTCCTGTTTCCATTAAGGAAAGCTGCCGCAGTTTTTAAAGCTTGCCATTCTCCACATGCAGCTGCAATAAAGCCACTTCCTCTCTGAATAAGAATTAGGATTGATTCAAAACACTGGCAGTGTGGAGGTAAGCCAGGATTTCAGGGGCCTCAAGGAAAGTAAAATCAATTTAACAAAGGTTACGAAACACCGGTAGGAAATGAAGAGTACGACACACTTCCACACAGGCTTGTCCTTGCCACAGATTTCCTCTTAAATTAATGACCCACAACTTTTTTTTATGTACATGCACAATTAATGGTGGATGTAAAAAAAATATATATATATATATTTCTTTTTTCAATTAATAAATAAATTCAACAACAGCAGCCCTCAATTAGATTCTGATCTAAGAGATGATAGCGGATTCTTTGGGGAAAACAGAGACTGGGTGTGATATCATGGGGTATAACGGCAAGCAATGTCATCTGTTTTATTTTTTTCATCCAATCTACAGTATGCTCAGTTGGAATATGAACATTGGCTATTCTAATGGATAGACATAGCCTTCGTTTGGAGAGTATGTTCTCTTTGCATTGATATTCACTTTGAAATTTAAATTCACTTGAGGGAAATTAATTCAGGGCCCTGGCTTGCTATGTATGCAGTATTTAAAACCAACAGCGATGGAATTTCAAAGAACGTCTGAGAGTTTTCTCCGATTAATTTTATATCTCCGAAGGATTGATAATATGGAGCAAGAGATCCTCAGATGTCCGGAAAACACAGGATCGGTGATTTTTCTGAAGCACTTATACACTGGAAACAAAAAAGAGTGGAACATTGTAGCTTCCAGTCTGCTAATGGGGAAATTGTTACGGCAGTTACTTTTCTGTGTTTGCAGATTTTTAATGCGGAAGATGATGACGTCCTCATGCGCTATATTCCTCAATATAAATACAGCTTAATTGTACGGTCTCAATATCAACATAGCAGGAACCATCACAGACACCTACGCCATCTGACATAGGCAATCGCAGTAAGAATTACTGTGTGCTGAGGATGGATGGATCTAAATTATTATGTTCAATATTTTTCCTGTAATTGTTTATGCATAATTGTGTAGTGCCAGGAAAGTGAATTTTGCTGGATGGACCGAAATTGTGTGGATAGGGATAATATGAGTAATTTAGTTGGTGTAAAGTTGGTACTTGAAACAAATTGTTCTCTAGGGTTATTTTCCTAATACTGAAACAAGTGTCAACTACAAAAGAAAAAACAGATTATTTTTAAGCAAAGATTTCCCCGTAGCTTCCTTTGAATGCTTTACGGTATGGACCATATCTTGTAGACAGATATTAAATTTAAATATGAGTGCGAACACAATTATTTTACTGCATTAATGAGAACACTTCTTCATGCCAATGTATTCGATCTCTGCTGGCCCAGTACAGCATCAAAAGATACAGCATCAAAAAGTGTGTTTTATTTAAAAACAAATATTACAGAATATTACAGTGATGAGGAGTAAATTCTGTCTGAGTGCATACCATGATTTTTAATGCAGAACTCCTGTATGTTTACATTAATCAAATATGGAGGATGAGCTAGGCTAATGGGAACTCTAATGGTTAAGTACATAGTCAGCAGCACAATGCTTTACCTGTTTGCCAGCAGGTATTTGGTCTAATTTCACCCTAAATAAGATACTAATGAACAACAGTGCAGCGTGAACATATGTTTTTCATTTTGACGTTGTTATTATTTTTTTTAAGGGCCGCATTCACCATGTGAAACCATGGCGATGCAGCTTAGATTAAATCAGAACTGAAACTCCTAATGAGGGCAACACTTGGAGGTTATAGTTTTTTTTTTTTACCCCCCTCCCCTCTCCTGTAATGTTATTTTACAAGGATTAGCGAGAGATTACACAGACTCTTTCTCTGGCGTGGGCCTGTTCCCGTCTTTCAGCACCGTCTACAACTCAGGAGAGCAATTTCAGAAATTGGGATCGGGGGGGGGGGGGGGGGGGGGAGGAGGAAAATTCTCCCCATATCTACACTTCAATCAATCTTTGAAGGGAGGGATGAAGGATTGAAAGAAGAAAAAAAGAAGTCGATTCATGTCTTTCACTTTGCATGAAAAAAAAAATACAGAGACTTTCCCTTTAACCGTCTTCTTCTGAAGAACAACCCAAGGGATTTCCACCATCGTTTCAATCAATGGCCATAATCTGATGCAAATCCACCCGGACTGGTCCGATAGAACAGTTTTGTTCGCCATTCTTGTGCAAAAAACTCACTTCAGATGGTCCTTTGTTGCGGCTGGCGGGGGGGATTATACCTTGGTCACCAGGTCTGCCCGTATAACAGTTCCACACACATGTAAATAATAAATCTTCACGCGTGTCCTGAAGTGGGGCGTATACACCCGTAGAGCTCAACTCCGCGGTACTGTAATGCTTCGCTTTTTCTCCTGCAGATAATTTATTAGAGATCTCAGCCTTTGAGGTCCAAATACTATATAATCCACATCCTGGAGGAGGGGCATTACGTCAAAGGAAACATATTCCATGTACCATAGAAGTCCAACCTCAATTCTGGAGCACCCTTGTGCATCGCGTGCTTTTGTTCCAACCATAATTGCAATTTGCTAATTAAAACCAATCAACAACTCACTAATTGGTTGTTAATTGATGTCAATGAGGTATTTTCAATGCCTTAACAGAGATGTATTACCCTTTTAATGAGGCTGCATTATGTAAGAAACCGATAGCCGAAACATTTTCTGTGTTTTGCTGTAGTGGATTTCTTTTGAATGGGGTTGTGTTTTGTATTTATTCTTTGATCAGCTGGGATTAGCGGTGTGCTCTGTTGAAGGACAGTGGGCTTGTCCTAAATGTCAAAACGATGACTGGTGACTGGTCATTGAAAATGAAGGGTTCTAAGACAAAGCAAATGGTAATGAACCATTACCTACCTTTTGTTTGTTCATGTACTGCATGTAAGCTATGCTGTTACTACCAAGAGTTTAGTAGCCACAGCATGGCTTACATACAGTTAGTTCACTTTATCGAGGCTGGAATACTATCCAGCACGCATGGCAGTAGCCCAGGGTTGAGTAACAGAATCCCTGTACGGCCATCTGAATTTAATATTTTACGTATCACTGTACTCAGACAGTTTTTACCCTTTCCAAAATATAGCATTTGTGCCAAGTAATGTATTTAACTGTGCTTGGCATTTGGCGACCCGAACACTCACTTATATTTCCAATAGAACGCTGGCTTAGAACTTTAAAAAAAAAAAAACTTTCCCAAAAACCTACTCCTCAAAGGGTTAAATACCCTTTTTTTTAAAAAGCAAACTGCATTGGGACCTTCCCCTTCCTCTTTAAATTGAACATCTAATCATCGGAGGACGCGATGACTTTGAAACAGTTTTACGCAGCTTCCTCCAGCAATTTGTCTCCGCCATTCTCGAGCCATGACTCTCACCTGAATGCTTTCCCATGGCTGGCTTCCAGTTCGTAATTGCCCTCTCCTCACAGGTCAGCATATGCTCCGTTTTTTTCCCTCCCCACCAAGCGGCAGGGCTTCCCACGGGCACGCGCGCGCGTTCCCGCGGTTCCTCCTCCGCGCGCCCGTCCGTCTGTCAGCCCGTCCGTCCGTCTCCGACAGAGACAGCATATAATACACATAATCCATCCATCCATCCATCCATCCATCCATCCATCCATCATCTATACCCGCTTATCCTGAGCAGGGTCGCGGCGGGTGCTGGAGCCTATCCCAGCATGCACTGGGCGAGAGGCAGAAATACACCCTGGACAGGCCGCCAATCTATCACACGGCACACACACACACCATTCACTCACACTCTCATACCTGTGGGCAATTTAGAGTCTCCAATCGGCCGACCTGCATGTCTTTGGACTGTGGGAGGAAACCGGAGTACCCGGAGGATAATATATAATATATAATATGTTTAATAACTCGGACAAATAGCGTTGAATTTGGAAAGGGTGGCGTGGTGGGAAACAAACGACCCTAACTTTGAAATCGATATCGGCCGGCACTGCTGCTCTCCGCACGCATCTGGCCAGGCAGTGAAGGATTGCATTAGACTCCGCCGGGCTGGATTTCAATGTGGCCTCACTCATCTCTCACTCTCTCTCTCACTCTCTCTCTCACTCTCTCTCTCTCTCTCTCACTCTCACCTCTCACCTCTCACCTCTCACTCTCTCTCACTCTCACTCTCACTCGCTCTCTCTCTCTCTCTCTCTCTCTCATTCTCACTCTCACCTCTCACTCTCTCTCTCACTCGCTCTCTCTCTCTCTCACTCTCACTCTCACCTCTCACTCTCACTCTCACTCGCTCTCTCTCTCTCTCTCTCTCTCACTCTCACTCTCACTCTCACTCTCACTCTCACTCTCACTCTCACTCGCCGCTGCATGGTTTCTGCTGCTAGATTTAAGCTAGCACTTCGGAGGACCTCTGGATGGATGTGTGTGTTTTTACGGACGCCTCTGCTAAATGAATAGGACTGGCATTTCAATTACAGCGCATTTACAGGTGTACAGGCTATCCTCGGTACTGATTTACAGAGGACATTTAAAATAAATTTTAAAAATCAATGTTTTTGTTACATAAAATGGAACGTCTTTGTTTTATTGGCTACCGTGTTCTTGTAATTTGCATCCTTAGTCTAAAAGACACAATGTATCCAATCAGCAAAGTTAAGGACAAAAAAAATGATTGAATCCCAGCCACTGTGCACGCTAGTGTTTGCTCCATTGATGCGTCCCACCAATTGGGTTTGATGTACGCTGCAGCTGTTAATTAAGCACTAGCCTCGATATGGGGAAAAAAAAGCTGCGATCGCACAATGCAAAATTAATTGCTGTCAAAACTAAATACGGTACGAGACAAAGCTGATGAGACCCTGACATTTAATCATTTAGTCTCCTTTACCTCTCTCACCACCCGTGTCCCTCGCTGCTTTGATTGAAAAGGAGTTCCTGTTGGCAGCGATGCAAGAGCTGAGGACGACTGATGTCAACAGGAAATCACGCAAAAAAATCTAGAATCAGAAGCATTAGCACAGTAAAATAAATACGGGGAAATGACTGGCTTTGGTGGCACTGAATCAGCCGGCCTTCGTCCGGGCTTACATCAACAAACAGCGGCCCAGACTGCGTGGAATTGCTATTTAAAATGATGCTATGGGAACGGTTGCCATAGCATTCCATATGGGTAAGGTTCTACTGTGTGCGTGTGTGTGTGCGTATGTGTGTGTGCATGTGTGTGTGTGCCATGTGATTATTTCCACCTTGTGTGTTTGCTTGTACGCATATGTGTGTGTGCTGTGTATGTGTGTATATGCATGTGTGCATGCATATGTGTGTGTGTGTGCGTGTGTGCGTGCATACGCATGGGTTTGTGTGTGTGTGTGTGTGTGTGTGTGCGTGCATACGCATGGGTTTGTGTGTGTGTGCGTGTGTGTGTGTGTGTGTATGTGTGTGTGTGTGTGCGTGCATACGCATGGGTTTGTGTGTGTGTGTGTGTGTGTGTGTGTGTGCGCGTGCATACGCATGGGTTTGTGTGTGTGTGTTTTTCTACGTGTGCCTGATAGCTCACTTTAATGTGAGGATATGGGATCTTTTTGCCACACACGCAGAAAAGGCCCAGGACAGATGCTCAGTAGTATATTCAGAACGACCCTCACAAAGCCAAACAGTTTATGCAGTGGGAAATGAGAGCCTGCACCAGATAAAGCACCCGTAAGGCCGGCGAGGTCCCTCTGATCAGGCTGGGTGCAGGAAATGAGACAGGCAGAGAAATTATGGCGACATCTCAAAAGAATATTTCAAAAGTTTGTTGGCTCTTTGAAATCCATCCAGACAAGCTGCCTTTGAAAAGGCCCAAACTGAATCTGACAGGTTGGCACGGATGGGGGGGAAGGTTTTTTGGATGGCAACGTCACCTCTGAACAGAGAGCGTTTTCCTCACCTGTGATACATTTAGTTTGACACATTTTACTCGCAGTTTGTTCACTCCACATCGTGAAGCAACTTCAGTCCCGAACATTTATTTCAAAGGCAAAAAAAGTTCTCTGTTGCCAGCCTTGGTTTTGCCCCTCTTCTGTTACACATTACTTTTAAACTGATTTGAATCATAAATCCACAGAATTAGGGTTTGTGGGCAGAAAATATGGACTAATATATTTTTCACAGTTCATTTTTTAAGCACATAACCCACTGGTTTCTGAGTAACAGAAGCAAAGTATCCAGTGGACTAGAGGCTCCCAAATTTGTGGGTTTACAAGTAATATTATCCATCCATCCATTATCTAACCCGATTATCCTGAGCAGGGTCGCGGGGGGTGCTGGAGCCTATCCCACCATGCATTGGGCAAGAGGCAGGAATACACCCTGGACAGGCCGTCAATCTATCACAGGGCACACACACCATTCACTCACACACTCATGCCTATGGGTAATTCAGAGTCTCCAATTAGCCTACCTGCATGTCTTTGGACTGTAGGAGGAAACCGGAGTACCTGGAGGAAATATCATGACCACCGTAATTCATTTCATATCTATATTGTAGTAAGAGCTCATCTGGTATAGATTCTTACTATATGATATTCTTTGAACGTACTTCCACATACTAAAATGTTATATTAGTCTCTTCACTGCAGCTTATAGTGGGTGTTGAGTAACGGTCTTGAACGGCATCCATTTTATTAAAAGAAGAAGTGTTCAGCAGGAGGATGGTCATTTTGGGGGACCGTTAAATTTTGGGGCAGCTCTGCTCTAGAGAGTAGGCAATCTTCCGCCCAAACCCGATGAAGACTTTCAGTTGTGGTCATGAGCCAATCCAAAGAAAGATATATATATATAGCGAATACAGTATACAGGTTGTAAATGAAGAAAAATAAGACACACAACTGTAAAGCCACTTCATAGGGATGCTGGACCACCGTGTGTGTGTGTGTGTGAGCCATGGGACAGAGGCTATAATTCTGCTGGAGGAATCCCATGTCACCCTTCCATAAGAAAGTCAATAAACCCGCGCAAAGTTGTCAGAATTGGAAATGGCTGGTCTGAGGCGTCGTTCCAGAATGTTCCATAAATTCTTGACTGGGCTAATATCTGGTGACTGGGAAGGCAGTGACATGTGCCATGCGCCTAAAACCACAGGGAGACTACTCTTGTTCTGCAGACGGGGGGCACTGCCATGTTCAAAGACACCCCCCCCCCCCCCCCCCACACCACTTTGGCAAGGAAGACATGCTTTAACATGGGGCGAAAACAATGACTCAGTTCCATTGAGCAGCAACTGCCACCAGCCTTACCTTCTAAGGGCACAAGTACACAAAAACACCATTCCAGTAAAATGTACCCTGCAGCCATTACAGAATCACTTTAAATCTCTCTTGATCCCTTTTTGTGCACTAGAAGCGCTATTTTTGGAACTGAACGTGGCCCAGTACCTAAAGCTACAATCAGCATTTTACGCAAAATCCAAATACCCCCCCCACCCCCCCACCCCTGAACGACGAGTCCCGTATCTGAGGTGAACGCCAGCAGAATAAATCGAATCACTTCGTAGAATTATTTTATTTTATTTTTTTTATAGCAAGGCTGCTGGCCTGATGAATCACTATTTAATTCAATAATATTGGGCAGGTTAGTCACTGCCAAAAAGTTATGACAACCAGCGAGCGCAGACCCAACAGTCCACGAGAGAGAAGTGCGCCAAGGAATGAGTGAACTGTCGAAAGTTATTGATGTTAGAAAAAATGACCGCATCGGCGATGGACAGGGACCAAGACGCGTAACGAGGGCGTTTGCGCGTGTGCAGTCTCTGTCCGATGCGTGTTTCAAAGGTGAGATCAAGGACGGAACGCAGCGAACGTTCTCTGGAGCGTGAAAAAAATTATTTGGGATCTATACCGGGCGTGGTCATTACATTACATTAGGTTACAGGCATTTAGCAGACCCTCTTATCCAGAGCAACTTAACTTCTTACATTGCGTTTATACGGCTGGTACCTTGCCCAAGGGTACAACGGCTGTGTCCTACCTTGGAATCGAACCCGTGACCTTTAGTTTACGAGACCAGCTCCTTACCCATTATACTACACTGCCACCCGCATGTAGCATAAAGGGCGAGGGGTATAATCTTGGAATAAGGACACTGAAAAACACCTTTCACACATGACCAGACCTGACTAATAAATCTGGCACTGCTGCTCTCAAGTTATTTGAGCAGGAAATTCAGTGACAATACTGTAGCGGAAAGCAGAATAAAATGTTAAAACGTAGCCTTGTTATTTCCTCAAACAGGTTTAAGCAATAAGAGAGCAATAGCAGTGTGAAGGCTATATAAAAACTTAATAAAAATGTGTGCATGCATGTACTCAAAGTGTGACTAAAATGCACTCTCAGGGGGGGCAAAGGGGAAGAATGATTAATACATTTTTTTCAACATTCGCCTGAAACAAAACCTCATTTTAAACCACAGATTGAGTTGACCTCATTTATCTATTGAATCTTGAACTGTGTGTCTGGTGGGGGGGGGGGGGGGGTAAGACCTGATACCTGATACTACAGTGCGGCTTCCTGGTGTGGACGTTTTATGAGGAGATTTTATTGGTTTTTCAAAGATGTGCTAATTTTGCAAAATTGTCTTAAATCCAGTATGGCGTATCCAGCTAATGTAAAGAACTGTGTTATGGGCAGAGGTCATTTTTATTTTCATTTGTTATGCCAAAATCTGGCCGCCACACTGGATTTTGTCCAGTTAATAATAAAGATTCTGGCTCATATACGCACAAGAAAAAAGCATGCAGGACACCCAAAAGCAGCTCATTGTCCTCAACAAACCACTTTTTCCACCAATAAAATGAGGGTGCCTATCCGCTATGGGAGCTTAGTCACCTTATAAAATGGACCAAGACAAGTGGGGTTCAGCCATTCATAAAGCAAGAAAATATATTATAAAACGCTAACAAACTGTTCACCAGCAGGACGATGCCCTCCCCCATCATATCAAGATGTGTGTTTATCGATTACCGATACTTGACCTATTGCCGTAAATGCAGTGGTCGTTCACTTTTGGGCCTCGGCTGGCAAGCAGAATGATCCTGCGCTGTCGCTGTGTCAGAAGATTAGAGTCCCCTTGCATGTTTAATGAGAAAGAAAAAAAAAAGTGTAGGATATTTCGTGCGTCTCATTCTCTTGGCAAAGGTGCTGATCTCGATGCAGGGGAGTCAACCACCTGGAACCGTGTGACCTCGGCCGGCTCTGTCTCCTTGGCAACAATAGAGAAGGCCGGCGGGAGGGGGGAGGAGCCTACTGTGTCTCCCACAGTAATGAAGGGCCCAGATAATGCCCATAAACAAAGGCTGTACGCTGAGTCTTTGTGCCGGTATAATGCGGCTTAACCAAACACAATGTTTCTAATTAACTGTAAAATAGAACTTTAATAATACACGGATAAGTTTTTTTTTTTTAAAGCTTGCTTTAGTAGTAACACAAATGCTAAACTAAACCTTTTTTTTTCCAAATATATTCTGAGGCAGTATTTCAGAAGACTTCATCATGACAAAGCACGTGTTTTAAATGAAAATTTATTCCAATTCAAAAGTTGCGATGGGTGCTACCTGTCAAATGTCAACCCTGTGAGTCATTAGTTTGTTTATATGCAGTACGCTGCCTCTACTACTGCGCGTTTATGTGTGATTCTGCCTTTTGGCTATTAAAGACACACCAGACGTGTAATTCCAGCTTTGATAATGAGCTGCCATTTTGACATGATCTTAATGATGGAGAAAAGCGGCCTCTCGTGAGCCGTAATAGGACCAGTCACACTTAACAGCGCCAGCAAGCAGTCACGATGACCTTTGACCTTCGACCTTTCACCCGCCTCCATGCAGGAGAGTGTTGGGCGTGAGGGGGCGGGGGGGTGCGTCTGTCACTGTCATTCTGCCTCTCCAGGTTTGATTTGGCGGGGAACTCATTCAGCCGTGTCTCTCACCCGCTGGGGGGGGGGGGGGGGGGGGGGACCGCGGAAAAATACGCCCGGGCTCTGTGATTGAGGCCACCACAGGGCAGGTCTGCGATGCCAGCGCCCGTGTGCCGTCACCGGCACAGGTGCGAGCCAATCAAAGTCCGGCAGGCTGCACGGCGTGCGACAGGCATCGCTGCCGCTCACAGATAGCAGACTCCCTCCCTCCCCGCCCATGCCAGGCCACACCACACAGCGGCCGACGCGCTCGTAAATACAAAGGGCCTATCGGAGCCGCATTAGCCTCGTCCAATGGGAGCCGGCGCCCGCTGATAAACGTCCGCTCCGCCGGTTTTACGGCTCGTCTCCACGGGTTACCGCTTTTGATGTCACCGCTCAGTTTTGCCCGTGAAATTTAACGAGGTTGACGCGAACGCGAGAGGTATAAATCTCCCTCTGGGGGATTTGATTTTTAATGGAACGGAGATGGGGGGAGCCTCGCGCTCTCCATTAATGTCCAGCTTTGCGTGTTATTGTCACTCTCGTTTTTTTTTTTGTTTTTTTCGTCCGACGCTGCACGGTGAGCATCTTTGCAGAAAGCCATTATCCAGCGCGCCAAGTGTTCAATAAAGATATTTCACGAAACGTAATCGAAGAATATAAATAAGTCCAAAGCAGGCGCAATGTGAGAATATAATTCAGGTGTAAAGATAAAACGTTCAAATAGAAAATATTTTTTTTTTTATGTGCGGTACTTGTTTTTAAGACTTTTTTTTTTCAGGCACGTCTTCTGCTTTTTTTTTTAATGCTGATATAGCACAAATTTTGCCATACAATCTGATCAATGAGGCGAGTCTTTTTCAGTATATAAGAGTCCTATAGGTGGAATCTGAGCATGCCTAAAAGCCAGGTCCCCCTGATATTTGGTTATTTGCACTGAATAAATGCGAGCGCAGGAATACCATTTCAACGCAGGTGCGCTGTCGATCAGTGTTTACCCACGTCATTGGTCTGGCGTGTGATTTATTTACTTATATTATATTAAGACCCAGCTGGCGGCTGCAGGTTCTGTAAGGAGGTGAATAAAGGGCCTCGCTCGCCCGCCCGCTCGCCCGCTCGCTCGCCCGCCCGCCCGCTCGCCTCCGCGATCCGCCATCGTCCCGCGCCCCGCGGTTGGGTTCTATACGTTTCTCGACGCATTGATTTCCTGTAATGGCGCCCGTTCGCTGACATTTGCATTAGCGGGAGGGGGAGGCGGCCCGAAATGTCACTGCTTGACCCCGGAAGGCCCCGGCGGGATTGGGGGGGGGGGCATACCACGCCTCCACATCAGGTCATCCAGGTTTTGAGGAATAACTCCGATGGAGAAGCCAGGGCATCCCCCCCCCTCCACCCCAAACTGGGTATACTTTCCTTTTTTTTCTTTTTGCAGAGGTAGACGAACAGGGATTGAAGAACTGGGCTTTTTTTTCCACATATCAGACCAAGGGGCGCATCTACACACTGACACACACTGACACACACTGGAACACGCTGCTTAATCAGGATGAGCTTTTATAAACAAGGTACACACCACCTTGGCCCAGGTAGCATTCACTGTTCAACACCTGCCAGGCAACTGAAGGAAGAAAGTTTAAAACAAGTTTAACGATTGGATTTCACTATGATCCTTTCGGAATCATATTCCTGTAATTGACCACATTCCCATTTCAGAATCAGGAAAAATCATTGGAAAAATGAATCTGCGGGGGAATATTTCTCTCCTGTTAAGATTTAAGATACCAGGCTTACAAAGAGAAATTCAACACTAATGTTCACTGGAAGGCAGCGACACAGGCATGTCTTCGCCATTCGGTGGCTCTTGAGAAAGTAAAGTTTGCAAAAGACATAACGTTGATATACACAGGAGATTAATTTTAAGTATTGTACACCGCCTGCATTTCATTCCTTTTAAAGCGCGCCCATTAATCTCGAAATATTGAATGAATTCTCCACACAATTATCTTCTCTGCTATTTATGTTCTTTGGTGAGTGTTTGCTCTTTCCAACACAGCTTTGTTCTGTTTCTTCAACCGTGTCGCCCCCACCCCCCCCACCCCCCCAAAAGTGAATTTTGGAGGCCTCCATAATTAATGGTAGACTATTCCAGACCATACAGCTCATTTTTACCCCATAAATCATGTTATTTTGCCAGATTGACATATTTTCAACACAACGGAGTTGCACGTAAACGATTCTATAGCGTGCGAGGACTTTGGTTATTATTATTTACTTTCAGATATTTGGGTTTGTTCTAGCTGAAGTCTGTGATGAATTGCACATGTACATTGTTGACATTGTCCATAAAGCCGAAAAGCATGGAAGAGGTTCCTTTAAGGTTTCTGTGGTAGTGGTGGTGGTTTAATACTTCTATATTTAAAATAATTTCATATGTAATATTGAAATATGGAATATGCTGTTGCCACAGCAGCACTGAATGATATCTGGTCCATAATTGCAAAAAATAAATAAATAAATAAAATCAAATAAATCTGAGGTTTACCTTTTTCAGAGGTAATTAAAATAGAAAAACGTGGGGGGAAAAGAAAAAAGTGAAAAATTAGCACTACTGTATGCTGTCAAGCGCTCTAGTGTTGTAAAATATCCATTTTGCAGGTTGTCATGACTGCAGTGCTGCATAAGAGCTGTTGTTTGGTTAGGGTCACTATTTTTGTTGAATTTCAGTTTGTTTTTTTTTTTGCTTTCCTACAGGCCTCAAAAGCCATGCGTCTTTCTGAGAAACAGTCACACACACACACACACACACACACACGCACACACAACCTCCAGGCATCGCATGCTCTCTCTAGTCACGCCAGCGGCGGTCACTGTCACTGAAATGTGACGAATTCGAACAAATAACGTGCATTCGCTCGGACTTGTCTGGTGACCCAGACCCCCACCCCCCGCCCCCTCACCCCCCATCACTGCCGCTAGCAGGCAGCCCCTTGAACTGACCGTCTCCTCGGTCCGTCACCGGGCAACGAGCAGCCCGCCGACCCCGCAGAAGATGCTCCCGGTGTCAGGGCTCATCGCTTGAATGTCAGCAGGAGGACTCGACAGCTCTCTTGTCGCGAAACAAATAAAGGGTTTTCGTGAAAGCACTGAAAAAGCAAAAAAAAAAATTATAATAAAATAAAAAAACGGCAGCCATTTTCCCCCCTGTGATGATGTTAGGCTGCCCTGAAGGAAGTCGGTCCAAACGCTTTTAAAGCCATTGTTACGATTCAGTCGGGACCCAAACTCTCAACCAAGGCAGTCTGAGGGACTGAACTCCAGCCAAAAGCCAGTTGTAAAAAAGGATATATCATCATTGTTGAAAGTAGAGGGGGAAAAAAATCATAGTGTAGCTGGCGTGAACTAAATCTTTTCAGCAGAAAATGGCTATAACTGGTAGTATTTGTCGTCATTCCACCATTTCTTCCTATTTTATATACATTTGATGGAAGAAAATGAAATGAAAGGAACACAAAAAAAGTGATATTTTTGAACTGGAACAAGGTGTTGTACCTGCAGCTGAGGAGTGAAACACTAGGGGAAAGCTGCCATAACTGGGTTTTATTAAAGTAGCAGATTTTACTGTGAGCAGTTTCATTGCTACACGGCTGATCGAACATTAACAGCTGCATTAACACAACGGTCAGTTCATTACAAGCGTGAATGTACGCAATGGTCAAATGTATTGACGTTGCATTGACCTGCATTCATTAGGCAGATGACCTCATCCAGAGAGTGAGTTACAGTGCAAAGAGAAAATAAGTGCGTCTACCTGAGTTATACGGACTATGGCGCCAGGCCTGGCTAACGGCAATCCCAGGACCGGGAGTAAAGATCCAACTGCACTAAAGCACACATGCAAGTTACCTGTGCCAGCCTTGAACAATGACGCACACCATACAGACAAGGGCCGGCCAGTCCTGTTCCTGGAGACCTGCAGTACCATCCTGGAGGTTTTCACTCCAGCCCTAACCAAGCACAGCTCATTCAACAGCTGCCCAACCCTGCTCCTGAAGATCTACCGTCCAGTAGGTTTTCACTCCAGTCCTAACAAGGCACACCTCATTCAAGAGCAAGAGCAGGGCTGACCAACCCTGCTCCTGGAGGATCTAGCATCCTGTAGGTTTTCACTCCAACCCTAATAAAGCATGATTGAGGAATGTGCCAAACACAGCGGAGGGGCCTAAAACAAATCGGCTAGACTTCCCCACAGATGAAAACACTTAGTCAGGTGTCAGAAGAAAGGAGATGCAGGAGGACAGGAACATGTGTTTTTACGCTAGCGTCCATTTTAGGGGGGAAAAACCCCCTAACTTGAGCGACTGTGGAAAATATGACCACTTTATGACTTTCGATAACTCAAAATTGATGCGCAAAACGTGAATGTGATAATAAATCTAATATATTTTTAGAAAGTACCAACAGAGATGGAATCGGCATAATGGGAAAAGAAATTCCCCTCCGCCCCTTTCCCTTCCCTCCACAAATTTCAGGATTTTCAGATGTCCTCCTTACTGGACGCGTGCCACTATCACAGCTGGTTCACATGCAGTCAGAGTTTGGGTAAAATGGGAGCAATATCTGTGTCTCGTGCAATTTACCAGTTTAGTTGAGTCTGTTACTGTTCAAAGCACATGCCCTAGGCCAAGGACTGGGCCTTTTGACAGTCAGGCCAGTGGTCATTTCCCATTACCATAACGTCTGGAGCTTAGATCAGTCGAAATACGTTAAAGAACAGCATTCTTCTGTACTGTTCATACGTGCATCCGGTCAAATGAAATGGAAAAGTCCAAAATGAACCAGAATATGTTCAGAACACAAGAAAACAAATGGCTGCATGTATATCAACTTAATGCCAACTCAAGGCTATTGGTATGGGCTGTATGATTATGATTTAACAACTATGACTATATCAATATTTCCTATTGGGTGTACTACAATCAGCTGTATCGTGTTAATATTAGCTTCATGTGAATTGTCTTTTTGTCAACAAATGTTTGAAGGACCGTGTTAAAATTGTTATTTCTAGGTTATGTCGTCCAATCAATCACGAAAGTGGGCATAAAATTTCACGGGTTATTTGATTCGGGGATGGAATGATCTGGAGAGATCTACCTGCCTCTCTACTTTCACGTTGATGTTCTGATAAGTCATTCAGGTTTTGTCCTGTCTGAGAGCGGTGGAAGTGTTCTACCCTGGGTTCAAACCTGCAGCTCTCAGTATGCTGAACTCAGATCCACACTAGAATGGCAGCTTTTTAAACTGGACTAAAATTAACTGAATTAAGAAGCATTTTTTAAAAGCCACCAGTAAAGTACAGCAAAGAGGGTGGTTTGAATCTTCTTCAGTTGCTATGCTTCCGGTGTGTGTGTGTGTGTGTGTGTGGGTGGCACAGCAAGATAATGGAGAAAGACAATTCATTCATTCAAAATCGAGGGGGATTTGAATTCCTGTCCCTGTAGTGTATTCAACACGACTTCGTCCTGCTCAATTAGCAGAACACAATCAAGGATAATATTACTGCAAGCCTGAGAAAGGCAGGATTCATGGGTCAGCTGTTACCCTGTTCATGACTGTGAGAATAGTACCTTGGCGCTCATTATAAAAATTCTCTGTGTATAGAAAACTTACAGGAAATAAATGATAATAATATTAGAATTAATAAGGGTGACCATTAGTGACAGACATTCAGACACTTGTTCTCAGCGTAAGGGAAGATGTCAAACACATTTTTATTTATTTACCCGTCCGAGATTTATCGGAAAAGGGAACAGAATCAAACGTTTTATTATGTCCGCGTGTTGTCACAGATGTGGGGTAGCTTTGTGTCGGACGCTGGAATGTTTTTCAAAGGAGCCCTTAAATCATCTCGTCTTTCTTTTAGGAATGGAGAATAGACGTTAGAGCCGCCCCGACACTCCTCATCGGGGGAAGGGCAGTGGTCAGAATCTGAGGACACCTCGAGAAGGAAGGGGTGGAGAAACAGAGATAATCTGAGGACACATCGAGAGGGAAAGGAGTGAAGAAACAGAGATAATCTGAGGACACATCGAGAGGGAAGGAGTGAAGAAACAGGTTGAGAGGGAAGGGTGAGGAGAAACAGAATGCCTACTGTTCTGTCCATCTTTTAGGAGCAGCAGGAGGACAGGCGCACGGACGTTTCTGTCACAGGACCGCAACCTGGGGGGAAGGGGAGGGGGGGGGGGGGTTTGATCGAAAACACACCGGTTCTGCTCAGCACTAAGAGTACATAAACCATGAGGCCGCGCTGGCAGCCAATCAGGAGCCTGGAATGAGGCTGGTGCCGGCGACTCCAGCCAGCGCCAGGAAGCTCTGGGAGATTTCGTGATTAATCGCCCCGAATAAACCCGGACCGTTCTCTCCAAGTCTTTAAACGCGGGTGTCTGGGTGGGGAGGGGGGGGGGGGGGGGCTTGAACGAATCTCACGTGCGAAAGGCCGGGTGCGAGGTGTTCCCCACATAGCGGGGCAACTCCACCGCCACCCCAGCTTCTGTCAGAAAGCAACAAAACAAAACTGAAAGCTTGAGTAAAACCCGGACCGGATCTGGGCAGAAGGGCACGGAGAAGGATACAGTATTACAGTTGGCTTCAGTTGTTTTGCTGCTCAACTGAAAAAAAAATGGCTCAAGGCAAATCAAGCATGCGGTCATTAGTATTTTATCTGTGTGGTTATTGTAATTTCATCAGATGGATTGCTGTGATGCAATTTAATTTTTTTAAAACTGTGGTGCATCAGTTGTAATGGGCCTGATGCCTGTTAAATAAAATAATAGACTAAACTATATAGCTGGAGCTGTTCCTCTGAGCCGCAGGTGTGACCGCCAGTTCCACGTTGATGTCGGCGTGTTACGCAAAAGCATACCGGGCTGAGTCCACTAACCCCGCAGGGTGCTGCCATGGACCCGGGCTGAGTCCACTAACCTCGCAGGGTGCTGCCATGGACCCGGGCTGAGTCCACTAACCCCGCAGGGTGCTGCCATGGACCCGGGCTGAGTCCACTAACCCCGCAGGGTGCTGCCATGGACCCGGGCTGGATCCAGACCAGAGACACCTTGGGCCTCACTTGCTAAGACCCCTGGCATGTGCGAAACCTTTTAGCACACGCACACAACTACTAACACAACCAGTGATGGGTGCAAAAGAAACAAATGCCACGGCCATGTTATGGGTCTTGCGTGTTGCTAAAAGGTTCAGCGCACGCTGAGTGCCTTGGTGAGCCAGGGCCCCCGTGTGTGATTTGGGTCTCAGGAAACGAACGAGCCGCGTGGCTTCCTGGCGTTGCTCAGCGGCGACCCCTCTCCGAGGCCACGGCGGCCGAGCCGCGATGGCGAGAGGGCCGGAGGACGCTCGTTCCACGCCCGTCTTCACAGATCGTTACGGGTGGCGTGGAACCCGAAAAAAAAGAGTCCCTACCCGACCTTGCTTTCCACGCCTCTTCCTCTCCCTCTTCTTCTCCCTCGCTGACAGACGGGTCTGGAAGCATTCGCGATCTCGAAGGCCGAGGGGGACAGAAGCCGCGGTCGAGGTCGTAGACCTCCTGACAGGCCCGGGCAAGGGAAGGGAAGGGGGGGCGGGACCCGAACACCCAAAGAGTTCGCCTGCGAGCGAGCAGGAAGCACAAACAGCACAGACGGCTAACGGCTACACGGTCTGACACAAACCGACAAACCGAAATTTGTGACAAACCTTCACATCTGCAGCTGAGCCTGTGGCTAACTCTTGACTGGAGAGATTTCGCGTTGGACACAATTACTCTATTGTGTGGTTTATTGCGATTCATTCAAGCATGGAGGCCTAATTATTCCCATAATGCAACAGCAGAGCACAGCATCCGCTCCCCTGCATTCTGAAAGTTAGCACCATATTGAATATGTACATAAGAGCACAAGAAACAGACATGCCTTTGCTGTAAATCATAAACATTGAACAAACTGAAAAAGCAAAGCCACTGTACAAGACCTGAGACAGTTTTCCCAGCACCAGAGTCCAGGCCTGAAGGGCCGCAGTGTCCGCTGGTTTTCAGTACGTTTCAGCACCAGTGGTTTGCTCAAGCCTTCGAGAAGCTAATGCTCAGCACACCTCATTCTCAAGGCTTCAACTGGCCGTCGATTGACAGAAAATCACAGATACATGCAGACACTGTGTCCCCCCAGGACTGGACTTTGACACCCCTTTTTTAATATAGTGCCACATAAACTGTGGTGTGGAAGCTGTCCATCCGTATGACCTTTGCATCAATAATTTGTAAATTTACAAGCGAGAGCAGATGTTCTTTATTTTTCAATAAAGAGTAAAAACATAAAACATTTTTCAGGACTCCACTTTATCGATTTGAGTATTACATTTGTTATAATTATGCACTCAATGTGTTTCTTGGATCGTACTGTATCTACATGCAAGATTAATGCTAAATTGTGTAAATGCCAGAGGTTTGTCAGTAAAAATTTCCTTTTTTTAAAAAAATAAAATTATAATTTAATATTTTTAGCTTTGACCTGGTGCACACACAAAGTCTGATAATTCTTGGACACGGTGAAATATTTGCTGTATGCAAGTCCAAATCTGTGCTGGTGAGAAATGGGGAGAGGCAGAATAATTATGGTTTACAGATGAATTATGAGGCTAAAAAAATGTTACTGCCACAAGGTAGAATTTTATGAGGTCATTAATTGAGCAAGAAAACTTTGCATATGACCGGACTGGGGGGGGCGGGAGGGGGGGGAGGGGGGGTGGGAGGGGGGCGGGGGGTTGAGTGATTTAAACCAGATGATTTTCTTTGACTCTCTCTAAAACAGAATTGGACTGAAGTTCTAACCATCAAAACATATATGGCCCTCCAGCTATCCCACAGGACGCGGAGTGGGGGAAAACAGTTTATCTTCATTTAACTTCATTAATCAAACTAATCAAAACATGCCCTTATCCATTAGAATTTGAGACCTTTACAAAAGTTCTAGGCCCCCGGTTTAATCTAATCACGGAGCTCTTTGTCCTTAAACCTAAGTTAAAGAAGTTGAACGGGAAAAGAGACTAGCTTGACCCCCCTGTTTAATCTGTCTAAATGCAAGGGGCTCCATGTAGTCAGGGGACCCTCTGACAGACTGAAGAAGAGACAGATATGTCTGCCCACCGTTGCTTGGTTACATCCCGCCACACTTGATTGAAACTGTGCACACAAACCCACATGATACACACACACTGGAACAGAGCCTTCACAGATTCCAGACCATGGGGCCCATCCACACACTGGAACAGAGCCTTAACATATACCAGATCATGGGGCCCATCCACACACTGGAACAGAGCCTTAACAGATACCAGATCATGGGGCCCATCCACACACTGGAACAGAGCCTTAACAGATACCAGATCATGGGGCCCATCCACACACTGGAACAGAGCCTTAACAGATACCAGACCATGGAGCCCCATCCACACACTGGAACAGAGCCTTAACAGATACCAGACCATGGGGCCCATCCACACACTGGAACAGAGCCTTAACAGATACCAGACCATGGGGCCCATCCACACACTGGAACAGAGCCTTAACAGATACCAGACCATGGGGCCCATCCACACACTGGAACAGAGCCTTAACAGATACCAGACCGTGGGGCCCCATCCACACACTGTTACACAACCTTACCTGGATGAGCCACCCAGCAACCCATGTTGGTCCCATTTCCACAGCAAGCAGAGTGTTCTATTTGTTCTATTTGTACATAATGTATGCTCCTCTGCTGTGTTTAATGCATTCGCTGAATAATAGCCAACCGGTATCGATATCAATGTTCATTAAAAAAAAGGCTAATAAAAAATGATTCCGGCTAACTTATAGCCTAATAATGCTGTGCCGTGCTCAAGCTCATGATGAAACTGCAATATCCGAGCTGTTCTGCAAAGCAGGAGAAAGAAGGAAAAAAATCTTGTTTTTTTTTTTTCATAGCTCATTTTCCGAGATGATGCAAGCCCTGAATATTAAACAGAGACGGCGGTGTGGAATTAAACTAATACATTACATCAAGTGTTTCTGCTGGACCCGCCGCTGTGACCGGAATTAGCGATTACTAGCGCTGAGGCTGCTTAGCATTCCAGGTCATGTGGTAATGTGCTGCCAGGTCATAATGATGCGATGCATTTTTTATTTTATTTTTTTATTTTTTTTTTACATTGGATCAGTATTTTTGGTATTGAAGATATTCACCTTATAAGGTATACAAGAGACAAACTACTTCACAACTCAGCAGGAAAAAAAGTTAAGTTTTCTTCTTTTTTTTTTTTTTTAAGTGTCTTGGAGGACAAAAACATTTTGCAGTGAAAAATTATTGCAGCAGTGATGGGTGGAACCCCTAAGCAAGGGTCTCACCGGAGTCCCTAGACCCTCTAGATACTGATCCCTAAATCTTCATAACTGGCGTAGCCTTTTACATTATTTAAACAACATTTCCCATAAATTTCAGCAACTGGCAAAATTTTGTATTAAAAAAATTTCAAACTGTAACACCAGCTAACGTTTATTCCCGAGAGTAAACAACTGCCGTAAATGACTTCTCCCCAACGGGAGAAATGGCAGCACTGGAAAACAACGGTATTTATACAGAAATAAATTCAAATACAAAATGCAATTTTTTGGTAAAATAATCATAATATCAACAAACTCAGACTTATTTTTGTATAGCATTATCATGCATTTCAGCTCAAAGCAAGGAGTTTGAATGGAGCAGAATCCATTAAAGCCGCATAAAGGACTTTAGAGGTGCTACCAACAGATGCACAGTAGGGCCAAGGCCTGACATACATCTATAATGCTTAGATATGTGGGGCGCCTCATTTTATATCAGTGGTTCTCTATTATTTAGACTTTTCTTTCCCAGATGAAGGACAAAAACTATCAAGAGTTGGTGCACAGGGGTCTTTGGTGCATCGACACACAAGGCCATACCCTTAAAACACTGTCAAGAGGCATTAGGATTTTACCACTCTCATTTCTGCTATTCTCACTTGTGCAGCAGGTAACCCCCCCCCCCAGCAGATGACCCCTATATCCCCCCCCCCAACCCCCCCCACCCCCACCCATCTCCCTCGGCGTCAACAGCAACAGTTTTGCCAAAAGGGGCAGACAGCAGAAGACAAGAAATAACGGGGGGAGGGATGAAGCCGCCATTTCTCTGAGACTCAGCGTTTGGATCAGCGTGCGCCTCCTGTTTCAGCCAATCACGGCCTCACCCCAGGGCTGCGTCACTTGTCAGAGTCCATTGAACGTGGCAATGCAGTGGCGACGACGTTTTTTCGTGCGCATGCCGATTTTCTCCATGTCTGCGACTCTTGGTTTTTTTGCAGCGGTTTGAGGTGACGGGGGGGGGGGGGGGGTTCCTGGGGGGGGTTGCAGTGGATCATGAGAAGGTTATGTAGACTATGTTAATTGCATGGGCTGGGTGAGACAGACAGAACACAAACAGTGGCTTACTTGTAGCATACATCAGATTCCCACAGGATGCAGGGCTTAAGCAGTTCAAAAGCTGCCCAAAATCTACTGAACTTGGGAGATGACAAACTCGGAAATGTCCCATCACTCCATCAACCTGCCCACCCCCCCCCCCCCCGCCTCCCCGCCCCCCCATGTTTTTTGAGGAAGAGCTATCAGGGTTAACACAGGGAATTTTGCTATCTGCATAAATGGACACATACTGTATTTCATATTTATACATCTAAACATATCAATCATTTTACAGTTCATATAATCAACCAAGAGATCTAGGGACTGTCAAACTTCTTTATTGAGTTTGAAACAAACACTGTTTGACGTGTTCAGCTGAGCATGGTGAAAACTGGGGAGAGCGCAGGTCTCATTCTTTTAAAAAAAAACACTATGAATAACATTATTCCAGCATCATAATTATCAAAATTGTCTTCACAAGCCATGAAGATAAGAGATGATTTTAATAATTATAACAAAATACACCCTCCAGCTCCCTGTATTGTAAATAATAATAAAAATATTTTTATAAATATCTTTGTTTAGTCATTTTGACGATTATTATTGTGTAACAATTATGGAAATGTTATCAGCTACATGGATGTTCAAGAACAAAAAAATAAAAAATAAAATGCAAACCGTGCAAACCTTTTATTACTTGGAAATGGTTGGGCAATAGCACAGTTCTCGGCTCTTATGTTCATAATTTATATCAGCGGCTTTCTTGGAGAATGACGATGACGACGACAGTTTAAAAACAAAATCCAGGAAACTCCCACAGCGGTCTTGGGAAAGGAGAAGTTAGCAACTCAAGACTATGTGGCCTGTCCAAGAGAGAGAGAGAGAGAGAGAAAAAAACTGATCTGACCGCACAGATCTGAAATAAAACAGATTTGCATTAATCATTAGAAAAGCTAAATCTATGTTTTCTATAACCGCTGTCCAATGTAATGAGATATCAAAACACAGTCATTTTTTACAAGTGTGTGGGTGGGTATAAACTGCAAGATTTTTTTCATAATCTTTACTTTTATGTTAATCTTTCATTTTTTGTGTGATGGGGTTACATTAATGTTATTCTTTTTTAGTGGTAGTCTGCTGAAATGGTAAACACACCTACTACTGTGCTGAGAGAAATTTTCATCGAGCCCCTCAAAGGTTCACACATGCTCACTAATGACCTGCCAGCAACATGTCATTCTAGTCATGAACAGCTTACGTACATTTTCAAATTCCTGAGATAAAAATAAAAAAAATTGGTTGGTTTGTTATGCCTCAGTCTTGATTTGTCAAGGCCTCCATTCCTTCTGTTAGGTGTAATAAATAGTCTATTTATGAAACGAGCATTTGACAGAAAGAAAAATGTATGTCACGTTTATGTCAACTTAGTCAACATATAATTTTTTACACTGAAATGTGCAACAAATTGTTTTTTTGCACATTTTTTGTTATTCACTTTCAAAATTAAATGCTAATTGTATTTTTCAGACAATGCAAAATATGTCCATGAAATTTCCTAGTCACACATCGTTGTTTGCCATTGTAATTTACATATAAACGATTCATTATAAATATTGCACCTGTTGTCGATACATATGTTCAAATCAACAAGTTCAAGTGATCAGTATATGCTTAGCAGATGCTCTTATCCAAAGCAACTTACACTGCTTACATTCTTTTTAGAAGTGATCCATTTATACAGCTGGAAATTTACTGAAACGATTCAGGTTTTGTAGCATGTTTAAGGACAAATGACAGTGTCCCACATAAGAATCAAACCGATGGACTTACAAGCTCTGTTCCCAAACCACTGACCAAAGAAACTGACGTCAGCAGCGTGTACGAGTTGTCATCGGAAGAGAATTAATAGATACAGTATCCTTTATGTTCTTTCCAACGGAAAATTACAGAAAAAGCTCTGGAGGTACACTAGGTACATAAACGTGGGTCATCACAAACGTACTGAGCAGTCGGTATGAATTTTGCAGTTGTGGCCCAGCAGAGCTGCATAATATTTGGCATGAAGGTTGAATTATTATAAATCCCTGGTCTGATACGTGAACTCATAGAGCACACTCACAGGCATATTTAATGCTGGCATTTCAGTCTGGTTTTATTTTTGTGTTGAGGACATAAACTTGGTCTCCACTGAATCATCTCTGCGGCAGACATTGTGTGTAGAAACAGATCCTTTTCACCCACCTAAGCATTCTGTTCCGCTCCCCCCCCCCCCCCGAAACTCACGGAGGCCAAGGATCAGAGATAGTTTTCCAAAGTGAGACACACACACATGAAAGCGCAGATATTTCCTCCAAACGGGCGCGGTCGAGGTGCAGATGGCCCCGTCTCACCCCACCCTGCACTGTCCTGGGTTCAGGAAACACATTGATGGGAGGGGTGGGTGGTTGACTGACGGACGACAGAGGTGGGGAGGTGGGGGGGGGGGGCGGGGTTCACTCACGGAGGATAGGGGTGGGGGCATGGGGGGTGTAGGGCTGTCTCACGGAGGACAGAGGTGGAGGAGAGGAGGGGGGTGTTCGGTTGTCTGACGGAGGACAGAGGTGGAGGAGAGGAGGGGGGTGTTCGGTTGTCTGACGGAGGACAGAGGTGGAGGAGAGGAGGGGGGTGTTCGGTTGTCTCACAGAGGACAGAGGTGGAGGAGTGGAGGGGGGTGTTCGGTTGTCTCACAGAGGACAGAGGCGGAGGAGAGGAGGGGGGTGTTCGGTTGTCTGACGGTGGAGAGGGGTGGGGAGGGTGCGGGTTTTGTTTTCGCCACACGGAGGACAGAGGTAGGGGAGGGGGGTGTTATGTTGACTCACGGAGGACAGAGGTGAGGGGGCGGGGCCGGGAGGGTTGGCGGTTCCCCTGTCTCCGACAGCCAGGCCAGGAAGTTGGCACTCACCCTGGGAAAAACGTGGCTCTCGCAGACCCGGCCCGCTTCCCACTGGCACCGAAAGAGCTCCAGACGCTCTGCACATGCTGAGCCGCCCCCTGCAGAGCCACATACCACAGCCAGAGAAAGGAGGGGGTCAGAGGTCGCGCCTATACCAATAACCGCACCCCCCCCACCTCCCCAAAACCCAGCGGAATCAGCAGCCAAAAGCAAGAGGTGTGGACACGTTCGATTGTCTACGGCCCTCCTCGAGTACTTCGCGACAAAAGAGCTCTGCTGCCGTCGACACTGGCAGTTGACTTTTAAAAGTTTGGTTGCCTAGTAACAGGGAAAACAGAGGTTTGGCGCGCAGGTGGTCTTTGAGGCTCAATTCGCAGAGACTGCCCTGATTGTAGACCTCGTTGACATCCTGTTTTTGAGCTTTTCGAAAATTCAGAACATATTCCATTTTCCGCATTTTAACAGTGGAAACCCATCCCACGTCTCATCTCTATCTGGACTGAATACACGTCATCTAGTTACAGTTCATTACTGCACAATCTCTCTCTCCCTCTCTCTCTCTCTACTCATTTCCTCTCATGGTTGTACCACCCATCACTCAGACTACGTTCTACATTCAGCAGTGCGCTACAGATGAAAGTATGAATCACACGTGCTGTTTTTTCTTTTACGAGTTGTTTTGCAGCCCACAGCCGCGGGTGATCTTTTGCATTTGCCCCCCCCCCACCCCGTTTTATTCGCCCGTATTGACGTATCCGGGCTGACATGGCCGTGGACGTGATAAGCTCAGAGGAGACGCGAGATTCCCTTCAGCCCTCGCCCCTCTTCCAACTGACAGCCTGACCTTGTCCCGCTAATTCCAACTGGCGTCCCTGTACCCCCCCCCCACCCCCCCACCCCCCGTACCCCTTCAAAGAGCTGGGCCCCGAGAATTTCCCTCTTTTTTAAAGCGGAATTAAAATCAAAGGATTTCGTTTTTTTTTTTTCCCCCTTTCTTTCTTTCCCCCTCTTCTCGTCCGCCTTTGAGTGCAGGTCTCTTGCTCTGTTCGGCCAGGCGGAGCATCCAGCCAATGGCAGTCATTCGCTCAAAGGTCTGGAATGTGTGGAGAACAGGAGTCAGGTGTGTTTGTGTGTGTGCGTTATTTTTATTTTTTTTTAAAAGCAAAAACTGGAGAATGTTTCTCTTTTTCTTTGATGAAATGTACTGGGCTTCGAGTGTATATAAATAACACAAAGTGGCTGACAGTATATGTATTGTTCCAAATGGCATAAGCTGCTGCAATTTTTTTATCTGACTACTCAGTTGTAAGTGGCTGATACTGTTTGTGGTTCTATTTTTTTTTTTTAATTATATTTTTTTTGTACAAAATTTTAACATGCAAATCCTACTCCCCAGACCTGTACATTACAAGCATGAGCAGAATGCCAAAGATTGTATCTGGATGAAGCTTATGAAGAACACCCACCAAGTTAAGAAGCCATACTGCCTATGTCTTAGTCTTAGTTTAACGGGGTGATGGAACACTCACCAGAGACTTTCGGCATTTTTGCTTTTTAGTGAAAAAGATGATTATTAACAGCATTGCGCAATTAGGCTTTAAATTTTTTTTACTTCAATGTGAAGAGGAATCAGATGTTGAGGCAATATGGACTATCCTTTCATCTTATATGGGGAGGGGTCGTTATGTAATTTATACAGATGTTTGCCGTAAAAAGCTCATTTAGAATGTCAATGGTCATTATCAACTTAAAGTCTGTTAATTGTTACTGTAAACCTTATTTTCAGTTCATAGACTTGCTAAGTCTCAAAGCACATTGTTCATGTTGAAAATAATCGTTCCACATTGAATCTGACCCCATCAATTCATTTCAGCCAGAATTGAAGATGAGCTTAAGTCTGGTGAACCACGTGGAATTCGCGCCGAACAGACGCAAGTTTCCAAGAAAAGTTTGCTCAAGTTTTTTAAAACTCAGGGCTTTTCTGGTGACCCAGAACACATACAGTACAGTAACTCTGCAGGGACAGCCTGAACGATGTTCTCTTGCCACAGTTATACAACAGGACAGGATCACTATCAAAATATCCTCTGACATTTACTGCCTGGCCTGCAACAAACTTCAGCAGAAACATCATAGGCTTGTCAATAAAGCACTGGGGAGCCACCAAACAAGAAATGATAGCCCACAAAACCTTTACACAGTGCGGTGTATCACTACTGCAGTGTATTTTAGTTGGTTTCCACAAATTTGAAAAGAAACAAGCTTTTTTTTTGTCCTGCTCAACTTCAAAGAAAAATGCTGTTTCTCTGATGTATCTTCGTTTTTTTTAAAGGGATCCTGAAATAATTTTGGCTTGACCGTACCCAAATCTGAAGAGGTACCTCATATGAATTAGACCTAAAATGAGTTTCCACAGAGCACATCTGGGAAAAACTCCAAATTAGTTTGTAATATGAATGCGCTTTGAGAAGCTCATCCATCCACTGTCCTTGAAGTCACACAATTATAATCAATAAAAACTCAAAGATACCTCACCTTACCTTACCTTCCCTTATTGCCAAACTACTGATCTCTAACCTGTCAGCACTACGAACTATGAAATTTTTAAAAACTTTATATTTCCTGTGTACTCAATTTGGATTTGGATTTCACATTCATGCAAAGGCTTTAATCAGGAGAAGACGCAGCATGTCCCACTTCAGGAAAAGATTCCAGTAATTTAAATAAATGTATATGCTCCTGAATGTCCCAGATTGTGAATGAATGACTCATATATGACCGAGCTGAGGCCTTTCACCCTGAACTGACCTCTAGCTCCTTAAAAAAAAACCCAACATCCTGGTTAGCCACAAAGGGACGAGACACATTTTTGTCCTTAATGGCTTATGGCCTGGAGGGTCCGGGCTTTCAGGTAGGGGTAGGGCAGGGTTTTAAAAGGAGCTTCCCTTTCCCCAGGTGGGCCGCACCTGAGCGGGGACTGACGACGGACGGGCCGGGGCGAAACGGACCCCCGGCGGGTGATTTATGCGTCGCCCGCTGAGAGAGAGAGAGAGAGAGCGAAACGGGGCGTGTCTCTGCGCTGTCACATGACACCACGCTCGGCTTGGAGCTCGGCCTGACAAGAACCCCCCCCCCCCCGAAACTCACAGATGAAATGATGGCTTCTGACAATGAATCGGGGAAAAAAGCTAGGTTTGACATCAAGAACGGAAAATATACATGTGCTGTGATAAAAGACAGAGCTCAGCACAAGTGTCTTCTTTTATTTATTGTAAGCACGTAAAAATCCCTCACTACAGGACGTACAGCTTGTATAAAGGCCCTGAAGAGATCTCGCCAAAACTTTTCTGAATAAATACGATTTTAAAATGTGACAAGCAAGCATAAATGAATACGTTTGCTTGCGTGAACCTGCATCTTGAGGGCAAGAGTTCCCCGGTCTATTTTAGGGAAACCTCAACGGTCAGCCGCGTTATTCAGAGAATGAAAAGCGAAAATGGCGGAAGTGTTTGTAGGCCTGACTCAGATGTAATCGCGATGGCTGTTGTGGAGCTTTTGGTTCCATATGGTTCACTGTGAAGAGATCAGCTTTTTTTTTTTTTTTTTTTGTTTGGTTTGCAATTCCGCAACACCACTCCTAAGAAATAACCACACACAGAAAAACACTGGGAAACACAAACTCTTGAAGTCACTTAGTGTTCATTGTGGGAATTTTGTGTGTGTGTGTGTGTGCATTTTTGTTATGGTCACTTGTTTCCCGTGGGTATTGTATTGTACTGAAGTGGTTGGAGAGGAAAGAGACCACAGACAGTGTAGACAGGGTTTTGTTTGGTTTAGTTTCTTCTGGGATAAAATTTTTCTGTTTTTGGGGAATCTAGCTCACTTCCTGTCCATCTGGAAATGGAATGACACAGCAAAAATGCTCAGTGTTAATTCAACTCTAACAGAGTTTACAGTTTATAATGAGCTCAACAGAGGTTATATTTACTTGTTGCACACTGAAAATTGATTGTGCATGAGTACTGAAAATCTCGTTTTAAACAAAAGACCTGACACAAAATAGATTAATCAGCACGGTGCAATGAAATAATACACAGAGGCCAAGTCAACAGACAGGAGGTTAAGAGCTGAAAGCCGCCATGGCGCAATGGGGGGGGGGGCGGCGGGGGGGGGCTCTTTGTGCTCCGACGCGGCGGATTAAGAACTCCGCTCGGCTAGCGTCCGGCGCCTCGCGCGCCCCGTCTCAGCTTGTGTGCTACGACGCCGTCCATTCAGGGGAAGAGCGACCTCTGACCCCCGTCGCCTGGGGGAGGGGGGGGGGGGGGAGGCGGAGCCTGCGGGGAGCGCGTCTGACGTTGATTGATGGACGGGTTCCTGCCCCGTGATTGGGCGATCGGATCCGGGGGAGGGCCGCCGCGGCGGCTTGTGAGGAAGGAATGCGAGGAATGCGTTCGAGTGCCCCCCTCCCTTCCCCAATCCCCCCCCCCTCACCACACCCTCCCTGACAGTATGAAAAACTGTGTCGTATTAATGAGGCATGATTAAAAATGGCCTCCTGTGAGGATCAGCGAGAGGCAGCGCACCCTCCTGCATGGGTCCCCGGGACATTACTTACAAGGGAACAGCTTTTTGTAACTGTGACAGGCGGTGACAAAGCTCCCCCCTGGTTCAGTAGCTTCAATATGCTTTGTCTCTAAATTCAGAGAAACCAATTTTTTCATAAGGTTTTTTCATAAGGTTTTCATTTTTGCCATTTCATCTTTATGGTTTTTACACTCGTGTTTTTCTTTCTGTCACTGACAATCGAGGCATTGGGTGAAATATCAAATGAAACAACAGTTGTTCCAACCCCACGCTCAGAGTTATTACACCAGAGTTTAGCTCAGGTTTACCAGATGACCTCTTTTTCTCTGACATTTCTTCTTTTTGGGATTGAAAATATCCATTCAGGCGGGATTTCTAAATTCCTAAAAATACCAGTTTGGTGTTGCTCGTTCCATAGACCGTACATAAAAAAATAAGCAGCCCAGTTTATTGTTCATAATGCCTGCTCACCTCTGGCCTCTTTATTTTTAAATCCAACATATGTTCACCCTAACGAAGGTACCACAGATAAAGTGAACAGGGCTGTGTCTCTGGTGATGGGACACAACGTGGTTCCTTTCCGTCGCGGATCTTTCCGTCCGTACGACAGAGCTGCGCTTTACGCAGACGACGGATGGAGGGATGGAAAAAAAAAAAAAAAGAGGGAAGGAAAAGGAGAGAGGGAGTCACCCGTTTTTGCCGCAGACAGAAACCGTCTAAAACACCAGGGAGCCAAAACCCGAGACAAAGGAGCGGCTGAGGCAGATTTACAGACTGCTGGCCTTCCCGCCACTGGCAGCCATTTTAGATTCTCTTTAAACGCAGATATTTTATTATGCATATAAAGCCATTTAGAGGGTTACAATGCCCAGGGTCAATCTCCCATAAAAAACAATGAAATGAGAGGAGGGCTGTGAGGTTTGCGCTGACGGTCACCTATCCCCGGCCCAGACGCGTAAAGATCCGTTATTAAATAAAAACTCAACCGACTCTGGTCATCTCCTCCATTTTACGTCCCCTCGCTTTTTAAAAACTTGTCTTTCACCGTGTCCCGCCGTATCAGCAATTTGGCTAATAGGGAACATAGCGGCCAGAGAAAGCGCTATTGATTTCTGTACCCTTTCTCGCTAACAAGGACTGCACATTTCAGACGGGGGGCGAACCCGATTAAGTTTAAGGCGCTGTCTGTTTGCGGACAGGACAAAACTGATGGGATCGGGACGTGATTGTGATGAATGGCGGCGAGCGCTCCACCCAGGGCTCCTGACATTGCCCAAATGAATGGGATGAACAGGACGCTACGCTAACAGAGCTGTCCTCTCTGCTGTTCTATCAGGAAGGGAACTGAAGGAAGCCCACTGTTGCTACGACGTTCTGGCAGCTGGCCTTACAGTAGGCCTGCGAGCCAATACTGTTATGTTGTCCCCTAAAGGATTTTTTAAAAACGCAAGTTTTCACCAATGTTATCATGCCATTAACGCTTAAATATTAACAAACTGTGCTTACACTGAAACTCCATTAATTACGTCGCTCTCGGGAAAAAGCTAAAACAGTTTATTTCCCTTTGTAGATTGTAGCAGAAGATCGTACCTGTAGCTACCAAGGGTACTCGTGCAATTACAGGTGTAAGTGAAAGCTAAGCCCGAACTACAGCAGGTAGAGAACTGGCCGCTTGTCAATAAAGTTGTCCATTTGAATCCCAGATGAGGCGACACACAGTTCTGAGCAAAATGGCTGCTGTGAATTGCATCGGTGATGTATCCAGCAAAAGGTCACCCGGAACACTGAACAAGCATAAAATAATAATGACAGTAATAAAACTCTCGGCCAGGAGAAATAGGTGTTGCATTTGTGAGACCTGAACAGCCAATTTCCCTTCGGAGCCTTGTCACAAGAAACAACAGCGGTCATTATGGTCTGCGGTGTGACATCAGAGGTCAAAGGTCAAACTCCTTCATTTAGAGCGGGAATTTCCAGTAAGTCATAAATGTGTCGGTTTAAAAAGTGCCAAACTGTTTAACAATGCCAAATTCTAGTTGATTCTGTATGACTGAAAGGGGCTTAGAGCATAACTTTTGTGTGATTTTTTTTTTTTTATTTCTAACCCAAGATTTTCTGTTAATGTTATTATCTGCCCATTGCAAAATGTTGGATGAGTTGCAAAAAGTCTTTTAAAAAAAGTTGTTCTTGCGCAAAGTCATTACTCACTCAGAGTCCTGTACAATGCTGTAGCTCTTTAGAGCTTGATACATTTATTTATGATATACAGTGCCAGCTTTCATGACAAATGTTTGAAAGTTTTCTTGCTAAGTAAATTTAATTGTCTTTACTTCCACAAAAGCTTTCATGCAGTTATCTGTCATATTAACTCATCTCTAAGACTAAACACATAGCACAACCTTTCACACAAAACTGATTAGGGATGCTGGATTCAGTTCAGGTAGCATTATGACTAAAGAAATAACACTTCCAAATTTCTGCATGTGTGCAGCGGCATAGCCAATATAAATGTGACATCACGCATTTACCATACATAACTGAAAGAACCGGCTTCATCATGCCTATATCCAGAATGTACTGATTTTATTATGCAGTTACATACTACTGACAGAGCTATATAGTAATTCTACAGACCCTGGATTAAAAAGTGTACACCCCAGATACAGACATCTGCCCAGCACAACCCACAGGCTAATTGGTATCAACATTGCGCTCCACAGTGTTTATATTTAAATATTTTCCGTTTTGGAAATCGTACAGTAGTAACTCTGTTATAAAGCTTGAGTTGACCCCCCCCCCCCCACCCCCACCCCCACCCCGACCCCCACCCCCACCCGCCGGCCTCCATTTTCCGTTTGTGTATTTATCCATTCCGCTTATTACAGCGTTGGCACATCAAAATGGCGGAACGGCTTCATCTTATGAGAAATGCAAACCCGAGAGGTCTCTCTCCGGAGGCCCCGGGTTTTTTTTGGGTGAAAACGAGGGCAGAATTTTCACAAAGCAAACCGTGGCTCTGGCTTGTGTACTATAAAGAATGATTAATGACAGCTAATAATCTTTTTTTTTTCTTTTTTTAAAATATCTATTGGCAATAGAACACAAAATCATTTAGTCTTTCTTCACACAGGCAGATGTGTGAAGGAAAAATATTAGTGTGGTCACGGAAACGGCAGTGCATCCAAAAACGTTTTTTAGAGCTGATTTATGTCCTACAGGGTAATTAGGCACGTAAATCCTGGTTGGTTTGAGGTGAGTGTAAGTACTGTCTAATCAAATCCATATCCTATTGGGTGCATACTCAGCCTTTCCAAAAGATAATTACTTTACTTTTAATTAATTCTTGCATGAAAGCTTAAAGCTCTGTGGTTCTGATGGTATGAATAGATGATCTGGTGCACTTTTTTTGTCGACCTTACTCACAATTCTTATTGTACAGTCACATTACATGACATTACATGACATAGGGGCGACATAGCTCAGGAGGTAAGACCGATTGTCTGGCAGTCGGAGGGTTGCCGGTTCAAACCCTGCCCTGGGCGTGTCGAAGTGTCCTTGAGCAAGACACCTAACCCCTAACTGCTCTGGCGAATGAGAGGCATCAATTGTAAAGCGCTTTGGATAAAAGCGCTATATAAATGCAGTCCATTTACCATTTACATTTATTTGGCAGACGCTTTTATGCAAAGCGAAGTACAATAAGTGCATACCGAAGGTCATTGGAACAACTGCAGAACACGGGTCCGATAAGGTACAATGCTCATTATGTAACAGTTATTCATAGCCATGAACACATTGGGTCCAGTTCACACAGTAAGCATAGGTGAGGTCAGAAGGTTATGTTAATTCAAACTTATTTTAGTTGTCTGTTGTCTGCACGTTTATCTTCCTTTGCTTGTTTGATATGGTGGTGTCATCTGTATACAGTATACAGGTTATAGTTCATAAAAAAATAAATATATATTCTTTCAAACAGAAAGTCTTCCGGGCAAGTCCTGAGAAAAGCAGATATTTGACTAAATGTTGTTCACTGAGGAAAATCAAATGTGATACATAAGTGGTTAAAACAGTGTTCCCTTTCACTATACAATCAGAGTCTGTTGTTATGAAAGAATGACTACTGTAATGAAAATATATTTCATTCATAAATGAAAACATATTTCATTCAAAATGAGAGGTGAATAATTTTACTGAGCAGAAAACAGATGATTAATTTAAACTGTGGCTCACTGGCTACTTTTGAAAACATATTTCACAATTCCAGTATATAATTCATTGTTAGCTCTTTGCATCTTTTCTCATAAATCATACAAAAAAATATTTGGCCAAATCCCATACCGTTCTAAGAGTTCAAATCTGTCTAAAATTCCTGTCAATTATGATTAAGTCATTATTTTTCACAGAAGGCTTTAATTTATCCCGTTCAGGAGACTTTCAGTGCATGCAGAATGAATATGCTTTACGTATCTGCCCATAGATGTGAATTCATAAATAAATATTAATATAAAATATAAATATAATAACATATATATAAATACAATTTGTGGTATTGTTCTTTGAAAGGCACACGCTTCTTTTAAAATGAAAGTACGGCAATAATTACTCGCAACAAAAAAAATATGAATTTGTGTTAGGTCTGGTTGTAGGAACTGCAGCTCTGATTGAGGGAAAGAAGGAATCTCATCAACGCACCACGTCAGCACAGAGGCAGGGTCTAATCATGCTATTTAAACACAGCTAAATTACTCAAATATACCACCCATAGGCTCCAGCCATCCAGCCCCACACCCGTGTCAGCAAAAATTTTAAGCTTAACAATCCCCATTCCCCCCTTTGTAGTCACAGAAGGTCATATTTAATACACACAATGTTTTCTGTCGATTTTGTTTTCTCTCTCTCTCTCCCTTTCAAAATGACTTTGGGAAAGGTTGTCGGGAGGGAGGGGGGGGGACAGAGACCTTCGGTTTTCAGAAATACCGAAATTCTGAAATTACAGAAATGCTGACGTCCTCCGGGGTAACATTACTCCAAGCCGCCGTGTTTAAAAGTGAGACATCTCTTCAGCCGTCCTGCACTCTTAAATAAAACGTCTTTCGGCACAGAGCACAATCTCCACAGCAAACTCAAACAGCATACAAACCGTCTCATAAATCACGTCAATTTCGCTATAAAGCACGTTAATTACGACTAGCGAAGAAGCACAGCCAAAGTTTAAATTGTCAATGATTAAAAAGGGAACAATATGCAGGTGCTAATTTAAATCCAAAGTTATGCAACCGATATTAATTGAACCCCAGCAGGAGAAGTTGCGATATATATATATATATATATATATATATATATATATATATATATATATATGACCAAATGTATCTGGACACCCCTTGGTCTGGGGCAGTTTTTCATGGTTTGGGCTCAGCCCCTTAGTTCCAGTGAAGGCAAATCTTAATACAGTGACATTCTAGAGGATTCTGTGCTTCCAACTTTGTGGCAGCAGTTTGGGGAAGGCCCTTTCCTGTTTCAGCATGACAGTGCCCCCGGGCACACAGCCAGGTCCACACAGAAAAGGTTTTGTTGAGAACGGTGTGGAATATCTTGACTGGCCAGCACAGAGCACTGACCTCAACCTCATTCAACACTTCTGGGATCAATTTCGAGCCAGGCCTGATCACCCAATCAGTGGCCAACCTCACTAATGCGCCTCTGGCTGAATGGGAGCAATGCCATGTAGTGTATATAACAATAAGAGTGAGCAACAACAGGCAGAAAATGAGGAACAATATAAAGAACCCATGACCTTACCACTTACCCCCTTCTTTCTCTATCTCTCTCTCTCCCCCACCTCTCTCTCTCTCTCACTCTCTCTTTCTCTCTCTCTCCCCCCCCCCCCCCTCTCCACAGGGCTCTCAGTATTAATTATAAACGCAGACCCCGCACAGTGGTGTTAGGATGAATAATGCATCATCACACACAGGTATAAGTCCCCCTAAGAGTACTCTATTACTCATGCAGGATTACAGTGTTGGCCTGGCACTGTTCAGTCACACATATTGCCATTGACATGCACACATTTGTTCATTTAGCAGATGCTCTCTTCCACAGCATCAGTTACATATTTCTGCATCTTTAATTGTACCTCACTGCTGCACAATATTTTTCGGATCATACTTACAAGTGAAAAAAGAAACCGATTGAACACTTGAACCTGTTCTCCTGTGGGTTCTTAAATGTATAATGTGTTGTCTATATTCACTGATATCGATCAGTTAACCGATAGAGCTGGTTTGAGATGTTTTTTTGCGAGCAGGATTTAGCTGATCAACCAGTTGTTCACCACTTGACCAGCTTATAATTAGTAGTAGAGTCCACCAGTTTGGCCACCACCTTACTCTGCCAACTTAACCAGCTTTGACCAGCTTTGACCAGTCACAGACCAGCTTTACCAGCCACAGACCAGCTAAAAGCAGCTTAGAGTCCCAGAAGGTCTAAAATGGAGTTTTCAGCAGGATGATGAATGAGTAGCTCATAGCCTGTTCACATTTCTAGTGTCTACCTTTTAATGACATCATTCAGTTTGTGCTGCTTCTACATTAGTATTACTACACCTCAAAGCCCAAGCCTGGGAGCCTGATGCACACGCTTTTTTTGTAAAGAACTGTGATACTCAGAAAAGCCTCATTTGGCTTCCTTTGTCAGTCAGCGGGTCAAATCTGGGCCAATGAAGCAGACGAAGGCGGGATCTGAGATCACAGGGAAGCTGCGAGTCAGCCTCATGCCCGCCTCCCTCTCCATCCCAGTCGTGCCACCTCAAGTGGCCTTTTTGAGTCGTGGTCATGGAAACGCATTTTAGCAACACCGTGCCGTTTTCGCGAGAGCGGAATCGACGCTTTGCCGTTTGTCTTGGGTATATTTTCGGGGCAACTCGGTTCGGGCATCAAATTATTTGCAGTGCTTCCTTTGCGCCCTGATACCGGGGGGGGGGGGTTGGTTTACAAACTTTTCCTGGACTGAACCAAACAAATGGCAGCTATAAAAAGTCGATGGATGTCGCCCCCCCCCAGGTCTTATCTTTCAGACAACCTGGAAGGAGTGGATATCCTTTTGTAGTGTACCTGTACTCACATGAAACGGACAGAACGTACACTGAATGTAGAATAGCCTTGTGCTGACTGTAAAGCTCAGGCAGAGGGAGGTTCGATGGCGATTAGGGCAGGGTAATGCCCCACATTAATCAGAAAGGAAATAATATATGGGTAGGATGAAACATTTTTGGAGAACGAGCTTCAGAAAATTCACTCGCATCGATTATGCTTTTACTTCCACGTAGAGGAAACTTAAGAGGAGATCAAGGATAATATTAACCCCTAAATGCCCTGACATATGAATATGAATATGTACTGTTTATTGGTAAATTTCAAGACAAAGTGCATTTACTGATCTATTTCGCTGCCTATACAGTAGATGTAGTTTGACCTTTTTGTCAGAGTAGCTTCAATTTGGCCTCCACGTTATGGTAACAGTAACTTTAGGCTTCCTGTTACAGTAACAGTAATTTGGACGCCTTGTTAAGAAATTAATTTGGCCTCCTTAGGGCAACTGAAATTTTCCTATCATGTTTATAGTAACTGTAATTTGAGCAAATTGTGAGAATAACAATAATCTGACTGCCTCTTCAGTAGCATTATTTGGCCAGATTTTTACAGTAACTTTAATGTGGCCGCGTCTTTATACAGTAGTAACTGCAATTTGGCCTCCACATTATAGTAACTTTAATTTCGGCTATGTCGTTATGGTAACTGCAATTTTGCGTCTTCGCTACAGTATTTTGGCTGTTACCGTAACTAATTTCAGCACGCTGTTACAGTGTAACTGCAGGCCAGTCTTCTTCAGGCCCAACCTTTCATTCTGGATGCTAATATATTCTTCTCCTTTCAGTACCACCTGTCATCCCCACATTAGCTTCTAAAACCTAGCAGGCTGTATCAGTGCTCCTGAACGGCATGAGGATGAATGCTATCACATCAGAATTCAGTACATAGTGCTACATTCCAGTTTTAATTCAAACTCAACGAAATTTAAAAGAGTCTAGACTGGATGAAAGGCACTCAATTCAAGTAAAATGTACATTATGAGATTATTAGAGTTTATTTTCCCACAGGACATTTTGTCACAGTATCATTTTTTATTTATTTGTCATGTACTTGTGCTTTCTACCACTTGTATAATACTGTAGTGCTACCAATGTTGCTACATTAGCCAATCTGCACTTGCTAATGTTACTCTTGAAAAAATTACATCTAATCAACTGTTTCTATTGTGTTAAGTTCATAAATTAAAAATGTAAAACGAGGTGGGTGGATTTCAGCCGATTAAATCAGTCCTGGCTCTGAATAAGAATTATTTACTGCTCCACAAAATATTAAAAAGACATCATTAGAATGGGGTTTTATACCTCTGCCGCAGAGCCAGGGAAACACTATTAACCTCCAGGGTCACATTTTGCAAATTAAATGTCAAATATCATATCAATTGGCAGAGAACCTGTTATGATCTTAGACATCTTCACTGCTTAAAATTCAGATTGAGTCCAATAATAAATATTCAGGTTTTTAACCTCCCAGCTCCCGGAACTGAAGCCAATTCACTCTCAGACAAAGCTATGCATAAATTAACACAATTTATTCTGGCGGGACTCGCGCGTGACTTATAAACATTTTATGCAAAGTTTTTTTTCATTTAATTGGAAAAAAATAAAAACCCGTAAAGGTCCATGGTTATGAAACACGGATACGAAGAGTTAAATCAGCATCGTCAGCAGTGAAGCAGCTGAGTCCAACTTTACATCAATAGTGCTTATGGGAAACCTAGTGCTCAAGACTAACAGTGTTTATACCTGTGCACTCGGGATACACATGTACTCTACCAGTGTAAAATATACTATATCAGTGTTGATTTAAGTAAATATTTTTTTCTTTGTACCTTATCGGACCTGTCTTTTGTAGTTGTTCCAATGACCTTCGGTATGTGATCTCCATTGGCTAACCATTCACTGTAGTCCACTGGCTATTGGCCTGAATAAATAGAAAAATCTCTGATACTAACCTATGGAGCACAAAGTGGAGCCATTTCCATTACTATCATTTCAGTTCAAGCTCTTGGCAGTGTCCTACCAGGGAACAGAGGTTGGACAATCCAGGTTCAGAAAGTAAAAGTTCATTCCAGGGTTTTGTTCCAGCCACCTGGATTTGCTAAGGAGCACCATTCTTCAGCCAGGAGGTAGAGCTAAATCAGCCGGCTGAGTTCAGGGGTGGATGAAATACACGGCAGGACTTTTACTTTCTGACCCCTGGAATGTCCACCTCTGCCAGGGAATCGAACCTGCGGCTTTCAGGTTACACGCCCGGTTCCTCACCCGTTACACTGCACTGCCGGCCTCGTTGCGTTCTCTCTCTTGCCTATGATCTGTCCTCGTACCTCAGACTCCAGCCAGACCGCTCAGGTCATCCTGCCGTCTCTTCCAGAAAGACTCTTTTTCTCTCACTCACGTCCCTTCTCTGCCCTGCCCCCTAGTGGCTGAATGAGCTCCCCACCGTACTCAGGATAGACAACGCTGTCTCTCTTCAGCAGAGGACTGAGTTCTGTGATGTTGAATAACCCCAATCACGCAACGTCTAACGCCGTAGCCCTCAAATTCCTTTTGCGACGTGGAGCGATGGATCATGGATCGCCCTCCTTGCACCGAGCATGGAGCTTAGCGTTACGTTGCAGATTGATGTAATAGCTACTATGACTAATGTGACACTGATAACTTATCATATCGCCTCTGTTCTTTGCCTAAGCTTTTTTTTTTTTTTTTTTTTTTACTGCACTCTTCTTAAGCTGTTCTGGTTGAGTTCTGTTCTCTGTTAAGGGCCATCTGCCAAATTCCTAGACTGTAGTAATGTAAATGTTTTGCAAATGTTTTTTTTTTTTTTACCATAAAGAGGATCTGAAAAAAATGAAAACAAGCATTTCCCCTGACATGATCCTTCGCCCCTCAGCTATGCGCCCTTTAAAGAACACACCTGCCGATGGGAAAGATAAGACGGTCGGAAATTCTTCGGAGAGAAATCTCGAGTTACCTTCCCCGGGATAACAAACCGAGGAAGAGAGAGAGAGAGAGAGAGAGAGAGAGAGAGAGAGAGAGGGGGGGGGGGAGAGAGAAAGAAACACACACACACACACACACACACACACACACACGTGGACATACTGGGCGCTCAAGAGGCGTCCGTTAACCAGACGACGGGCGAGGGCGGGCGGGAGGGAGAGGGATACGTTTTCGGCGCTTCTGCAAGTGATTTCACAATTAGGATCTGATATGAAATCTGTTAACTCCGAGGTCAGGGTGATGCGTCACCGGCGGCAGCCCGATACCTGCGGCGGGTGATTAATAAGCCGCGCGCGCGCTCCGTCCTGTTTGTTAACGCGATGGCGACTTCATCAGCTTAATTAAGCTAATTAAACTGCGGAGGCTGTCGGCTGAAAAATGAGGCATGAAGAAATGTTTTTTTTTTTTCTTTTCTTTCATTTTTATTCCCAATACTCAGGGTTGTAAAATAACAACTCAAGCTCTATTGTATTCTGTAACTCGGTATTTGTCTATTTGTCGAAAGTATTCCCACATTGTCAGTGAAAGAGAAGAGGGGTTATGAATAAAACAGGGAAGTGCTGTTGAGTTTTTTTTTGTTCTTTTTGTCGATGTAGACTCTGGTTAACCCACCTGAGGGAGGGTCAGGACCTCGCTGAAAGGTTTATGTCAGAAATGTCCTTTTGTCAAAAGTTCTAACCCAGCTCATCAATCAGTGTAAAGGAAATTGTAAGATAAACCTTGACAAACATCTACCCTGAAAGAACAACCGCAGGAATGTTTTTCTCTTCACATAAACACAACTTCAACATTTAACAGCTGAACCTTTCAATTTGAAGAATGAAGGCATGAATTTTGAAGATGGTGCGTTTTTAACTCCAAAATTTCGATGTTTTATTAACTAAAATTTTATTTTATCCTTTTTACATTTGTGCCCTGGTCAGTTTTGTGTCAGAAACAATAACTCACTGTAGAACTCTACCCACGTCCTCGATGAATGAATAATTGTCAAATTCCTCACTCTCATTTTTACAAATTAGCAAGGCATCTTCTGTTCATACTTTAAGAGCAAAGGAATGCCATTTACAGCATGAGAGTCCATCCCAAATCCCGTCATTGTCTACATACCAGTACAAATAGGAACCATTTGATCAAACAAAACATTACAGGCATTTAGCAGATGCTCTTATCCAGAGCAACTTACACAACTTTTACATAGCATTTACATTGCATCCATTTATACAGCTGGATATATACTGAAGCAAAGCAGGTTAAGCACCTTGCTCAAGGGTACAACGGCAGTGTCCAACCCGGGAATCGAACCTGTGACCTACAAGACCTGTCCACTACCCATTATACTACACTGCCGCCCCTATGTATGTTTAGGTCCATGTACTGTCGACCACTGTCGGATTTTGACGCTGAAGACTCGGCGTGCCCGTTGCTCTTTGCGTTAGCCTTTGCGTGTGCACGTTCAGTCAGTCGCCCTCGATAAGAACAGGACGCAGAGGCTGTTATTTCCTGCTACGCCGCGATGCCGGGGAATTTTTTTTAAGCGGTCAGCGATCGCCTCCGGCCTGTCCTCCCCGTCTGCAGAGATCAAAGCCCTGACCCACGGCTAGCCATCAGGCCAGAGAACTGGCTGGAAAAATCCCCCCCTCACGCACAGAAGGAAGCCGCGGTCGCCATGGGGACCGTTAGTCACCGTGTTCCGCGGAATTTTTACGCCAGAGAAAAGATGGCCGCCGATGGGGCAGTAAGCGGTAGAGACGCGGCCTGCGGTAAACTTGTCGGCCCGGTAGCTCGGGACAACACTGCGATGTGCAGGCGCAAAGCTGTAGTCCTTCTGGTGGCCATTTGGGCCAACAGGAAAGGCCGTTTGAATGCAGAAAGTGTTCGCGGAAAGACGTGATTGACAGAAGTGTTTCCAGCAGTCCCCACCCCAGATGGAAACCCATATGATTCTGTACAAATAACTGCCAACCGCCAAGTTTTTAACAGCTGCAGACTTTGTGGTGAACAAGAATATGTTCAACAGTCTGATTTTGAGCAAGGAACCAGGGGATGACCTTTCTGATCAGTTCCAAGGTTAAAAGGGAATTCTGCCACGAGACACACCAAGATAGAAGTTAATTTGTGATTCACTTTCAGAAATTTACGCAATTTATGTTTGAGAAGGAAGCCCCTGGAAATTGAACAGTTTCGTAAGAATAAAGATTTCCCACGATCTCCCTGAAAGGCTTGTTCTGAGTTCGTGCCTGAAAGAGATGCGTAGTCATAACAACGAAATTTAACACAAGCACATAAGTTCCCATTTTGAATAATATATAAGCCATGTTCTTCAGAGACTTTGAAATCCAAAAGTCATAGCAACTGGAGTGAAACTAAAGTGACGATCCGCATAAATTAAACGAAGATGTGAAGAGCTTTTTTTTTTTTTTTTGGCCAGGGAACGTTCTTTTCGCCCTTCCCAAAAAGGGTAGAAATGAGCTTTGATGACGGATGAACTCCTGAACGAGGGCCCTAACGAACACCTCAACGGTTCGACCTACAGAGTGAGTCTTTAAGGACGCAGAGCACGACGTGGCCTGGGCGGGGTATCTGGCCGTTGGGATCAGGGATCGGACACGAGGACGAGGCGCACGCTGCTACCCAACGCTTTGGGCACGCCGGCCAAAAACAGCACAGAATAGCAGCCTTTCAGCGATGAAGATCCATCATACGGTCTGCACTCCGCTGACCGCTGTCCATTGTGCGCTCTGAAAGGACGGCTCCGCTGGCGACTGTATGAATGGCAGCTCGACCCGCGGCGTCGTTCCCGCCGCTAACGGGCGTGCGTGTAGCGTCGTCGCTAACTCTTCGAAAGCGTGATCACATTAAACGCAAGCGGCGGCGGCAACCGCGGTAAAGTAGCGTAGCGGTGTCAAAACTGTTCTGTCAGCAATGGGGGAAAAAAAAAAAAAAAAACATAGCGCATGACAAGTTGTGAGCGTAAACAGCCCTTAACGCCCACGTGCGCTGGCGGAGGGAGCGGGATTGGGGGGCTGGGGGGGTGGGGGGGTTAGGGTGTTGGGGGGGGGGGGAGCGTGTCCTCCGCCTGTCGCCTCCCGTCGCCCGAGCCCACACTGGACCCCGTGGCATTTTTACAGACCCATTTAGAATCCATTGTGAAGAAATGCCCGGTTCATAAATCACTCTGGACAGTGATGCAATTCGCGCGGTTAATACCTCCATTCAGACGTGACATTACGGCTGTGTGCCGGGGACCTGGGGGAATTCTCCGGACCCCACCAGGCGTGGAGAAGCCTCTACCGGGGGGGTGGTGGGGGGGGCAGAGGGGGGCTGGAGGGGGATTTAGGATAGAGGGAGGGAAGGGGAGAATCTATACCCACAGCCACCAACCCCACCCCCCGACCCCATACTGAATGAATCTGCTCCCCTCCGCCCAGGCATCACATATTTATTCGCGGCACAGATGCCATTTCTCTGGGTAATTCACATACAGTAGCCGTGCGCGACGGCTCTTCCCCAATCACCTGTCTCTCCTGCCGAGATTTCACTGAGCTCAGGAGGAACCATTTTCTCAAGAGCACAAGGGTTGGGTCCCACCTCTCTAAGACATGTCCAGGTGTTACATATTTGGAAAATGCTTTATTAATATGGTGTGGCATGAAAAAAATCAATTTCCCCAAGAAGTTTAATTAAAGGCTTATTACTAAATTTATTAATATCGTAGAATTAATCAAGTTGAATATTTCCATCATTTTTTTTAAAAAAAGGCTATTTACAGCAACTCGAAATCTGCCCAATATTATTATTATTATTATTATCATGCCAGTTCAGACATGTTCATAAAACCCTATTGTGTTTTTTCAGGAGTACACTGAAGTCTCTTTTTTTTTTTTAAAAACAAGCTTTCTGTGAATATACCCTTGGGCTGTTTAAGACCTTTATATTGATTGAACTGAAAACGATTTCCAGCGTAAGCGCCTATTTAAATGCCTTGCCCCCTTCAAGGGAAAGTGTGCTCCCGGAACAGGCACTCATTAAGCCAGCTATGCTGCAGCGCATCGGGTCCTCGGGGGGGATGGCCCTCCAGTGCTCCAGAGTGGCTGCTGGTTGCCCCTGGGAACCCCGCCTGCCGCTGTAAAGGTCACGCCGCAGCACGGCTTCCTGGCCACATACCTTTCGTGAACGAGGAAGCCGTAAACCTTCTTATTTTTGTTCTACGTTTTTATTTATTTTATTTATTTTTTTATTTAATAATGTATGAGCGCATAAGTACGGAGAAACGTAGTATCTTGAAGTCCTCGGTGACAAATGCTGTAGCAGCGTACTGCTGTAACCTGTGTGTGTGTGTGTGTGTGTGTGCATGTGCGTGTGTGTGTGTGTGTGTGTGCGTGAGTGTATGAGTGTGAGTGTGTGTCTTTGAGAGGTCAGTAAATTACTGAAAGTGTGGTACAACACTGTTTCACCACATAAATATGTCCCGAGTATCCCAGGCCTTCATAAATACTGGGGACATAAAAGAGACTGTAACTCCACAGGCTCAACAGCTCTTAAATCTAAAGTTTTTTTTTTTCTCAGGAAATAGCATTTTGGTGTTTCTGGAATAAAATAAGACGCAGGGCCGTCTGGAGACGACCGGAGAGGATTCACCGCTATAAAACAGCGGCTCAAAAAAGACCCTGGAATTGGGTGAAATAAATAAATCCTGTTTCTGAATGTTGTGGAATGGAGAGTAAAAAAAAAGAAATTCCGCAAAAAATAAAATAAAATACTATGCAGATGATCTTCAAATGAATTCCAGATTCTCCGATTAGTGGGAACATGTGTAGATCCAACATGTTCCATCGCCCGTCGCCCATGCCGTTAAACACTTGTACACTGAGAAACATTTTAGCTGTTAAAAAAAGGAATCATTCAGCTTTAGACGGTTCTGCAAAGGGCATACAGAGATGTGCCCTGTGGCCACACATACACTAATCTTAGCAAAACTTTTAATTGTTTTTTTAAAGCCTGGTGAAAGTTGAGAGCAATGTCCCTCGCTACTGGTTTATTCTGGATTAAATTTTATGTTAGTAAATGGGGGGGGGGGGACGCAACAAGTGGTGGGACTGTCATTGCAAGATTATTGCAATTCGTTCCATTGCAAGTCACACGGAACACAGGCCCGGAGTGTACCAACCCCCCACCCCCCTTCAACCTCCCCCCCTCCCCCCCCCCAACCCCCCCACTGTTGCAGCACAGCCCAAGGTCCCACCAGCTCCAAACTTACGAGGTGTAGAGAGCAGGAATGATAAATCCCGTCAGCTGATCCGGGTGGAGAGGAAGTATTTTTGACTGGGCCCGTGGAGCGCCCCCCCCCCCCCACCCCCCACTCTCCCCCCCGCCCCTCCTCCCCCTCCCCCTCCCCCTCGCCCTCGCCCTCGCCCCCCCGCCCCCTCCAGTTTGGAGAAGCTCTCAGGACAGCCCACGTGTTTCCCCCCGCTTCCTCCTGCGGGGGCCCTGAGTCGCGCTCGCCGTCGAGCCGCCGCGGCTGAGGCCGCCCTTCCGGAAGCTTCCGGAGCACCGGGGCGGCGGCTTCGAAGCCCTCCCCGGCCCCTCCGGCGGCTGGAAGCCGTTACGGGCCGCTCCACGTGCAGCAGGTCCCGGCAGATATCCATCCGCTCGCCGAATCGCCGCCGCCCCTGGCGCTAGCTGTGTGGTCCCGCCAACGGGACCCGCCCAAAAAAAGAAGGACTGCGCACAAAAAAAAATGCGAGTTCCCGAAAAACGACTTCCTCCGCTTGCTCCCGAGGTGCGAGTCTCCAGGCCCCGCGCCACTAAGGAGCGTCGGAAAGGAATTCTCTTCTTTTTTGGTTTTTTTTTTGGCGCATCATGAGTTATTTTTTCGTTGTTTTTTTTTTTTCCTAGCCAGCAGACACGTGTGACGCATTATGCACGTCGCTGCGCAGCTCGTAAAATAAAAAGGCACTAGGACCAGGGGGTTGAAGTTGGGGTTGGGGGGGGGGGGGGGGCAGCGATTCTCACGGTGGGCAGGAAGCGGGCAGGATGGCGGGATGGCTTGGTCAGGAGCGGAAACTCAAGACTTGTTTTTGGGAACACGAGTCCACGGGGATTCTGGGAGAGAGCGCTTGTGCAAACAGTGGCACGCACTTGCAACGGCGAGCAAAGGCAGCTCTGCTATCGTACAAAAAAGGCGATCCACACAGCCTCTCATTTGCATTTTACTCTGGGGTACTTCTCTAAAAAGAAGTGGGGGGGGGGCTACTGTAATGCTGACAATAAAATCCCAGGCACCCCCCCGTCAACGATCTGATGCCTCAGAGGTTAAAGCAATATAGGAACTGTGATCATTAACCCAGCTTAATGATTCCTATATTTCTTTTTTAGTTCCATCCACGTGGGGGGTGGGGGAGGGGGGGCATGGCATTCAGAATACAAGGCCCATAATTCGGAGCACAGTCTGCTGTGTATCTAGAGCAAGGTGCCATGCCTGGCCTTGAAAGCTTCGATAGTCTCTAAGGCCACTTCAGGTCCTGGTCACACCTGCAGTACTCTACGCACAAAACTTTCTGGTGTTTAGCTTTTTGTTGACGATCCACATTCACAGTTCAATCATTACACGTGGTGTATTGTACTGAACAGTTATAGTGCATTGTTTTGTATTTGAAATACCCAGGTTTTGTGTAGTAGTGATCTGTGGGATAATGTGAATTTTGCAACAGTTTGGTATGTATGGATGAACCTGTGCTGAGGCAGTGCAGTGCGATGGTGAGAGACATATATTTGGACTTATGTTTAGCAGGTTGCAGGTTTGATTCCCAGGTGGGGCTCTGCCATTGTCCTCCCCTGCACGGTAATGTTAGCTGCTCCGGTCTAAGAGTGGCTGGGGAATGACCAAGATGCAATAATGCTGATAACCTTGCACATTTGGAAATAAACACTCCAGTAATTATGCAAGGTAACATGGCTTACCTTGACCACTATTCCACCAATCTTGTGGACTTCAAAGTAGAAATACATTCATATGAATGTTGATTGATAGATAGATGATAGATGATAGATAGATAGATGATAGATGATAGATGATAGATAGATAGATAGATAGATAGATATACAATCATCAGTCAGTTTCATGTCGTAAAAACATATTATGAAAAATTCACTGCAGCATGGCTTCGACATGTCTCAACAACAGCTTCCCAATTTGTGCTTGCATTTGTCTGTATTTTCCTTCCCTGGAAAGGGATACATTACTGTGCATGTTTATTTAACCAAATCTAAACCTGGACCACTGGATAAATCACTTCTGAGTAAGCTACACAAAGAAACTGGTGGAGACTATTTCAGGAGAAAAATAAATAAGGAAACCTCATTCTGAGTCAGAGATTCTGGTGAATAGGGGAAGTCAACGTTTTGTAAGCACAGGCCTTTGAGAATAATGTATTAGCACTAGTAAAGAATGTTCAATATTTGCAATCTATCAATCAGGCAGATGTTTTTCGCGCAAAATGCGCGAGATAATAAAACTGAACATGAACCGGCGCTGTCCATGTTTGCTGTGACTATTTCGTTGGCTCGCTAGTGTCTCTAGTGGAAAAACTGTGTTACTGCGTCACCCGCTCAGTGTGAGAGTCCTGGCTTTAAATCATGGCTATCAGCAGTGATATTTTTGGACATTCTAAAGTTTATTTGACCTCCTCCTTCTTTTCCACACAAAACCGTAAAAATTAAGCGAAATTAAAGGATGTTACCAAAGGAGACGAGGCCGTGGCTTAGTTTCTCCGCCAGACCAAGGAACGGGCTCCGTTTCCTGCTGGTACTGGAGCTGGAAGGTAGAGTGAAGAGGCCAAATGTAAAAAATAAAAATAAACACCACAGAGAATTATCTTAAATGATAACTGATATTTTTCAAATATTACGTTTTAAAATAATTTCCAAAAAAAATTTAAACGTTCAATATATTTCGTCCTGAAAATCACTCCATGGCTTTACGGTTTTACCGTTATTTTTAAAATCTAGATAATAGCCTATTAATAGGAAGGCTGCGATCTTACATTCACGCATACAAACTTTTCTAGTCCGTAGTAACAGTACAGTGTGTTTAGCCTACTCGGTACACTAGGCTACGGCAGAATATTCGAAAATTTCATTCCCACGCCGGTTACACTAATTACATGCACTATTAGTCAGAGTGATAGCCGGGGGTCTCTGACGGTGGAACACACAGAGCAAATAGTAGGTCCCGTTCTCAAACACGTCTTCATGTTTAAGGTCAATCCGAATGCCGCGGAGCTCAAAACATTACAGGTATTTAGCCCGCGACCCAGCAGAGCAAGCATCCTGCCGCAGATTACAATTTATTGCTTTCCGCCCGTCCGCGAGAGTGATGAATCGCTGCAGCTGGGGACGGCTGGCATCCCCCGACAGACAATATTTTAAACAGGTCCCCCCCGTACCGTTATCAATCTTTATTTCAGCGCGTTCCGAGTTACTCCTAATTATAATTAAGCTCTTTTTCTCCCGAGCTCTAAAATTATTCGAACACGCCGCAACGCGACGAGAAAAACACAAGGCGAACTGGAGAGGAGGGGGCGGCGCGCGTTTCATCTTTTCACGACTGCAGGATCAGCGAAGCGAGCCTGACCTTAAAGGCGTGGACGCGCGGGGACAAATGCTGGTTCAGCACAAACGCGGCGCATCGCATTAGTGGGTTTGGCAGGGCCACCCGCGCGCCTCGACACTGTTTGCACACGCTCAATCTAGCTTCCGCCGTAACCTCACCTTAACTGTGATGAATGGCGAAGGCTTTAAGCAACGCGCCTCCCGTTTAAATAGAAAGGTGACTCGCCTCCTGTTTGTTCTCTAAATTACACTCAACAGTTACTGCTCTGGCTTGTTAAGAGCTGGCACCTCGGGGGTATATCTTGCGAGGTCAAAAAATAAAATAACACGTTGGCTCATTAGTCTACTTTGAATGGTGGAATTAAATTTGTTCGGCGCAATTGATTTTTCTATTTATTTATTCTTTGCTTCATTCTATAAATACATTGGAGCATCGCTCGTTTGAATCACCTTGATAAATCACATTCATTTGTGATTGGGAAGCCAAAAGCCCGACTCAATAAAAACATAGGTAGTGGTAGAACGCGCAAACGTTCATGTGTGCCGTTTCACAATATATTCTCTCGTATTTTATGTTAAGTGCATCGGACACCAAGTTCACTCAATATTTGGGGCAGATCCAGCCCTTCGATCTGGTGGCACGAAACTGTCGTCGAATGTTGTTTTAAATGGAAATGTGCGGCTCGGGGAATGGTTGTGGCCCTAACCGACTGCACAGAGTCGCTTATGCCAGCGACCGGGTCCGATTTGGAGTCCTGTGCGACACATTGTCCTTGCGCAACCTCCCAAATTTCTGACCGCACTCGAATCCAAAATGTGCTTTTTGAAACTCGCGAAACGAAAAATTTGCACGTTCTTGTCTCAGGTTCATGACTGTAAGACGAGCGCATGTTTTCACAGACAGTGAAATAGTCTGAGGGTTGAATTACCACTGAGAACAAGTTTAAATGAGTTCAATCAAACCAGCCCAAGCAAAGTAGCGTTTGCTTTATCAGAGCGTGTATGCCGCTGTGTAAGTCAGCATTACCCAAACCTGAAGGAAGATAAGGGATTACTTTACTGAACTATCACGGTTCATGGATTGGGAAACAGTAGGAGCAAAGAAAAAAAATCACTCTGGCTACACTTGAAGTAGAGAAGAAGGGAAAAGTGTATTGTTTAAAACTAGCATATTTTGGAAATTGCCTTTGCCAGGGTTTCAGCAGACATGTTTGTTTTAAACAATAAAATAACAGTTTCTTACTCTCCACTTCAAGTGCAGCTGGAGTGGTTCTGTTAGTATGCTTGCTAATTTGGAGAGGCTATGTTGGGATGCTTGCTAATGTAATCTAACCTCATTCACATTCTACTTCCTTTTCTTTAAGACACATGATGATACTAAACTACAGCAATATGGCTTTATTTGCATTGTCATACACCTTCCATGGAAGATAACCCTTATTCAGAGTGCCTAACAAGCTGTTCTCTGTCAGTACAACAGCTGTGCCGCATCCTGGATTTGAACACGCAACCCCTGTGTTTCAAGACAGAATCCCTGACCACTGCACGGCGCTGCCACTTTAAGAGGAAAAGTATGGTGGCAAAGAAAAGAAATGATGTGTTTCACAGTGTAAATACGAAACAGAGGACAAGACAGATGGCACTTGGAGGTTTGGGAAATGGTAAGCTAATTGCTCGTGAGCAAGGTTGCCATGACGCAGGTCGCCTCTGATAATTAGGATCAAAGACTGGAGGGAATCTGTGAGGGTTCTTCAGCGCTTTCAAAAAGTTCTAGATTTTTTTTTTTTTTTTTTTTTTTTTTTTTTTAACTTCACAGTATAAAATAATACTGGTCAAAACCTGTTTGTGAGTGTGTAACCTACAGATGAATCAACGGATTAGTATGCAATGCAGTATTTCAGAACATATTGTCAATTAACTATAAATGTAATAATTGTCTCTTCATCTCAGGATTTTTTTTATTGTATTAATGCTGCTTATTTTTGTGTATTGCCTGCTGCCTTGCAGCAAACATCTTTCTTTCTACCCACTTTTCTTTCTTTCTTTCTTAATTTGTATGTGCACACAAAACAATAAAGCTATTCCCTTTGGATAGGATTGTGAGATTTGTCGGTAGATGGTACCCAAACAAGGATTTTCCCCTGAATGATAACGGTAAGGAGATTAATATCATGCATGTTTTATTTTTCCACAAAGAATATCTATTTTAATATAGTGTGTGTGTTATTGCCTTTTTACCCTCATATTCAGTTATAATGACACCGTTAATCATTGGAGGTCCTGAAATTACATTGTTATGCGAGAACGATAGTTTTATTGGTGTCTGTGGCTCACATTGTGCAGAAATCAGTTAAGGATGTAGATTTGAGAGATAATCCCTCATTATCATTTTAAGAGCTATAAAGCTGGATGGGTGAGAGTCATAATAAGCATTAAAATACCGGTGCAAAATATTTGCGACAGCTTTTTAGAAAGGCCAATGAATTACATTTTAACAAGTGGGTGGCAGTGTAGCATAATTAGCATAATTGATACAGATCTGGTCATGGAACATCAAGATTATAGGTTTGTTGTACCATTAAGCAAGGTCCTTAATTGCTACAGTATACACAACATGGCCAAAAGTATGTGGACACCTGACGTCCATGATCTCATCCAAAATCTCCAATTGATCCTAAAGGTGTTGGATGGGGCTGAGGTCAGGGCTCTGTGCTGGCCAGTCAAGTTTTTTCCACACCGATCTCAACAAAACCATTTCTGTGTGGACCTCACTGTGTGCCCGGGGGCATTGTCATGCTGAAACAGGAGAGGGCCTTCCCCAAACTGCTGCCACAAAGATGGAAGCACAGAATCATCTAGAATGTCATTGCATGTAAGATTTACCTTCACTGGAACTAAGGGGCTGAGCCCAAACCATGAAAAACATGTCAGTTGTATCAGGGTAAGCAGCATCAAATATCCATTAAAAAATTTCAACAAAACTATCTGGATGGATAGGTGGCACTCTGGATAAGTGTAAATATAGATTTGCTTTATTTTTTGGGTCAACGGCCCCTTTAACAACTCAACTTATTGCAGCATAATGTTTAATGAATCAATTTAGGTTAAGCCGCCACATTGACAACAAAACAGCAGTGACACACCTGGGAATCAAACCTCTTATAATCTTGCAGTTGCAAATCCATTCCCTTAAATATAAATAAATGGATTGTATGTAAAAACTAAATAAATAAATAAAATAAAAAATGAATGTTTAAGCCTGGAAGTCAGCGGCTACAAAACTGAATGTGTATCACAGAGACAGGGATGGGTTTAAAAACAGACAGGTTTCCCCTGGTTACCACTTCCTTTCTTTAACATTACGTAACATAACATAATGACGAGAACAGGCCATTCAGCCTAACAATGCTCGCCATTTTCCTAATCAAATTAGCGCTCTGATTACCTATAGACTAGATCGTATCTAACACCATATCAGGCCTAGTCCTGAAAATCCAGAGTTTCTACCTCTACTTTGTGACCTGGCAGGCTATTTCACACATTGACTACTCTGTTCCACACATTGACTACTTACCTTTTGCTAATTTACATTTATGTCCCCTCGTTATACTAACTCTTAAGTCTTTCCTCATAGCTTAAATCTTTTATAGCTTTTGTCTCTCATAGCTTTTATCTTTGACACATAGCTATGCTGTGTGGCAGGTAGATAAAATAAAACTGAATAAAACTTGCTCTATATTTTTTTTTAAAGTATGTATTACAGAGCTTCTTATACGTAGGAGAACCTGAGAGATTTCAAGAAAGTTGAGTCCACACATAGTGAAACCGACCTTGAACCGATCTTTGAAAACCGTCCTTTATAGTGAGCTTTCATTTAAGATACAAACCACATTGCTTAGCTGTCTCCTGAAGCTTTATAAATGTTAGGAATATCTTTGAGATGTTTGCAAAAAATGAGATAATTTTACATATTAATTTATGTGACTTTGCAAAAACCTAGAGAGGTCCAAATATGAAATGGAGAAGGCAGCTCTTATTCAATGGAGATCAGATGGACATCGAACGGCCAAAGTACCGAGCTGGTGGAATGTGGGTGGGAGTGTAGTCTGAAATATAGGTGGTCTCACAGATAAGGATTAAGTCCATAAAAAAAAAACAACTTTGAAAGGAATACGGAAAAATAAATTCTGTTCCCTTTGCCGAGCAAGCTTAAACATGGGTATCTCAGAAATAAATTTTAACTGGCAGAGGTTCATAGTTGTTATTATAGCAAATCCATATCTATGCCATTAAGAATTTATTTGCAGTTCCTTGAGTAGAGCCCATGGGTCACTATCTATACATCTCTGTGCACAGAAAACGTTGAAACAAATAATTTATTTCCAATTCTAAAATGCTTAATGGCAGAATGTTCGTAAAAATAAACATGTAGAAAATAGTTCTGCATGATAACAAAAACATGAAACATATTTCACAAATCCTAGTATAAAATCAAGCATTCCAGACTTAGTTTGTATGAAGCATGCTTATCTGTTTGCTAATTTAATGTGCGTTAGTAATTCCTTCTGAGGGGTTGACCAAAGGGTTGTGGAATACAAGGACTGTAAAACTTCAATTCTATAGAGACCAAGGAGAATAGAAGATCCCTACTCGTATAAAAGCACTCCCCACAGAACTATGAATAACTTAGAAAGAACACATTTGAATTAGAGAAGAACGGAAAAGGAATCTTTAATGAGAGCTTGTTAGAAGAAATATTTTTCAAAAGTATAACCGGCTCGCTCTCATGTAGTTTAACTGGAGGGATTTATGTTGAAGGGCAGGAACAAAAAAAACAAAAAAAAAAAAAACTTTATTAAATTTTATGAGAATCTTAGTGAAGTTTTTTGAGCAAGGCGCCCCTGGGGTTAAACAGCGTGGGGTGACCCGCTACTCTGGGGGCTCCCGGCGGAAGAAGGGGGTCCCTCGCTGATTTTCAGGGGGCCCCCCCCCAGCGGTGCTGCTTCAGACGTTCACCGAGCTGAAGTGGCCCGTTCGTGGCCCCGCAGTTTGGTAAAGTTCAAACGCAGCGGCAGGTCTTTTAAAGTCACCCGCCAGCCCGCCTGCCAGCCCGCCCGCCAGCCAGCCCGCCCGCCAGCCCGCCCGCCCGCCAACCCGCCCGTGCATCAATTTCCCCTCCCCTAATCTCACACCTACAGAGATTACGGTGATCACTTGTCAACCCACCAATCTTCTGTTCTCAGACCCTATCCCATAGTCATGTGTCTTTATGAAACACCTCTCACTCTATGTCTGCCTCTCTCTCTCTGTCTGTCTGCCTGTCTCATACACTCTTTCTCTCTCTCTCTCTGCCTCATGCACTCTCTCTCTCTGTCTCTCTCGATCTCTCTCTTTCTCTCATTCACACACATACACACTCCATGTCTCTCTCGATCTCTCTCTCTCTCTCATTCACACACATACACACTCCATGTCTCTCTCGATCTCTCTCTCTCTCTCATTCACACACATACACACTCCATGTCTCTCTCTCTCGTGGACACGAGCCCTGCCACCACTAGCCCTCCGTCACTCCGCCACGCAGGGGAAAAAGCCCCCCCCCCCCCCCACTCAGCCCCGCCCCGCCCGCCAGCCCCCCGCTCTGCCAGCCCCCCCCACCCCCCCACATTACAAATGAAGCTGTCGCTCGGGCGATTATGCCCGGACACTTTGAGCCATGCCTGCCGTCACGTGGCGGAGCTGCAGATTAATCCGGGCGGGAGGGGGTAATGATCCCGCCGTTTAGCTCCCGCGCCGCTGCGCCGGGCCCGGGGTAAATCACACCGCTAGCGCCTCCGCGGCGTCGCGGCGCGCGGCTGCGTGCGCTAGCCTGATGCGCCATACAGCTCCATGCGACTTATGCACTCAGCGCTGAAACCGTCCGGGATCGTGAGCTAACCAGCGTCCACGCTGCGGCCCGGGCTCAGTCAATGTGTGTACTTAAATCTACTGCGAGAACATTAGGGCGGCCATTTTGGAATATGAGGATTTAGACTGAGCGTCATCTGATGATACGGTATCTTGCTCAAAGAAAGGTTCCCTTATATGGCCCCAATTTTACAAACAGGATTCTTAGTTATAAAACACAATCCCCTGATGAAGAGAAGTAGTCCTATAAGTAGTATTACCTTATAATATTATTGCATATGCTGTCAGTCTATGATTTAGTATCTTGAAATTTTAAAAAAAATGTTTTGTTTTTTTGCTGTGCCTCAGCATTGCTACTGAAAAATAGCACTGTGGTTGTGAAGTGATGAAGTAAGTACAGGAGAATGTCCCCCTCGATGAAGCCCTGAACCCAGGAGGCCGGGCCTTCTTGCTAAGCTCGTTAAGCCTCAGTCTTGATTGGGAAATGCCACACATTCCTGAGAATAAGCCAGACAGCCAGCAGGGTAGGAAAATACTCCAGGCATGTGGCTTATGAAAGTAAAAAAATAATAATAATAATTACACACTTACAACAAAGGAGGAAGATGTGTTTAGTTAATAGGGGGTTTTATTTAGTGTGGCCTTGTTTTTGGATTCAATGGGAAATATTCATCTCTGTAACCGTGTTCTAAACGTATTTTAAAATGCGATGTTTCCAACCCATTAAACCATCTACTAAAAGTCAACAGGTGACGGGTTTGGTGGAAATACTGCTTGTGCCGTGCACCTATGAGCCTACATAGCACTGCCATAGGCGTGACATAACACCTGTCACATCAAGTCATGACAGCATAACACAGCTCATGACAAGCATCATAATATCACTGTCATAATAACTGCTACAACGTGATGGCAGCATAAATGATGTCAGGGTAATGACATCCATTGGCAGCTGTAATACATTTGTCACAACTTGTTATGTCACATGCTATGCTAGGGCTTGTAGCACTGTGTAATACAGGCTCAATGGCATGTGGTTCAACGAAGCGTTAACAATTATTTTGATCTAAATAATCGGAACAGGAACCGAAATTCAGGTTCCCGGTTTCCTGAAAGGAGCAAATAAAAGGTACTTTTCTCCTCCTCTGAGGCCCAGGAAACGGCTTCCTGTCCCGAAAGTGCAACTTGACCGGAGAAAAAAAAAAAAAAGGATTAATTACTGGAAGCAGCCTTTGCTCGTTTGCACTCTGACAGTACTGATTAAAGTGAGCATCTGTGCCATTGTGCTGCGTGAGAACATGGCCGTCGGGTGGGGGGCGAAGGGATGTCCTGAGACTAAATACCTGTTTGATGAATAAGAGTCCCTTATTGGCTTCCTGACAGTCCACCCACACCCCCCACCACCCCCCTGCACACGCACACACACACACACTTTCTCTCTCTCTCACACACACACACACAGAATCTCTGTCTCTAACACACACACACACACACTTTCTCTCTCTCTCTCTCTCTCTCTCTCTCACACACACACACACACACACACACACACTCACACACACGCTCTCACACACACACACACACACACACACACACACACACACACACACACACACACACACACACACACACACACACACACACAGACACAGACACAGACACAGACACAGACACAGACACAGACACAGACACAGACACACACATGCACTCACTCTCACATACACACACAACAGAAAACAAAGCTGAGAAGGCAGTCCACGTGATGGAGAATTAGCTGTCCTGCTGGCCATTTGCTTTCCAAATTAACAATGGCACTGCAATCAGAGGACTAAAACAGCTTGTCGATGTTGCCGCTGTGAGAAACGTTCTCCCTTCTCCTCACCAGTCACCATGTGACCTCTGCGCCAAAGGAATTTTAACCCTTTGGAGAGCAGGTTCTTTGCAATGTTTTTTTTATTTTATTTTTAAGTCAGTATTCTAGAATGTTGCTTTCAGTTACCAGCAGTGATTGTTACATCAGCATTAGAATGTTCGGTTACAGTAAGAACATTCTAATCACATATTTGTGATCTGATACCTTAAAGGGTTAAATGGCTGCCTTTTCAACTCAATTGACAGGTGAAAGCTGTTTTTTTTTTGTGCCTTAGGTTGTAGCGCGTTGTGTATGTATAGGTGTATCATTAGTAAATATATTATTTGCTTGGCTTTGAAATTATAAACAGAATTTTAGCTCTTTTAAAAAAAACAGCCATATCTGAGCCACTGAGAAATAATTTTTATATTTTAATGCATCTTCAAGATATCGACAGCGTCAGACATATTTCATACTGCTTTCCAACGAACTTCATTTTAAAAACCAAGACTTAATTTCACCAATAATATCGAAACACTCTGCCATTAATTACACTCAATACTTCCGTAATACTCATAACCTGGCTTTCTGTTGTGATAATCATACATTATACATTCCGTATCACTGCTTCATTACTCATGTTTACAGGCTCTTTATGCTACATTTAATCCACTCATTAACAGTAATGACTCTAGTTATTATTTATTATGCAAAACCATGTCCTCTCAGTAGAGCTTTCAGATAACGTGTTCTCTAAATGTTTCCAAAAAAAAAGTCCCCCCTTTCAGCTCAAAGGCATTAATTTCAGGTACCTAGCTCACTGATAGGGAGTGTGGCATTCTGCATATTTATTTTATGATTGTTTATGGGGCACGCTGCACACAAAATAATCTTTTTTTTTTTTTTTTTTAGGAAAAACAGACTTTGCTGATCTTTTTTTAGTCTGAAAAAGTTTTTTTTTTGGGAGAGTTTTTTCTGGGGCAGCGGAAGCGGGGATTTCTATATCCTTGTTCGCTTCTGATCTAATAGAATCTGAAAAAAATGTGAATCACTCTGCATCTTGTTAGACTTTTATAGTGTTATAGGTTTGAAAAGCAATTTTAGATAGGACCGCATGTGTGCTCTGTTGAATATTAAACAGGTCTAAAAAAAAAAAAAAGTACCTCATCTATATTTAAAACCATTGCAAAAGTGTGTAAGCACATAATATGCAGGACTACAAACAAATGCATACAGTAAGTACAATTATAACATCAATTTACTTAATTCTTGTTCTAGTTATTCTTAAGCATAAGCATTCCTCATTTTCGACAATATTAAACTGCTCTGTATATATTTTTGTTTTTTATTTAAATCCCTGTGGGATTCCATATTTGATCTTTTAAAAAGACAGAGGGAAAAAAACCTGGCTGTTCTAACTTCCAGAGAAAGGAAGTGATATCAAGTCTCTTTCTGTACATATTAAAAAATAAAACTCAATATGGGCAGTACAAGGAAAACACTTGCTTAGTGGAATCAACAACAGGCTCTAACGGTTTTGAATACCAAGCAGGTACTTTGTTGGACAATCACCGTGTATTTTCTACTACATGTCTAATGGTCCTGTTGCAGAAGAGAAATAGTAAAACTTTGTTGTAAAAGCAGTTTTAAAATCCGTATAAAATTAAGGACTTTGGGAAAATTAGATTTTCAGTTACAGATAGATGCATGTCTGCCCTTCAATGAAATCACGATTACCGTTTTCTTGTTTTGTCTCTAGTACACTACGGCATACTTAGACCGATTATCAACACTTTGTTCTTGAAGGGTACTTGTGTGACATTTTTGTTGTGTTTTGTCTGCAGAGCCACAAAATTTGCACAGAAAAATCTTAACGGTTTCCTGCAAAAAGATTATGCAAGTTAAACTGCAAAGTAGCAATGGTAGTGCGATAACAAGTCCAGAAAAACATCAGTAACTCCTTCAGACAGCCGAGATGTTTTCAGATGTTTTTCTCCCGCAACATGCCAATGGTTTCCTTGGCAGTGTAAAGAAGAGAATTAGACCATCGGGTCCTCCACTGCTATCTCCATCTTCTCATTCAGATAAGTGAAATGGGCACGCTCACACACTTCTGAAGAGTTTTCAGTCACCATTTTAAAAACATTTCAACAAGGAACAACTACGCAAATGAGCAGTGAAGTGAAGCAGTGAACTGCTTCAGATCCTCAACTTCCCCTCAAACTGAGCCGCTAAATTTTCCAGAAAGACTACATTACCCAGCGCCAAATATCCAAAACAGTGAAAGAACATATTGTATCTTCATCGGTCGAATTTTACAACAATAACTTCATTCAGGCAAATACCTGATTATGTCTTTGACATAAATCATCTTCTTTTAAACAAGGGACAGGGGTACGGACATGTTTGATACTGCAACTCATCGGGGGCTGATGGGAAACGCAGCTGAACCGATGGCTCTGCACAGGAACGTCTGTCGGGCAGAGTGCAGACGTTTGTGCTCAAACAATGACATCAACGGCCTGCCAGTATTTATTTTCACTGAGCGTATTCTGAAGCAGTTTAAACCGGTCTAATGCGGCCCATAACTTCAAATCAAACGAGAACGTATCGCCACCGCCCGAGGCCGGTAAGGTAAGGCCCCAGAAGAGTTTGTCTTGTTGAGTCGCAGACAGACAGAGTTTGGGGCGTGTTACCTCTTAGAATCTGTTTAAATTTACAACCCCATGGGCCCATATGGTACTGATCACCAGATCCATGCATTTTCAGTTGAGATGGCGTCCGCTGTTAACAATGCATGCATACAGTAGACCTAGACAAACAGCCTCCGCTATTTTTTTGTTGTTAAATAATAACAGTTGTACACAGGTTGAGAGGTTCTTTCAGTTCATTCTCAGTAAATCATCATCATAAAAATAAAACTTGCGCTCAGGCATGTGGACAGTAGTTTCTTGTCATGAGAGTGTTTTTACTGGCTAAATATGCGCATGTGATGCTGTCTTGCGCAGTCATTCAAAGCGCTTTTGCTAAACGCTCTGCATAAGAGCATCGGCCGAATGATTATGTACGTTTCAGCACTACAACACTTAGTTTAAGTCATTGCTTGGCTAATGCGCAGGTGTCAAACTCCAGTTCTGGAGGACTGTAGCGACTGCTGGTTTTTGGGGTGGCACACGTGTTCCATTTAAGTCATTTATTGGCTACGGAAACCACACACCTTGTTCTCTTGTCCCTGTTGATTTGAAGGAAAACTTGGGATTTAGTTTGACACCCCTGTGCTAAAGTGTTCAGTCCTGTTTTTACTTCGGTGTTCACGTGCCATATTTCTACAGCCCAAATTAACAACTGGAGTCTGCAAAAAGCACTAGACACTGTGACCCTCCAAGCCCTGTTCAAGCTTAACCCACCCAAAAAGATCAGCGCTAAAACGCACTGTAACAATTCTCAGTTTCCCACAAAAAAAACTGAAATCCACAGCAGGTTTTCCATCATATCTTACACATTACAGGTATAATCAGAGCCCAGGAGACATTACGTGAACGCTTGAAAATAGAAACAGGACTGAGCTGAACATAGAAGAAGCAGAAGACTGCAGCTATGGCAACTGATCATGCTATTTGCAAGGGGCCTTTACACTGTGGCTAGTTACTGTTGTGGCTCTCCCTGCCAGTTGTCTCACTGCTCCCAGTAGGTGTGGACCAGCAATGAGAGGGGAAATGTATAATCTAATTGGCAGCACCTGTAATGCAGACTATCAAAGGGGCACAGCACCAATTCTCTCTCTCACTTCTCGCTTTATCCTTCCTCAGGCCAGGCCTTTTTGGCCATAGGCTTGGTGTGGGCCAAGTGCATTTTTGGACCATTGTGTCATACTCCTGGAACATAAATCTAATCCGTAATCCAACATCGTTGTCCGCTTCATGTGTGTTCTGGGTTGTGAGAGCTGCAATGTGCAACGTTACGTGCTTTAACCCAATGAAATAAACCACCAATCACCAATCCCCACCAATCAACCAATCAGGAAAGGGAACCTTCCTGGCACCCGTGGCACACCCAATGAACATCTCCCAAGACCATGAATAAATATATTTCTGTTGATCTATAAGGATTTTTTCCAGTAACAAGAGAAACAGAAATCACAGTTAAGAGGGCCTGAGAGAAGACGCCTACTTTGAAGAACTGATTTCCATATTTGCTACTGAAGCGTCTGATTAATTTCAATGGCTTTTACAGTGCAAACCACTTTGATTTAAAGTCAAACCTGAATTATTTAATCTGAGAGGAGAAAACATCTGTGCAGTGTATCCCATTGTTTTAAAGACTATAGGCAGAAATGAACCAGGAAGGAAACAGAGTAAGTTTTCTTTAGCGCATCAATGAATGAATGGAATTTTTATGCTGCTTTGTTGGAATTACAGATCACAGAAAGAATGAAAATAGTGCATTCTGTGTGTAGACAATGAAATTTGATTTGTCAAGTTTTTTTTTTAAAGGAAATAATTAAAAGGCGTTAATTACATTTCAAAGGAACTGCTTGAAAATCACTGCAATAAAAATGGCTTCAGAAACAGGTATCTTAATACCTAAGAGTCCACAGGAGAAAGACACCCGTTTACGATGAAGCAGAGCGACGGCACAGTTAATTAGGCATGCAAACTCCGGCTTCATGCACAATAAAAGAAAAGCAATCGTCAGAAAGTGTCGTAACTGCAATACTCAAGTGTGAAATAGGAACCGCTTCCCTATAAACGCTCTCCCGAGAATCAGTCTCCCGCAGTCCTCTTCACATCAGTTCACGCCTCATAAACTTGAATTTTTAAAAAATATACGATCATTTCTTATTCATCTATATTTGAGAGAAACTTTGTATTGCTTCAGCCTGTATGGAAATTGATCGTTATTTTAAATATATATTTTTCATTGTGCACCTGTAAGGCCCAAAATTTGACCGCTGTCGCCATCAGGTGGACAAGAATGTAACTGCAGGAATTGGCAAGGAGGACCGCATCATCCTCTCTGGATACGGTTTCATATCACAAGCCAGGGCCACAGAAAAGGGGTGTCCTGGGGGCCAACGTCCCCACAGTTTTTCTTTTCCAGCTTTGTGTAAAATAGGCACTGGCTCTCCTGTAGTATGGTAGGTTGTGTAGAGTGCAAAATAGCCAGACTCTCCTGTAGTACTGTGTGGTCTGTAGGGTGTAAAATAGTCACTAGCTCTCCTGTAGTACTGTGTGGTCTGTAGAGTGTAAAATAGTCACTGGCTCTCCCGTAGTACTGTGTGGCCATATGCAGAATGCTCTGCTTTGAAAGTCAAATTTTTCAAAGTCAAATTTGATTAGTGTGTGATCGCTTCATATTTAAACTATGGGCAAGTGATGTGAAATACCTTCTTTTATTTTTAAAATTTTTTTAAAGAACCGCAAATATGACTGCAGTTTTCTGGAGCCAGAACACAAAATACATTACTAAATTGTTTCCGGCACAGGACTGCAATTCATTACACTCCTGAACCTGTTTTTACAGGAGTCAGGCACCGTGACTAAACAACACCAGCACATTATCCCACACTCCACTGCCGTTCAGTCTCCACACAGCCTTAACTGCGAGTTTCCATACGGTCTGCCAAAGATAACAAGTGTGTGTGTGTATGTAAGTGCGTGTGTATGTGTATGCGAGTGTGGGTGTATGCGAATACATGTGTGTGTGTGTGTGTGTGTGTGTAAGTGCGTGTGTGCATGCATATGTTTGCTATTTGCTCTCCTGCCTTTGTTTTGCAAATTCGATGATCAAAGATTTGAAGGTAAACAGCAGTGATCCGCTCTCCTGAGTCCAGCACCACTCCCTCAGACTTCAGCAAACACAGAAGGGGAGGAAAGAGAGATGGAGAAAGAGAGGGAAGGGAGAGGAAGAGAGAGGGAGAAAGACAGAGAGGGCACACCCTCAGACTTCAGCAAACAGAAAGAAGGGGAAGAAAGAGATGGAGAAAGAGGGAAAGGAGAGAAAGAGAGAGGGAGAAACAGACAGAGAGATGGGGAGAGAATTAGATGGAAAGACAGAGAAACAGATTGATTTATAAAAAGACTAAGAGACCCCCCCAAATACAGGATCCAGGGACATCAGTCAGATCTGCACTGTCAGACATGTCTGACTCAAAATGGCACTCAGAATAGGCAGGAAACTGGGTGTGAATATTCCCAAATGGCTTCCGTATTCCTTCACGCCCTTCCCACTGCCCCATAATCAGATCCACGTGCCCCCGTCCCGCTCAGCCGAAGTCACACGCGCTCAGTAGGGCGCTCCAGGCCCCCCCCTGCGTTTGGGGAAATCAGATAGGGGTGCACACCGGCACGTTTTCAGCTCTGTTTGAAAAGTGGCCAGCCGGATCTGAGAACATTAACGCCTCCTCCAGTAATCACATGATCTGAGATGGAAACTCTCCCACCCTCCTACTCACAGACACACTCTCACACACACTCACAAACACACACATGCAGACACTCACTCTCTCTCTCACACACACTCACTCTCACCCAAACACACACACACACACACACACACACACGTAGAAGTGTGTCCTTAAGGAAGTTCAGTTGTTGTCTTTATCTGTCCTGCAGACACAGAGACATCTCTTTCCTGTGGCCGGACAGCTGTGCCATATGGATCTCTGTGCACAGGTGCACTGCAGTGACCCCACATCTGCTGCTCCTCCACTGTGGAGAAGCAATTTAGGAAGCAGAGGACCGAGGCACACCTGCCCAGCTTAACCCCGAAAGCCAGACACGCCCTGCAACCCCCCTCCCTCACCCCCCCCACACCCCCTCCCTCAACCCCCCCCCACCCCCACACCCCCTCCCTCAACCCCCCCCCCCACCCCCACACCCCCTCCCTCAACCCTCCCCCCACCCCCACACCCCCTGACACCAAATAATCAGTCATCAAGCAACCCCCCCCCCCCCCAACCCATCTGCTTTTTCTGGTTCACAGAGCATAAACTCCAGTCTTCATCCCTCTAACAGGTCAGTCTCCAGTTACCCACTTAGATTTTATAATACCAGGTCAAGCTGAATCAAAACGTGTTGAATACAAACAAAAGTGTAAGTGTGGAATATTAAGCAAAGTATATTAAGTATATTAAACAAGGAATTTTGTTGACTTAGACGTGGACTCAAATCTTCACAACTCCCAAAGCTGCATCTTTAAGCAAGCCAAGTTTGCATTTCCTTATACACACACACCTTTAACGCTCAGGAGTTTGAGTTAATTAAACATTTTGAGGAAGTAAATAAACACAAGGAACACCCTGCTTAAATCCATTATTCAAATCACTATCACACACCAAGCTCTGTCCCAGACACATTTACAAATGAGGTGGCAATTTTACACCTCCTTGAACAAAATCACTATTTCTCAAACTCAATAGTTTGTGTAAAAAAAAAACCTAACTAATAAAAGCTACTGGCTCGCAAAGAAAATTTAATTAAACGCCTGTAGGAAAGTGTCTGGTAGTAATGTGTGAAAGTACCTTTTAAACAAGTGGAGAGAAAAAACATAATAATGAAAACATCAGATTGAATCTCTACATCAGACACGGTAGTCGTGAGACATTACAGTACACAATGGCATCAATTAAAGCCATTAAGATCGCATCGTGTTTCCAGCGTTGATTACCATGAACGGAAGAAGCACGCTCGCAGAGAGAAAAAAATGACCTGAAGAGCCATAGTAGTCTGATCAACCGTTGTCAGGAGCACCTCTATAACAGCAATTTCATCAAGAGGATATAGGCTATTCACAGTCTATTTGAGAATCTGTCCAAAAAAAAAAAAAAAGAATGAGGTTTGATCGGAATTCCAATATTCTTCGTGAATTAGAGATGTGCAGAAACTAGAGAAGTGCCTTCTTTTTCACATCAAATGTTGTGTCTGGTGTAGCAGTGGAAGACCAGGCATGAAAGGTCAAATATAGGCTGGTACAAACTGGATCCAACACGTCACTGGTGCTTTTCAAGTGCGCACACAACTCCAGTGTTGGGGAAGCTATTTTGAAAGCAGTCGTACAAATGACCAATTACTCCACACTGAAAGTAGTTTGGACTACAGCAAAACGACCGTAAAGAAAAAAAAAAGTAAGCTTGTGAACTGACAACTGCTCAACAAATATAGTTCAAACTATTTTGTTTTAAAAAAAAATTTTTTTTTTTTTTTTTTTTTAAATTATCATTATCATGTTTCCCAGACATGACACACACGTGAGGAAAGCCTTCTCTTAGCACACAGGGGGGAACTGCTATACAGCGGAGTGGGGAGAACCATTAATGTGGGGAAATTGGCAATTGACTGTTGGCGACTATAGTGGAGCGGAGTGCTTCTCACCAATCAGAATCATTTATTCAAAGGGGTTTGGGGAAAATAACTATTGTAGGGACAAAAGTAGTTGGTACACTATATGACCCAAAGTATCTGGACACCCCTTGGTCTGGGGCAGTTGTTCATGATTTGGGCTTGACCCCTTAGTTCCAGTGAAAGCAATTCGTAATGCTACAGCATACAATCACATTCTAGATGATTCTGTGCTTCCCAAACAGTGTGGGGAAGGGCTCTTTCCTGTTTCAGCATGACAATACCCCCCAGCACACAGCGAGGTCCACATAGAAATGGTTTTGTTGAAAACGATGCAGAAGAACTTGACTGGCCTGAACAGAGCCCTGACATCAACCCCATCCAACACCTTTGGGATCAACTGGAAATCGGCAAGCCAGACCTGAGGGTGCGTGTGTGCGTGCGTGCGTATTTATAGTATTTTGGCTTTCTGCTTACACTGTGGGAATGAGTAGGAAGCAAGCATTCCATTGTACTCGTTCCATATGGCAACAGAAATAATCTTGAATCTGGAAACAAGAGAGACAATCACAGGCGCCTAGACCCCTTGTCCAGGAGAGCCACAGGGTCTGCTGAGTTTCATTTTCACCCTAAAATGAGCAGCCAGTTCAGGCACAAGAAGCCGGATGACAGCTCAGGTAACTCGGCTTCTTTAACAGAGCAATTAATTGCTGATTAGCAACGAAACTCTGTTGCTCCCAGCTCTGTTATTCCAGAGTAATTGTCTAATACAGCACGGATATCAATGAAGGTCACGTGACCACACATTCGGCTACGTCTTGCGCAAACTCGAACGCGCAATGTCAGCGCCTTCCTGTAATTGCTTTGTTGCGAGCAGTCTTACTGCCCCTTAGATCATATCAAACGGGAAATAACTGAAACGACAAATAAGGTATCTGCCGAATAAATCGGCGAATAGAATTAGCTCCTAAGGAATGATCACAAGGTACAGTTCTGTTCACAAGATACAGCAGGCACATTTGAACTCCTGTCATGTGGACTGCGTATAATCTGGTCCTTAAATGAAATGAGTAGAGTTCAGACACTAAGTGGATACAGGCTACTGCAGAAGCAGGCTAATACATGTTAATGCATCTCACACCATATAACAAGAGATTCACTTAGAGATGTAGAACATCTGTTTAATATTCTAGAGTTTGTTCAACATGAGCATTTGGGATATGCAGGATCTGCATCTTTCAAAGTACAGAAATGGTGCTGACAAGATTTTAGTATTTTAAGTAGGATTTTCCGTCGAAGCCTTTATTTTTAAAATAAATTAAATAAAAATGTAAGTACGGGATAATATTGCACACAAGGAGTTTTGAAAAAACAGGAAAGCACAGTTGGGTTCAGGGACGTTTACAGTCAGCATTTTCATCAAATGCAGTTCAAAACGCGGAGCTCAGCCGCTTACCCACATCCTCAATACGGCGCAGCGCGAAAGGAGCTCCGCTCTGTAAATTACCATATTCTGTGTTTGTGGGGAAAAGATTAGTCTTCTGAAACTGCATCTGGGCCCAGAGAGAAGCACACTTGCGGTCTCTCCATATCCCTTTACGATTCAACAGGAGTATCAGATGTCGCAATCGCACTTACCTTCGGGTACATGAAGGATGCAAAATCACGCACCTCTGCCGCCCTCTACAGGCTAATACAAGGTATACGCCTTAGCTTGGTAGTGGCCAACCCCGGTCCCGGAGAGACAGACGAAACGTAGTGTTTTAGTAAAACAGCAAGAACACATCACGAGACGGAGTCAGATACTGATACTACAAAAAGCAAAGGAAGAATGCTTTCCATCGAAACGGGCCCAGTCTGCAGCCAATGAACTGAATTACTGCAATTAATAATTGCACCCAGTCTGCCCGTCAGCGGGCCAAAGATACTGCTTGGATGATAGTGGAGACACACATTTGCTCAGCCTAAAAAATATATAAAATCGTCAACTCTTTAACGTTTTGTGTCTACCTCAGAGTTAAGCCACAATGTTTATGGGCCCGATGGCATGCCAAGAGATAGCTACCTGCCAAGAGTTTTATGCAATTTTGCAAAACCACTTAGAAGGATTCATGGAACCAAACGGGCAAACTGCGGTCCAATTGCAACAAGTAAAAGCGAATAAATCATTGTGTTTCTGCACAATACCCTACATTTACTTTTTCCCAAATCCATTGCTGAAACAAGATTGCACGTCAACACACACACACACACAAATACAAATAAACTAACAGCAACACACACAAGAATGTATTGCTATACTTGTGAGGACTTCCCATTGACGACATTCATTCCATAACCTCTAACCTTAACCCTAACCTAATTGTAACCCTAACCCTAAAACAGCCTCTTGAACTTGTGGGGACCAGCAAAAGGTCCCCACTTTGTGTAAGTTTCCTTATCTTTCTATCCTTGTGGGGACATTTGGTTCTCACAAAGATAGTAATGTGTCCACACACACACACACACACGTACGTACGTACGTACATCAAACTGCAAAGTAATATTTACGTTAACTAATAATAATAATTTGAATTTCGAACATGAATGATCGAACATGTCCCCAAGTTTTGTTTTACATAGTCCATCCCACCGGTCAATATGGGAGCTATCTGATACCACTTTAAGCTAGCAGGGAAAATTTTGTACTTTGAACTTGTGGACAGATTAACGGATATGATTCATTCTCCTAAAACAGCCAACTGACGTCCTCACCAATAACTCCGCATAAAAAAAATATTGGCAGCATATTCGCAGGTGTGCACGGTCTGATTTTTTTGGGACATTTAATACACTCAGTTTTATTTTAAAAAATGTAAATAACCTCTTTTATAAGGGCTTCAGCCGTAACGTCTCCCAAAAAAAAGAAAAATGGCTGTCTTTTCAGAACTCGGGAACTGGTGTCTGTGAGTCATCTCTTTCCCACTCCCGGCGCGATTTATTCAACATGACAGGTTAGTTTTTGTGGTCACTTTGTTTCGCTAGGGCCATAAAAGTCGTCTCAGCGCTCCAACCCAAATTTGAAATTTGTCGGCAGTGCTCTCCAGGTTGCACGCAAAGGGAGCCCCCAACGAAAACCTCGGCCTTGTAGCTTCCGCGCGTCATCTGCGGCAGATTAACGTCAAAAAAAACAAACTGTCCTGGACTGTCACTGAATATCCAACGTTGGGGATCGTCAAATCGAAGAAGATGAACAAGCTGTTCCCCATTAAATTCAAGACGGGGGCACAGAAAGCAGTAGCGTTTGGGGAAAGGGGGGCGGTCCACTGAATCCCCGCTCCGCTCTCGGGATTGATAGCTTCTGTCGGCGGCGTGATGAGTCAAACTCGTCTTCATTATGCCACATACCCATTCTGCAGAAGCTGTGCAATTATCAGATGTAACCCGACGGTTTAGAAAATGAACTTGTTTCTCAGCGACTCTGGGTTCAGTTCCCAGAGGGTGTCTGCTGAATGGCTAATGCTATTTGGTGTAGCCTAATGCTTTTAACACGTCTTACATTCTTCAATCTGCAAAACTACTTCTAGCGGAGTGTGTGACTCCTGCCTTAATGAACACAACTCGCTATTGGTGTCTAGGTCAGACCAAGTATTCACTGTGCAAATCCTCTTTTTAAAACCTGACCCCCAGAGCAACGCTAAACTGGACCGACCAATCAGACCCATGAGGGGAAATCTGTGGTTAATGTTGCTAGATTAAGTCCCCATAAAAAGTTCTCAAAATCCCTGATCTTTTACTGTCTCCCATACAAATTTCTCACAATGTGTCCCCCACATCTCCTTTTAAAATCCCCGTCTGTCACTGACTGCCATACATTTCCCCCCCAATGAATTTTTAAAATCCCCTACATATAGGGTTTGACTCCAATTTGGCAACCCTGTCTGTGGTAGGGATCTTCAGAAACACATCAGACCTCCCTCCACAGACTCAGATGCAGATTGATTATGCACTTAATCACCAGCTTTATCTGCAATGGAAATGAACAGGGACCTGTAGAGCTGACCAAAGACATTATAAGATTTAATGAACAGGTCTATTCTTGCCATAAAGCCAGCCGACAATAGATTTACTAGCACTTATGATTAAAACACATAAATGTACAGGGTGCCAGGACATGGCTGAAGACATATAGAGTAACCCCACAAATACACACAGAAAGTGAAGATTAGAGTTGGTTAACCTCTGTTCTGCATTTCAAAGTCACCAAAATAACTGTGACAAAAGCATATAGCTTTTGTCTTCAGAAGCACCCTACAGAACAATCCCTGTGATATACTGTTTGGCAAAAAGTCACAAATCGTCATCATAAAGGGAGACTGTCAGGCAACGTCTAAGCAGTTGCACCTCTCATTTATATTGCTTGTTATTCAAAACATGTGAACGAGCTTTCCTGCTAAGCCAAAACAGGCCTTATAAACAAAAGTCATGACTGTTCCACATATAGATACCTTTTGCCCCATGGTCAAATATTTCATGTGATGAAGCGGGTAAAATGCTTCATTTATGAAGCCTGTTTACATTACATTTATTTGGCAGACACTTTTATCCAAAGCGACATACAATAAGTGCATACCGAAGGCCATAGCAAAAACTACAAAACACAGGTCCGATACGCATTATGTTAGTCATCCATAGCCATGAACACATTAAGTCCACTTCACACAGTAAGCATAGGCTAGGTCAGAAAGTTATGGTAAGTCAAACTCGGAGGCATGACGATGAGCCACAGCATTGAGATAACGAAAGTGCAATATACAGTAGGTGGAGGACAAGCTACAGGAACAAGACAGTATACCAGTGGATGCATGTATGTAAAGATGTGCATGACCTTAGATGAGGTTAATCTGTAATAAATGGAAATAATGTAAATAGCATCATCCTCAGCCCTTAAATAAATGCTGAACTCCATTGCTTTCAGTTACCAGCAGTGATTGTTACATCAGCATTACAATGTTCCGTTAAGAACATTCCAATCGCGTATTTGTGATCTCACACCTTAAAGGGTTAATAGGATGCTTGCTCTTATATATGAATCAGTCAAGGCACAATGCTGCAAATCGCTCGCTGTTGTTGAAACGTACAGTGCGTCATATTTAGCTAGTAAGCAATGTCTTAAATGGTTAAACTGCTAAGCTTTCGAATTGAAACATGTCACTCAATTAGTTATAGCTTATATACTTTGTATTGCAATGTACTGCTTAATATTAAAGGTTGCGCATGCATTATATTAAAAAATTTGTCGTCACATTAAAGTTGCATCCATACATTTACATTCCCTGGGATCCTTCAAAGCTTCAAAACAATATTCATGAAAAGAGGGTATGAAATGGAGACTAAGACATTGAATCTCTTCAAGGTTCTACTTTCAGACTGGCAATATACTTGGGCCAGAAATGTCTATCATAATAAAATGTGTCTGTTCAAATGAAGGTCTTATCGTTTCCTTTGTTTAGTTTCTTGTCACATTTACATCAGAAATGAATTGTAGTATTACATACAAACACTTGGGGGCAGTGCTTCCTCCACCCCACCAATTCCATCAATTCAGTTTGCTCTCAAAAGGCACATTTAAACTATACAAAGAATGTAGCAGCAATGAATAAAGGTGATGTCATGAGTAAAAAAAATTTTTAAAAATCAACCAATCAGACAGCGGTTTTATTTTTCCATGTGAAAGCCAAGAGAGACCCTCTCTAGTTTGAGAACAGTAGAGCCATATTTGCATCGTGAGTGGAACAATGTCCCAGCTCTAAGCACTGCATAGAGCACGTATGATACTTTAAGTATACATTATATGTACACAATATACATTTTATCACTGCAACCACAAAAAAATATTGTCATGAATCAATGACACAATCAGTGCAACAGTTTATATTCTTGTAATGCTTAAATGATATATTTATGCAAGATATTATTTATTTGATTATGTGCATCAGTATGAGTGTGTGGGTGTGTGTGTACATGTGTTCTTCTGTGGTCTACCAGGTTGTTTGCTATTTCCGAGCTCACCTGTGCATTCTTGTTTCTTTTCAAGGAGAGTACGGAGAGACAACAGCAACAGACTCCAAATGCAAATTCCACACATACTGTAGAATCAACTCCAGGTCTTTTGTTAGCTTTCTTGTGCATGAACTAATGGTGCAGACACACAGCTGGCTAAGGAACAGCTCAGCAGCTAAATGTCCAATTACTTTCGGTCCCCCAAAATGGGGGAAACGTGGTCTAGCAAAAGGACCTCCAATTGCTATATGGTGCACTTTGATATGGACGTAAATACTTGCAAATTGAAGCGGACAGTCTGCACTTTAACCTCATATCCATCATTTCATTTCAAATCCAATGTGCTGGAGTGCAGAACCAAACAACCAAAAGTGTGTTACCATCCAAATTCTTGGACTGCGCCGTACGTGTACACACATACCTGCATCCCTACAGCAGTGCTTTGAATGGGTCTGTAGTCTAAACTTCAGCTGCGTTTTTGCCTCCTGAAGCGCAGCAGCCACCTGTAGTAGCGCATCTGGGTTTAGTTTGAGACCATGGGCCTCATTTATAAAAATGTTCTTAGATTTATACTTTAACTTAGTCTTAAGATCATTTCCGACTGTGTGCGTACGTTCGATTCATAAAAGATACTGAGCATTAAAAAAAAAAAATCTTGCTTACGCGGGTTCTAAGAAGCCCATTTGTAACATATGCACCTGTGATCTATAAATCTCAAATTAACTTAAAATTGACAGCACCTGAACGTGCCTTATAAGTCAAGTCCTGCTTTTTAGTCAATATCTGATGGATTCAGTGTGTTCTTAAACTACATCTCATCTTCTAGTTTTGTTTGACCCACATCTGGGTTTAGCATGAGACCATATCTTACTATAAAAGTTTTATAAGAGGACGGAAAGTGAGGTGAAGACCATGGTTGAATATTTGTTTCAAGAACACCATTAGCTACAACCCAAACCCCTGCGTGAAGCCAGTAGGGTCATTTTAAAAGGCATTCTGATTTCCACATCCCAGTTCCTAAAGAAGGAGCCATTATAAAATATGCAGGACTAACATGCTTTTTTATTCACAAGCAAAGATTAAATATTCATAATTTGTTTAAAGCTATAAGCAGCAACCATGTAACCTGACAAATTTCAATTTAGATCCAGCTCTAAAGGAGTTCTGATTTGGGTTAAGATATTACAGATATAATCTTCAATATAATCAGAGGTGGACAATCCAGGTTCAGAAAGTTCATCCCAGGATTTTGTTCCAGTCACCTGGATTTGCTAATGAGCACCATACTTCAGCCAGGAGGTAGAGCTAAATCAGCTGGCTGAGTTCAGGGGTGGATCAAATACATGGCAGGACTTTTACTTTCTGACCCCCTGGATGGCCACCTCTGAATATAATACATTTACCTCCATGTGGATGATAGCTTATGTTCTTGCCCTTTAAAACCAAGTAATAATGTAATACTGTCTTATTAAATTTGATTTGACACCTCAGTGCCATACCTTCTGAAAATATAGCCATTGACCTCCATCTCCATTATACTGTATTGAATTTCATCACTGTTTTCTCTAATTCAGACCCAAACTAACAGCACCCACTAGTGGCCTGCTGTTGTCACAGCAGTCAGTCCACGAAATGTATGCAAATCAGTCCTACTGTTGTCCCCTAGCCCGGTGATAACGCAAAATTGGCCCCCAAGGCCAGTAGTACTGCTGCTTTTCTTTTTCTATCTGATAGTTAATTGATCGATTAAGGCCACTGATTGGCCAGAGATTTAACTCACCAGGTTTAAATCCGTCCTGATTAGAGGGGAAGAATGAAAATCAGCAGCATCACTGGAACGGAGGGCCAGATTTGAGTAGCCCTGATCAGAAAGCAGTACCTAACCGAACATTTTACGGAACTTAGAAAACTTGCATGGACAAATATTTTCAAAAATTAAGAATTGTGAGAAAAAGATGGTGTCTAGTCAACTTAATTGAGTACAACAGAAGACAGGAGGGGAAGAATGTGATTTTTCGTAGTTAAGACCAGACAACACAGTTGGCAAGTGGTCTTCGCATCCAATGGTTTTCTAGCATACAGCTGTGCTAATTTACTAACAGTGTAGGAAAATTTTGAGACTCCCCATGATTGTGATGACGTCACATGTTAAAGTTAGGAAATTACAATCAATGTTGGACAAAATGTTTCCTCCAAAACCCTCGATGCTTCATGATAAAATATATCACAAGTATAATATACGCATATAATCAATATGTAATCCTATATCAGTAGTTGTAGATAAGCTTATGGAAACGCAAGAAACCACAGTATCCACTGTAGAAAAAGAGCAAGAAAACGCAGTAGAAAACAGGCAGGCTTAGAAATCACATTTACTCACTCAGCAAAAAAACTGCTCACTCAGCAGAAAATACTAATCAAATACTAATCATACCCTATTGCCAAAAATTTCAATAGATAAACACTAACCAAAAAAAACTAATCATATACTGCCAAAATATAGCAGAGAACAATAATCCAAAACTAACAAAAACGCTAATGCTAGATAAAAGTGCTAGAAAACTAATTTTTTACAGTGACCCATATGTAACCTGAATACAATGGAAAATTACAGGAGGCTGTACCTCTGTAACTTGTACGCTTAATGAAAAAATTACAGGAGGCTGAGACTTATATGCATACTGGAAAAGTACAGAACAAAGACCGCTGTTTCTTAGAGAAAATTGGGGTAACTTTCCACACAGACGTTATCACCTAAGAACTAAAAAAAAATCACGTTGGTGCCAAGAAGGTCAGATAGTCACAACACCAGACGTCTGGAATAACACCATTATGGTGCCAAAAAGAACAGGTGGCTGGTATTTATGTAAATGTATAAGGGGGTGTGGAGTACATTTTTTGTGTATAAAAGGATTGTAAAACCAACAGTCGGGGTTCAATTCGGCGGAATTGATCCGGCTTTGTGTGCACCGGTGCTAATAAAGTCTAAACTTTTCTGAAGAGCTTGCTGCCGTGGTGTCTTTTCCCTCGTGAAGTAGTTTTCTACAGATTGGCGATTGGACTCAGAATTCTGTCGGTTCCTAGACACGACAACAGCTGATTGGAAAATTGCTTGCGGGGGTTTCATATGCTATAGCCAGAACCTTACCTATCCGTGAAAAGTAATATGAACAAATATCCTTTTTTGACTTAAACGTTTACCTTATGTTAAATCTTCGCTGAGTGATCTTCAGTCCTGGTCACAGAGAACCATGGTCTACTGGTCTTCTTGTTTCTCGCCATAGAATCAGCAACCGATTCAGATCCGAGAAATCAGGTGATCTGCGTTAGCTGCGTTTTTAAATGCTTTAACTAACCAATCGCTGCGCTACTCAAATGCTGAGTGACAACAAAAGGCAAGAGGTCCTGAATCCTGTGGCTCTCCGGGACCTGGATTGAGGACCAATTTTTAGATTAAATTTCAGAAAGAAAGCCCTTCAGAACTAGTCATGACTGCTGTCCTTGGAGAACCAAAGAGAGCGCTAGTTTTAATTGTTATTCAGAACTTAATTGATCGATTTCGAGCAGTTAATTACACACTCGGCTCTCCTCACCTGATGTTTTGGGTCTGGTCGGTTGCTGATTGCAATGTGAAAATGAAACTGGCTCCCCTGCAACCATGGAATAACGATGCTATTTAACGCCTAATCATGTAACACCGTCATTATAAAACGCTACCTGTTAGAGAAATTATAACACATGACAAACTGTGTTTGATCATCCTTGGTTTTTATACCATTTCGCGCGAGTGGAATTTTGTAAATTAAGTGTTTGAATCTGATTAAGATGATGTTTATAATGTTATTAATAATATGTCCCCACTGCATATTTGTAAGCTACTCTGGTAACTTTCTCCGTGTCCTCTTAGGCCATGTCAGGATTCTGAGTAACGAGTGTTATTGCTGAGAGAGAGAACTAGGGTGAACATGTATTGGATTTCAGGAAACGAAGACAGGGGCGTTATGAACATAATACTAGGCTATTTCGCTTGTTTATATTAGGTCTATGTAACAAGCAAAACTAACCGGCCTTTATTTTTTTAAGGAATTTAAAGATACCACCTGGACGGATATTTTTGGGCCCAAAGAGAAGAAATGTCCAGTAAAAAGAGGACATTTGGTCAGCCTAATTGAGCACAGCAGATGACAGTAAGTGGTTGCAAAGATGCAGTGCCGAGAATCCGGTTTGGAAGGCGGTTAGAAAATGCTGTCACGCCCTTGAGCCGAGCCATTGAAATTCCACAGTAAATATTCAGCTGTAGGAAAGGGTCGTATGCAAAATATAACTTATGGCTGTTGCCTTGGATACGGGCATCTAAAGCTCAAATGAATAATGTACAGGAACAGTGACGGAATAAGACCAGTTGGCAACAGTGCTCATTCCATGCAAGATTTATGTTTTTTTTGGCCAATGCGCTATGATTTTGGATCGTTAATTTAATTATGAGGAGGTATACTTTTTATTTCAATAAAACTGGTATACATTAGCCTCACTATGAACATGCTCTGTTTGAGTGGTATAGGCCTATATGTATTCTGTTCTATACAATGTATAGCAGTTTAATTTGCACAGTTGAACATGTGTGTCATTTTCAAATATACCTGACAAAGGAATAACATATGAACGGAAATTTAAGCCAGATTTCCTTCAAATCAGGGCAAGAAAGTAAGTTTCAATGTGTACAGGAAGGAGAAGGTGCCATGGTGAGAGTATTCTTCATCATACGTTGAATACTTGCAATCAAACATAACTGGAACACTGGTTTTATGAAGTGACACAACTAATGCATCAAAAATTGTTTTTCTGCTTGACTCTGTTTAGTGAAGCTTTCATTCTCATTCTCAAAATATGGTTTTATTATTTCATGTGATGTTTTGCAATTTCGCTTATTGAGGCTTTTTTTTTTTTTTTTTTTTTTTAAGGTTATCTAAATGTTTTACCAGAACAGGGCTTTCAAGCGATGAGACTTGTTTCCTTGACAACAGAAAATTAGCAGATGGCTTATGGAATGGTAGGAAAGAATTTCATTGTTTGAAGGCCGAGGATTATCACAGACCGAGCGTCTTTATTTTAACATTTATGAAACAATTTTTTTCCAGTTGCTTTGTGCGGTATTTGCATTTCTCTAATATTTGCCTGATCCATGATTGGCAATATCAGTGTCTATGTCTGTTCTCAACATAAAATATAAACAAACAAAGCAAAAACTGTAAACAAGCACTGCTGACAGTGCTACTTTGTATTTGTGGCATAATTGCCCCCTTGGATGTACCTGGTTTGTAATTACTGATTATCCAGTTGACTTGTGTGACTCTCGCCTTAGGGTCCAATGTCATAAAGGAGAGTAAGTCACTCGGTGAGATGAGCTTGGTTGACATGTCATTTTTAAAACCCCCTGTGCATTCAAGAAAAGTTCCCATAGAAAGAGAGGAAAATCAGTGTATGGGTAGGCCCCAGTGCATGTAGGGGCTCCAGTGCACAGGTATGTCTCAATGAATGGAGGGGCCCCAGTGCATGTAGGGCCCCCAGTGCATGTAGGGGCTCCAGTGCACGGGTATGTCTCAATGAATGGAGGGGCCCCAGTGCATGTAGGGCCCCCAGTGCATGTAGGGCCCCCAGTGCCTGGAGGGGTCCGTGTTCATGGACGAGTCTCGCAATCTGGTATCAAATCCAGATCTATGGCCAGCATCCCCATGAGCTTCCTCCAGCTCAAGTCCGGGCGAGCCCCAAACTCTGAGATCTCCACCTTTCCAAAAATGACCTTTTAATGGGCTCGGCAGGTGAACTTGTACCTGAATACCACATACAGGTACTGGTTGATCAAGTTTTTTCCATTATTACATTTTTAAAAATCACATTACATTGCAGGCATTTAGCAGACGCTCTTATCCAGAGCAACTTACACAACTTTTACATAGCATTTTTTTTTTTTTTTCAAAATTACTACTGGCTATAACATATTACATTTAAGAATTCATATAATTGGTACACTCTCCAGTCTAGTTCATTCTATTATCAATTCTCAGAGTAATTCTTCAAGAAATATGACCTCACTTTTGAACAGATCTGTTTCCAATGGCACATGCCACCTGAGCCTGCTGCATTCAAGGGGAGAAGTACTGGCAGGATATAAAAATGATATTTACGTTCATGATAGTGAGTAAAGGCCATGCATCAATCTGTTTATACTGTGTATACAGACTCTGGAAACTTAATATTGCTGTACCAGCTGCTCTGAAGTTGATTGAAGTGTATTTTTAGGCTTTAGACTACAAGCCCCCCAAAATGCCCAGGCTGCCATGTTCATAAACTAGCACTGACCCATATGTGCATAGATGTACATAGACCAGCATTGGGTCATGCAAGTACATAGACCAGCATTGGGTCATGCAAGTACATAGATTTGCATTGACTCCCACACATGCATAGATTAGCATTGCCTCCTACATGGAGATAGATTAGCATTGGCTCCTGCATGTAAATAGACTAGCATTGGCTCAAATCCATGCGCATAAGCAGTATTTCCTTGTGCGTATATAATTTTTAATAAGATGCCCAGATGACAGCATTGGGATTCAAGGTTTGCCTCTAGGTGGTACAAAACTGAAGGTCACAGTATCATAGCGTGGGTCTGTTGTCACATGCATTACGAGGACACAGGCAAGTAGACATTTTAGGATTTTTGGGCCTACATTTTCATAATATTTAACGACAGGTTCTAAACCTTATGTTCTGAAGGTCGCTCTCTATCCGCTTCAACATTTTTTTTTTATTTCTCTAGCGGTTTATTTACAATGCAGTCATAACGCAGCTGAGCAGCGGGTGGTTTATAACCGCAAATTATTTATGAGGTTTGACATTAAATGCACAGGAGTGCTCGGCGAGATCAGGTACGAACTCTCAGACTACATCACACAAAAAAACGGAACAGAGATTGAGAGACGGTATCAGCTGCCAATGTTGGAACATTGTGTGAAGTCGATCTGTTACGAACACAGACTTCATGTATTAAATATCTCTCTTGTATTATACTTCATATGTAAATTATCTTCTACTAAAATACACTTTGTATACAAGCATCTCTTTTATTAAAATGTACTCCATATGTAAACTATCTCTCTTTTATTAAAACGTACTTCATATGTAAACTATCTCTCTTTTACTAAAAAACATACTTCATATGTAAACTATCTCTTTTATTAAAATATACTTCACATGTAAACCATCTTGTACTAAAATATACTTCATATGTAAAGTATCTTTCATTAAACAATACTTCATATGTAAAGTATCTCTCTTTTATTATGATGTACTACATGTGTAAACCATCTTGTACTAAAACACACTTCATATGTAAAGCATCTCTCTTTTCTGAACGCGTGTGTTATCGGCATGGCGATGCGACACAGGCCGGCCTCCAGGGCGATAGCGAGCGTTCCTGAGGGCAGACAGCGCCGGAGGAGGAGAAGAAGAGGAGGCCGTTACGGTCTGAAGGGCTGCATTGTGTCGCTGATATTCCTCCTGTAAAAAAAAAGCACACATTCTTCTTCTTCTTTTTTTGCAGGCTTGCTCAAGGTCTCTCTCGCTCTCTCTGTCCGCTGGGTCCCTGCCAGCCCGCTCACCGTCACTCCAGACAAAGGAAATCTCTGTTTTTCTCCCGTTGGCCTCAGTTGCCTGTTGACTGTGTGTTTGCACAGATGTTACAGCACATCTCTTGGAAGGAGGGGGAGATTGGGGGGGCTGGGAGGGGCTGGGGGGGGGGGGGGGAAGCAACATAATAGCCAAGCTGTTGTCATTATATAGGAGGGTACAGAGGCCCGGGGGGAGGCAGACAGTGAAACACGAGTCTGTGTTTTCACAATCAGATATGCAGTGCCATGCAATGTCATTCCTCTGGGCTACCAACTGCTGCCAACATGCCCCTGAAACCCACCCGAATCACCCCCCCCCCCCACCCCACCATCCCACACCCCCACCCCCCCCACCCCAAAAATAACAACTTTTCTTCTCTTTGTAATCACACAGTGTCAATTTGCCTGAGAGTCGTATACGAGGCCAAGAGAAAGTGTGTGTGCATGGTTATTTCTGTAGCAGCGAACAGGAGTAGGAGCACACCCTCAATGTTAATTCCACTCCAGCAGTGTTAGGGCTGATTAATGGGAAGGCGGTCCATTGGAGTCAATCATTTTCGACACGTGCTCCCTTTCCAGATGACAAGCGCCCTCGTGCTACAGTTGGCGCCGGCAGCTTCTTACCGCCTGTCACTCAGATCATTGGAGCCGCCCCCCGCCCCCCCCTTTCCCTCGGTTGCCATGGAGAGCAATTCCTCCCCGCCCTTCCCCCGCCACCTGCTACACCCTGGTTTCCCAAAGCAACAGAGGATGCCCCCCAGTCAGACCCGCTCCCTAAACAACCTCCTCTTTTTAACATGTAAACTCTCCCAGGGACGATTTCAGGGTTTCACCTGGGGAGTTAATTTGCGAATGGCGAGATGTTGCAAATTGTGAGCGAGGAAACATCATTCATACGCAAAATATAACTTCCGCCAACTTTTGCTTTTCGCTTTTCTAATTTCACCTACTATGAGGTTTATATTTTGCTAACATGCTACAAACCTGGCGCAACTGTGCTCAATTTTTTTTGGGGAGGGGGGGAGCAGGTTCACCAGCTCACCAGAGTCCCAGGGGGGTTCACATAAGCCCTCTGAACTCCCTCCAGAGCCAGACATTCCACCCCCCACAACCCCCCCCCCCCCCCCCCCCCCGACCCCCGACCCCCGACCCACGGAACGCCTTTGCTGATGCAATCCGCCGTTTGCGCCAGCAGACACAGCGAACCGCCATCCCCCTGTCCGCGCACACGCCTCGTCTGACACGTCCATTTAAAGAGCCGAGCACACGCGTGTCAACCGAGGGACCAGCGCTCGGCAGGATGAAGGGCATTTACAGCACAGCAGCGTTTCCATGGCGACCTGCAGTAGCGGCACAAACGGGGGCATGGGGGAAGGGAAGCCACTCGCGTGACCCTCCGGCGCACAGGGGTCAAAGTTCACCCCTGCCTTGTAACGCAACCAACCTCATTCCACAAACCGCTTGAGTCGTATCATAATAAACGGCGCACGCATTCCATTACGCGCGTATCTGCTGATCATAAATACATTTTCACGTAAATGTTTATACAGCCGTATAGGAGGCGGGAGAGATAACGTTGCCATGTGTTAGTTGCGTCTTTGTGGAAGAGAAAAGTTTCTTAAAGTGTTGAGTACAGTACAGCACAGACAGAGCAAAGAAGCTTTAATTATCGAAAAGCATCCATGCAATTAATTAGGCAGATTAAAACCCCAAATTCTTGCAGATAAATCAAAAACTATCATTAGGGGAAGAAAAAAAGCATCAAAACTGATTCACAGTATTCATCAATTATTTTTACCCATTATGAATAAATAAAAACCTGTGTCCCTGTGAATATTTATCGAATATATTAATATGCAATTGCAACAGCACTTGAATGTGGAAACATTTACATTGAATTCTATACGGAAAATATTTTCAGGGGAAAATTAACTATGGAGTATGTTTAAATATAATCCACAACATTTGGATCCTATTAGGCTCACATGAAACTCAGAAAAAAAAGCTTCAACACTGATAATTTTGCTGTGTATTCCTTGAATTGTTCTGTATATTATTTTGTTTTATGCATCTAAGTTAATTTAGCACCACTGTGTGGTACTTTGGATAGCTCTGAAAGAGCTATCAATTGAATTAAAGCTATTAATGGAGTTAAACAAGCTGTCAGTGAAGCCAAAAGAGTTGTCAATTATGTTATCGATGAAGTTCAATGAGAAAATGTAGCTATTGCCATGATGTCATGTAATTCATAGCTCACAATACTGATTATGCTGCAGCTCCCCAAAGTAACTTGGGTCAGAACTGCTCCAAATACGCTCTTAGTCTGTTGGATATTTTAAACGCACATTCACACATTCAGGTGTTACTCCTGTGGTGTCCAAAATTTCTACAGCACACAACTGTGCATTCATCCGTCTATCAGCTACCAAATCAATCAATCAGTCAATCAATCAAGCAATCAATATGACACGCAAAATCATCTTTCTACGGGCACAGCAGTAGAGCATCGCCCAAAGTGCAAACGTCAGTTAAAGACCAAACGGCCCCGAGCGAGTCCTTAATTAAATATCAAATACCGTACTGTTCCATATAATCGCTTCCGTTATATATGGGGCACACTCAAAGAGGCGCCACGCAGATAATGAGGGCTTTGCAATAAGGACGATGCCGATTATTTTCAGTACTACGGTAGTCATTGTGGCACACATGTCTATTTCTGTCTTAGGTGGCCCGAGGGAGCAGGCCACCCCATTTTCATTTTGGCGTTTAGCGGTCGCTCTTATGCAGATTAGGCTACTTATGCATGTTTACTTATCCATTTGTGCAGCTGAATATTTTCACTGATGCGATCCAGCTGAAGTACCTTGCTCAATAGTATGGGCTAACAACAGGGCATAGCTACCCACAACCTTGAGTTCCACATGTCGCGCTGATTGTAAACACTTAACAGCACTGGTCGTGAAAGTGACTTGGTAAATCCCCCACCATGGCCTAGAACAAGCACCCAGACTCCGTACTTTCATAGGAACAAGAATCTTCTGAGCCTGTCATCTTCGCTCTAGTTGTCAGGGGCAACCATACATCCGACCTCCGGTGTAATGAATCGCCTTAAGACCAATTTGAAAAGTGTAAAGGGCGGCGCCCACGTAGGATTTGTGAGAGCAGTAACGGAAAAAACGAAAAGTACGTGCGAGCAGTGCTGTTATTTTCCTCTATGAGGATCACGTGGGAACGTGTCAGGCGGCGCACTGCCACTGCCCTGTAGGTACGCCTATCATCCGCGCGACCGGCCTTACATTACATTTATTTGTCAGACTCTTTTATCCAAATTGACGTACAATGAGTGCATACCGGGGGCCAATGAACAGCTACAGAACACAGGTCCGATAAGATACAATTTTCATTAAGTATCAGGTATCCATAGACATGAACCACAGGTCTGGTTCACGCAGTAGGCGTTGGCTAAATCAGTAAAGTAATGTTAAGTCAAACTAGAATCTCTTGATTACAAGAGATACGATAAAGAGCTAGGCTACAACATCAATAGCCTATAGATAGCCTATAAGTGCTAGATTAAAGTGCTGGATGAAGATACAACTGTATCATGAAAGCGGTAGAAGATACAACAAGTGATATAAAACAGTGATCCGGGATTGGGAGGAGTAGTGTTAGAGTTAGTGAAGAAGCCTACAGACTGAAGAGATGCGTCTTCAGACCACAGCGAAATATGGGCAGATTTACTGCAGACCTGTATATCGCGGTCTGCAGCTCCGAGGCGGCCGCGTGCCCGTGAAACGACGCTTCCAGCGAATTATACATCATACAATTGCAGGCTCCGCGGCGGATTCCACACATCAGCGTATATGTACCATTTTAACATTCTGGACACGCTTGTTTTGTAGCCGTTAAAACAGGCTTCGCTGCATTCAACCCGTAAATGATTTATCGATAAAGATGCAACTACACAGAGAAGCTACACACATGCTGTAAAAAAAAGATTATAGTTGGTCGGACGGATCGGTTGTCTTGGATACTGTATTGTCTTGTGGCTCTGGTACGATTACCTTAACGCAAGGTGTCATTTGCTGCAGGTGTGAGACGGCTCTTCTGAAGACAAGATGGAGGGAAATCTTAGACCTCCACTAATTTTATATTGTATTCTGCCATTGCCATCAGGGAAATTATGCTATAAGGCAACACAGTTAGGCTAAGGGAAAATATATATTTGCATGTTTATAGGATGGAATGATTTTAATGTAATTAAAATGGGCCGATCCCATGTTGAAATTTTTGCCTGTGGAGTAATTATATCTGAATGAGATGCACTGTATGTAATTACAGAGCCAAGATGAGCATGGGGATTATATGTGCGTCTTGCTTTATTACCTCTGTTGCTGCGACAAACAGCTGATCTTGTGAAGCTAAAGAAATGAGATAGAACTCCCTTAGTTTGAATAATACTGGAGTTCACTCTTTTCAGATGGCTAAAAAAACAGTGTCTTGTAAGCTACTCTTTCAGGCAACCTTATATTAGTTTTCAGGGAGCGGTCATTGGTATTAACGTACTGAAATATTGCCACACGCAATATTATCTTCGGAAATGTATTATGCTTCTGGTGGCAACAAGGCAATATTTGTCCTGGCGAAGGACCACGGTAACACCGCTGTCTGTGTGACGTATTGTCCACAAATCAGACAGGAGATCCTGGAAGGGAGGGGGTGGAATTTGCTTTGTGAGGTCTGGCTACAGGGCGCTCTTTCCTGGGTGTCCTGGGCGCATACCTTTCTTGATTGGAAAACCAAAAAATCAGAGGTCACCCCGCAGTCTCCAATTGCAGTGTACCCACACCGACCCCCCCCCCCCCTTCCCCAAATTTCAAATTTTAATAATAAACTGGAGAAATGTTACTGTGTTCAATATCATTTCTGTGATGGAATCTGCCACCTGGCCAATGCAAAAACATAACAGCCCAATGGGTCTCTTATATGAAACGTGCGTACAATCACATTTGATTGTACACCGTGTGTAAGAACGCTTCCAAGAACAATTCAGCATTCGCCATCTTTTTTCTTATCTGTGTTTGCACATGGCTGTTTCCTTATGCTTATCGCATGAACAGGATTTCACATATAATTTACAAACAGTCAGCATTCATCGTCTCATACACCTGGGATACGCACAAAAACAAAGGTCAGCACATGCGTCATGAATCCCATATTGGTATTTCATAGGAACCTTTTTAAGAACAGAAGTAAGAATAATTTAAGAAAAGTTTTGTGAATGAGGCCCAATTTCTTTTTACCTGGGTCATTGTGAGCCAGCTCTATTAATTCAAATCACCATTATAACATTATACATAACATCATATCTCAATGTTTTTATTTATTAAAGAATATTTGCTGTTAAATTCAATGTTTAAAGTGTGTTTAGTGTTAGAGTATGGCTGGAAAAAACGTATTTACAGGCAACTGTCAGGGTCATATTCTCTGTGTGCCAGGTGTGCCATAAGCCTATTTTAAATGCATTGATATCGCAGGTAGTGTCAGTAGCTGGCAGGTATTTAAATTACTGCTCATGAATTATCATAATTGGATTCCTTTATGTAAAAAAATCCCTCCCGTGCTGCGTGCAGGATGCGTCCTATGCGGCGATGTCGAATCTCCATACGTTCGGCTCTCTCCGAACACATCGCGCACACGCGGCAGTTCCCTCGTGACACGCAATGTTGCCATGGTGATTCGCTTCAAAAACTAACACAGAGGTCAGGGTGTAAGACAGAAATGGCGAAAGGAAAGAAAAAAAAAGTGCACGCACACACACACACACACACACACACACACAGACAGCGACGAGCCGACGGCGGCGAGCGGGATCGTGGGGCACCCGCCATTTTGTCAGCGACGGATCGGATGCTGATATGACTCACGTATCGTGTCCGCAGCACCACAGCTTAACCCAGACAAAGTCAATATTGACACCGACACCGGCAGTGCCATATGGACAGTCCTCTCCCAGGATAAAGGGCACTGAAAAAGAAGTCTCATTTCCGAATGCTCACTGTTTTATAATCCTATATTCCAGCACTGTTTTAAAAGGTACACAGTAGGGCAGATTGGATGGTATCTTAAGAGTGTTAATATCCACAAAAGGACCCAGTATTTTTCAAACATGCTTGGGAGCAATGATGTATTCATGAAATCTACCACAGTGGACTTATTCCTTCTGACTGCATTTTATTGTTATTCTACAGTACAATTAATAATAATAACAATAATAATGCACAGTACTCAATAAGCTGATTATGGATGGATGCAATTTTACACACTTATGTGTGAAATTTCACTAGAACCTAACCAACAGTGTGTTTGCGCTGAAGGAGCCCCCTCCCTAAATAACAGCAGCCAATGGCACCTGGAGGGGAAGAGAAGGATCCCAGGTGTGCTGAGATGGATGTTTTTTTCCTTTGTTGTTTTTGCTCAGGTGACGTTCTGGCAGACCGCGGGGGCTTGCACCCTCTCTGCCGCCATTCACCGTGCGTGATGCTGAGAGGGACGGGCGTGGCGGGTCCCCCTTCGGGGACAGGTAGCTACGCCCTGCCCCTCACCTGCACATAGACCGCCACCCACCTCAGACAAAAACAACCCCCCCCCCACAGCCCCAGGCACATCACTGCCTGGAGGGACTTATTTTTAGCTTGGCTATGGGTCCGGGCTTCTACACTGGAGCTATAGGGGAACAAACACAGTCTCCCATTGACACACGGGCACACTCATCAGAATAGTGTCAGAATACTTCATATTAGTGATAGAACAATAAACAGGAGATACGAATATTTAAAAGGCATGTTCTACTATTAGGTACTATGATGTAAAAATGTAAGGCTCCTCCAGCTACAAAATTTTAAGTAACCAATGCACAGTGCACTTTTTAATTTGGCTCAACTTGGGTTCCTCAAATTACAAATTCTGAAATCCAGTGACAGGCCTTTTTGAAACTTTGAACATCTGGGAATGATAGCAGGATGACTGTTCATTACATTATATTTATTTGGCAGACGCATTTTTCCAAAGCAACATACAATAAGTGCATACTAAAGGTCATTGGAACAACTACAGAACACAGGTCCGATAAGATACAATACTCATTATGCAACAGCTATCCATAGCCATGAACACATTAAGACCAGTTAACACAGTAAGCATAGGCTAGGTCAGAAAGATATGCTAAGTCAAACTAGGAGGCATGACGACAAACTTCACCATCAAAATGAGGACGCAAGTGCAGTATATTCACTCTGAATGATGTCGTGGAGGGACAGCATTCCTGCTACACACATCTCAGCGTGTCCTCACAGTAGCAAAGGACCGTGCTGGCATTCAAGGAGGTCCTGAATCAACAGGAAGCAGCTGCCACTTAGAGGAGGAAGTGAATTCTGGGTAGAGTGCCGCTCATTAGCACTAAGGCATGTGTATTGTGAAAGTACAACAAGTTCGCCTGAGGCCGTGTGTGTGTGTGTGTGTGTGTGTGTGTGGGTGGGTGTGTGCATGTGTGAGCATTCTAGAACCACGCATTCAGAGAGACTGAACAAAGAATTTCACAATTTTCTCATGCTTCGCCGACTAGTTGGCAGATGACGATGTAGACTGCCTTGTGTATGGTCGTTCAAAAGCATGTCTTTTTACCGGTGTAATCCGTGATTGGTGGACCGGCTTCTCCCTGTTTTCCAGCATGGTGACATGAGTACTGTATGTGAGTATGTCGTGAGTATGGTGACATCACAACTGTCCAATGCACTGAACTGTAGTGCATTGGTCCAATGCCAATTTCATTACCCTACTCGTTGTGCAACATGGCGGCACCTCTAAGTGTGGCTTGTTGCTGGGCGTGGGCGTCCAGCTGATTGCCGGGCACCATCTGCTCCTGTAGCCCTCCTTTCCCCGTGAGGTCGGCCATTTGTTCAGGCTGGACGGCTGGCTGGCCAGCCCCCAAACAGCCCCTCAGCAGCACCCGCCCCGCCCTGCCTGCAGCGTACGCTTCGAGCAGACTGAGCTCGGTGAAGGTCGGAGGCGAGGGGAAGACTGTCAGTGTTCCATAGCTATGGCTTCGCCATGACACCAGTGGCTTCCAGTCAGAATCTGTCCATTCATTACATTACATTTATCTGGCAGGCGCTTTTATCCAAAGCGACGTACAATAAGTGCATAGTAAAGGTCCTTGGAACATCTACGAAACACAGGTTCAATAAGGCACAATACTCATTACGTTATAGTTATTCATAGCCATGAACATGTCCAGTTCACACAGTGAACATTACGCTGACCTAACCTATGCTAAGTCAAACTAGGAGGCATGACAAGCTATAACATCAAGATAATGATATAAAGTACAATATAAGTGCTGGATGGAGGTACATGTGTAATATGAAAGTGCTATAGGAACAAAGTAGAGGGATTGAAATGATCCCAGATTGGGAGTGCCCCACAGGGTGGTGATAGTTAGTCCAGGTATAGTCTGAAGAGATGAGTCTTCAGACCACAACAGAAGATGGGCAATGAATTCCTTGTTAATCAACACACATGCAATTACTTTCCATCTTACGGTCTGTTGTTTTTGAGAAGGATATTATGTTTTGGCAAAGTGACAGGCTACAGTGTGTCTATGGCAGCAAATTATTGTCATCAGCAACCAAAGTTGAAAGCCTAAGCATGTTCATATTTGACAAAATAGGTTCAATGTCTTAATCCTTGGAAACATGCCAACGACAATCAAGTTCATGTTTAAATGATAGCCAGAAATATTTAAAATCGTTTAATGCATCATTTTAATCCCGCTCCGTGTGTTTCTTCAGTTTGGATTCACCACCCTGTCAGTCAGATCATCCAGAACAAAGCTTTGAGTGATGATGGTTTTTAAACCTCCATTGTCCTGGTTTTCTGGGCGTGTCTTAGATGCTGGAACTCGTTATGGATAATGTGACTGGCCTAATTCACCGGCACACAACAGTCTGTGTGATGACAAAAACAACCGGTGGGTGAACCAGAAATATGATAGCACGGAAATGCTTGCCAAAGGCATTTCCTGATTAGTTTGGCATGTTTAACATGTGAGTCAGGCATCTAATTTAATCAATTTGGAATGCATTTTGAGTTGGTTGTTAAAACACACATTTCTCATTTATTTCAGTGATTGTTGATTCTACAATTTTGTAAAAGCACCAAAATATTTTTGTTAAATTTGAGCCTCACAATTAAGCAGAAAAGAAGGTTTGAGTGTTCCAACAGATAAATGAACCTGATCTTCATTTTATCTGTTTCTACTTTTAAGTTGTGATCTTTTAGCATCTGTACCATCTGTGTTCCATGCGGAAAAGTTTGACTATAATGTGAACTATTTTCTGTCTATTTTTATATGTCTGTCTGTCTGTCTGTCGAATTCTAGAGCAAAATGAAAGCAATTATTTCTCAGTTACTGTGACAAAGATGCCACTTCCTATATCTGTGCTCATTTTTATGAAGATTATTTATAAACAGCCCCTCTGATACTATAGAATGTTTATCCCCCTGTAGTTCAATGTGAACATTCACATGTTGGTCACTGCAGTGCATTTCACAAGGGCAAAAAAACCCAGTTAATTTGGTTTGACAACAGTCATATGACTGGAAAGAAATTGACATAAACACTTGAATTGCTTGGAGATATTTTTCGGTTGTAAGTGCCGTAGCTCATGTTTTACAGATGTGCTGTGAAGATGTGCGCTCCGGCATCAGGGAGGCTTTGTTTTTTATTTCCAGAATTTTGTGCAGCAAATGATTAACTGGTGCTACTGTGCCACACACAGCATAATATACAAAAGTTGCCTTTTTAACAGACTCCTTATTTTCAGTTACTGTTCATAAGGGTGGGGTTCTCTTCATTCTAACAGCTCAAAGTGAGACGTGCATTGCGTACGATCTACAAAAATGCATTAACATTAACTGCAAAAATATACTTTACAGTGTTGGAATGCGTGTCTATATGAAAGAAAGAGTAATGTGGCAGAGCTTTTCCTTCATTCGTGTCAAATTAAGTTTTTTTCTTTTTCTTTCTTTTTTTGTTTGTTTGTTTCCTGATTCCATATCTTTTCACTTCAGCCTTAATGGAGGACAGACCCGACGCCCTGTGCTGAAGCAGTACACACACTGTCTAAGAGTTCAGCCCAGGTTTCGTTACATTAGCGATCCAAGGGCATGTTCCAAAGAGACGTAAACGTCTGCCTGAGACAAATGCCGGCCAAACTCGTTCTCAGGTCTTAAGAGAAAATGTATCGCAACATGGCTGTTCTCATCTCTCTGCGGTACATTTTCTCAGAACTCCTTATTTGAGCTCCAGTATTTCACCAGTAAACAATTATTTAACTCTTTAAGAAGTGAGATCACATGTATGTGATAGAACTGAACATTCTAATGCTGATGTCATTTTTTGCATGATCTCACCAGTGGGCACTGAACTTCATGCTAAAACATGACACGTGCAAGAAAAGGAGTGTTTTAGGTGCTACTAGAACATTACACTTATTTGAGATGCCCAAAGCCAATTGAAAGCATGACTGGTCACAAGGTGGAAAAATGTTAAAAATGTATCATTCTTCAACTATGCTATCAAATTATCAATGTAATCAATTAAACTAGTGTCATTAATATGCCACATAACTACATCCTACTGAATGGTATCAGACCAGAGAACAAAATAGTATCGCTGGTGGAATTATTACTTGGCAGTAATATGAGTAATTATGCATTTTAGCTAATAATTTTCTAATTGAAGGATTAACACTGCCATAAATTTAACATGCGACTTTGAGGTTGCCATGGAAACAAACCTGAATGTAATCCACACGTGTTTGCACAATGAGAGGCAGATTGTTTGAATAAAATGGCATAAACATGGGTCATGGTATATACAGCCACGGGCATTTGGGGAACATCATTTCACTCAAAATGTACTTTTTATTTCATGAGTCAAATAATGTTTTATCGTTTTATTCAGAAATATTTCTGTGAACAGTCGGCCTTAACAGGCTAAGGAGTGACTGCGCTACAGCTACAAACATTTTTGTTTACCATCAGGGTGAACCTGGGAAATCCCCAGTGATTGTCTGTTTATATAATTTATATAAAGTTAGCAGAAAATGAATCCATATACAGGAGGTAACAGAAAGCCACCTGCTTACCTTCTTAACTACTTTGGTCCTTTCACTGCTGTCATTCATTCATGTTATTCATCTGCTTGTGAATGGCTTAGCCGCTTCAGTCCATATCCAATGCTGCTCATCATGTTTCTTGACAGTAGCCATTCTGGGCTCTAATTGTCTGACTGCCAATGCTGAGTATGCCTGGCTGGCTGAGGATCCGTTTTAAAGTTGATTTCTTAATGCATAAGCTTAGGATATGGTCAGGGTAAACATGACGCTAGTTCAGCGCTCCAACTTTGAGCTGCTTTATGAATACATCCCAGAAGTTACATACCATTTCAATGCCAAAAAAAAAAAAAGTTTACCAGTGGATTTTTAGTATTCTTTTGAAATGTTTCAATCTTCTTTCTTTGTGAATGTCTAGTAACATTTTTGCAATGTATCATCAGCTGTGGCCCCCCCTTTTTTGAAAGGGTTAATGCAAACAACATAATTGGCCATTATGTTGTCACATCACAGGTACTATAATCTATTAAACCCCTGTTACAATTGCACGATTTGGTACTATAATCTATTGCACCCGTTACAACAGCACATTGAGGTAATATAATCTATAATCTGTGGAAAATGAAAAATGTGATTTTAATCTTGCTCTGCACAATAGCATTAATCCTTATATTGCCTGCTTTCTGTTGTCTCAGTGTTTTTCCTTGCCACTGTCACTGTGGTTTGTTTTGTGGGGGTTTATCCAGGTATACTGGGAAGCATATTGTGACAGATTTTTTTTTTTCAAAATGCACTGTATATGTCAAATTTAATTGATTGACTGATTATAAGACACCTGCTTTCTATAAGCCAACAAACAATGTATTGTGGATTTTTTCCATTGTAAAAGACATGAAATTCAAAATGTTTAACCTGCTATAAATAACTGTTCGCCCTTCTTGTTCCTTCTCGCCACTTATGTACACGAGCAAATAGAAAACAAAACAGGATCCTTTTAACCGCCATTATTTTTATACAAGTCAAGAAGTCTTTGAGTGTCTGTTTCTATGGCAACTTGACAAAGGCAGACAATACGGAATCCGGATGTATGCATTTTCATATACTCACTGCCAACATTCCACGTTTGAAACCTGCTTTAGAAAAATAAATCATGGTTCTTATGTATGAAAGTCATGAAAGTCACGCATAACAACAAAATAAAATAACAACAATAATAATATAATAGTAAGAAGAAGAAGAATACAGCTGCTTTTTTTTTTTACTCCTTTCCTGTTTTCTTTTGGAAAATCTTAGGCAATGTTGTTTTGTAACCTTTCCTTTTTTCTGGCAGATAAAGCCCATTAGATCTAATTCAAAGCTGAAAAAGATGTGTGATAAGATGATTACATTTGAACAAAATGGAGTTCAGGAATTGGGACCTCACTGAGGCTGTATGTAACATCTCTGCTGGTCCAGGGCACTCATTCGGAATAAATTACTTGTGAAAAAAAAATACATAAATAAAAAATTTCCCTTGGTGTTTCTAAGCCCTTGTTACAGCAACCATGCAATTCCAAAATAAATTCAGCTGATCCTTCAGGGAAAAATATGTGCATTCTTTAAAAAAAAAAAAACATTTGAATATGTTCACATTGTAGCAGACTGAAAAGTAATTTATTTAAATAAATGAAATGGCCAATCTTTGTTGACATAATAGAAAATTGTTTAATAATTCTTTTAAAATGGCACGTCCTTATCCTGCCTCTCAAAACACATTTATTACAGGCTCATGTTTTATGGAACGCTCAATTAATTATAATTCCATCATTTAAAAAAAAAAAGAAAAGAAAAAAAAAGATGCCCCACTTAAAGCCAGTTGCATTTGGTCTGCTGTGGTTGTCAGTCATTTGGCAGACTGAGCTTAGATGCCATTTTTCATTGTTTTAATTGCCTGCTGTGACATAATTATTCTGACATTTCAGAATCTTTTTTAACATCTCAAATTAAATATTCTGACATCCCACAGAGCTCCATTATGGTGGAAGGCAAGGAACTCATTCTAGATTCCGACAGAAAACATAAACACAGATATTTTGTTTTATGGGTTCATTCCATTTTTATGGGTTATTTTGTTTTTGGTTTTTTTTACCTTTTGTTTCTCTTGAGGGCACGGGTCTTTTTTATTATCAGTAATTTCAGGGCAACAGAACTGTCAGTCAAATTTTGTAAAAATGTTGAGAATTCCTCACATAAAAGTGCAGTTATCTATACTTTATCACAGTGTGCATAGTTCAGCTACCCACAGAATTAGCAGTATGAACAGATTTAACAGATTTACAACTGTTGCTAATTTATCTTTTCTTAACACGACCAGTAAGAACCACAAATATTTTCAGATTTTTTAAATGTTCGCAAAAGCTATTGAATTTTGGGGAGGACACAGAGAGCCTTCTAGAAAAAATATTTCAAATTCTTCTGTATTTCTTTCCCATTATTTATTTATTTTTTTGTTTTGGATTCTATTGAGATTTTCTTTTCAATTCAACCTCACTTATTAGGTAGAACAGATTTTGGTGCAGTATTCTGGTAGCACAATGTAGAGGTTCTGCATGTGACACGGGCTACATAATTTAGAGAACATGCTCTTGAACAGCGGTCTGTTGTCCAGATGGTATTATCTATGTAAGATTAGCATATTTAGTGCCAGCAGCAATGCAGCAGTTAAAGAAGTCCTGGAAAACTGAGTGTGAAACAGTAGCTGATGTCTGTTCTTAAGTTCTCTTGGAAGTACTATGTTTTACTAATTATATTTTATTAGGCCTATCTTCATAAGAAAATGCATTAAAGAATGATTTTTCTCAGTCTTCATTTGTGCTCCTTAATTGTTTTGATAAGGTTCCAATATAGAATTCATCCATGTTTCCACATCACCATGTCAACCAATTATCACGGTTGTTTATGGCTGCCCTTAAGTAAACTTGCCTACAAACTGCTCTGAAGTTTCAGATTTACTAAGTGTATTTTACAGGTTATACGCAGTGCAGTTTTGTGTAAACGTCTTCTTTTTTGCTTTTGTGGGTCTGAATAAACTGAAGTAGCTTTCAAATTCCTTCTGAACATAGTATTGTATTAACATTTTTTGCCATATTACCGCAGAATCTTTGTGGCATTTAAGTCATGGGGTGCCAAACTCCAGTCTCGTCAGCGTCTGCTGGTTTTCTGTGTTCCAGCACTAATGATTCATTTAAGCCATTGATTGGCAAAGAAGTCCACACATCATGTTCTCAAGGCCTTAATTGGCAGCTGATTGAAAGGAAACCACAAATACCTGCAGAGACTGTGACCCTCCAGGACTGGAGATTGACACCCCTGGTTTAAGAGTCAATGCAACCCAGAAAGGCGGGGCACATGTATTTTTTTAATGGTGCGTATAAAACAGGCAGCAGAAGAGAAACAAAAGACCTGCAACCAGGCTTGCAAAAAAAGGCTATCAGATAAATGGCACCATATGAAGCCAATAACGGATGGCATACAGTATGCCCGTATTGCAGGGAACTGGAGACTGGTACTGGCTTGCCAAAGGGTCTGCTGGTTTGTGTTTCTCAGCATTTAATTGATCAATTAAAGCAGTTACAAGTTATCTCACCCCCACCTGGTTTTGTGTATTGGAACTGATTTCTGATTTTAAGGGGAAAACAAAACCAGCAGATCCTGTGGCTCTCTGTTTACAGACCTCTGACTCGAGGATTACCATTAGGCCAGATGTGCTCAGACAAAGCCTCTGGCAAGACCAGGGCCACCTGACCCAGCAAAATAAATGCATTGCTTCGGCCAGGCAGTCGGTGGGTTAGGGAGCCCCAAAATCAAATCCCTTCAAAGACTGGAGTCAGCACAGGGCGAGACATCTAAGCTTGGATTTTATTTTCTTCAAATATAGTTTGCTAAAGGTTGGACACGTACCTATTAGCTTGCCAACTTAGTATTCACATCAAATGGGCAATAAAAATATCACATACAACCAGCTGCAGTATTTTCTAACGTTTACAGTGGAATAAGGGTTCCGGAATATCTTTATCCGGTTCTGTCTCCTCCTATTTTTATATTTCCTCCCAATTCTGAACAAATTGGCAACCATATTTGTTGGCATGTCAGATTTGCTACGACATCCTTCATTCGAGGGTAAATGCACGTCAGGGGCTTGTGTCGTGCAGTACAGAACTCTAGAGCCTCAGCCAATGGTTAAATAGCAGTTTTTGTAGGTTGACTGGCAGAAAGGATCCTTTACTGTTCCTCATATTTTATTCATCAAAGTTTTCCCTCAGCCGTTTAATAAGTGTCATTAACGTACAGTCAGATTGAAATGTAGTGCTGGGTGTGTATATACACATGGCACTGGAGCACTTGCAATGCAGATTTTAAACTTGGAGAATGGGCTGCTGCAGCCCAGAACACTCTCAATATACATTTGCAACACATCTGGAAACATGACTTTGTTTTTGAAAATATGACTTGGGCTATGATTAAATTTTGTTTCGTTGTGGAATTTGTATGGCTTTCAAAACAAAAGACTGTTTGCACATTTGCAATATTGTGTGAGGCGTGCCTCATCGAACCCTTTAGATTGGAAAGAAGAGATGTAGCTTTGCAACAGTTAATAATACGCAACAGTGCTAACGACCATTAGTGAAGAAAGCATTGCTGAAAACACCAAGATTAAACGTGAAGGATACGGTCAGTACCTTCATGCGAGGTAGATCCCTGGAGATCAAGCATCTGAAGAACATATGTACGGCTCAAGGACTTCTATTCAATGGGCTTTCCATTTGACCAAAGGGAAGGAGGCGGCCATTATTGAACTTCTTTTCTTGGAGGGCTACCTGCATTAAACACTCTCTAGACTCTATAGACGTCTATGGTCAGGGTCAGGTAGTGATCACAGCTGAAGCGGTTCAGAGAGCCGCGACTTCAGACGCTGCACACAGTGGGTCCTGGATCTATTGTTTTGCTGGTGCTAAAATTCATCTGAAGTCTGGAGGTGGTTCAGATGTTCGACCTTCCAGTCAGCAAAAAAAAAAAAGAATGAAACGAGCAAATGACAGTGAAAGATGGGTCTGTTAAACTTAGCAAAAAAGAGAGAGGGTCTGTAATCTATCACAATTGTGTGGAGACAGGTTCACTTTTTGGTCAGGCGAAAAAGGCTACACTGACATTTGCTTTGTGCTGAGGACTACAGAGGGAGAGAATAGTATGTGAGAACAGGCCACTCAAAGGTTGTCTCTGCACTGCTAAATTCAAAACCTTTGAGACCTTGGTAAATAAACCACGCTGGCGCTGTTGAGGCTGGTTTACTGGGCGAAGACACTCACTGGGTGGACCAGTGTGCAGAGGTGACCAGAGCTTGCATCTACCCACAGAAATGTATCTTCAAGCTAACACTCACACGCTTCTGTCACAGAGGGGCTACTTAATTCTGCTCAGGGCTTTAAAGTTCTCCCTGATTGAAAGCGCCAGGCCACCTGCTAGAGCGTAATCATGAGGGAACAGAGAAAGGATACCTGCTGCGGACAAACGTTCACAGTTAATAGGCACATTAGAGAACACATTACTGTTAATGCTGTTCAAGCGAAAAGTATTGACAGGTGACCCAAATTTAGCACACGGAGAGATGTGGGAGGAAGGGCAAAAAAGAAAAAGAAAAATAACTACGAGAGATATTCACACAGCTGTCACATGGAGACTTGGACATGGTACCATCTGTTTTAGAGAACAAAGGTACATTCTCTTCTTATAGCTTGCCTCAAGAGCAGATCAAACATCTTGCTTTAAACATGATAAAATAGGAAGTTTTAAATATGCCAGGGCGTGTCATAGAAACGTTTGGCGTTAAGAATGACCTTTAATGTTGACAAAGGGAGGAAATGGACCAGACCACTACACTGAATGTGGAAGGTTCCAGGGTCTGGTGCTGGGGTTGGGGCCAGGTCAGGTACCTGAGCACAATAAAGACCTTTCGGAGAACAGCAAAAATGTTTTCATGGCTGAAAAGGTTCCCAAAACTGAAAGTCTGGAAAAAAAAATGCAGATTTGCATGTCAAATTTCAGGTGATCATGTTACAGCTCGTGTACCTCCATACATGGACATGGTCATGCCATTTAAGATGGGGCTGTCAAACTCAAAGTCCTGGAGGTAAATTTAGGTGTTGGAAACAAGGTGTGCATACTCTTTAGTCAATCAATGAGTTGAATTAAGCACATAACATCAAAAACCAGCAGACATTGTGGCCAGATCCTCTGGTTTAAGTGAATGGGGGGGGGGGGGGGGGGGGTGACTAACTGGCATCTGGTCATGCTGATAATTTGTGGTGAAGCCATCGGGGATTCAAGGCAGGCAAGGTATACACAAGGCATTGTCGCTGTCACTGTCACCAGACTTCAGTCATTTCAGCGCATATGAAATATTAATGTATGCAGAGAAATATGCCATGGGGAAAGCTGACAGATAGGCACAGAACACCTCTGCCTTGAGGGATGTGTCATTTCCAGTGGCTTTCCAACACATATCTAAGTGCATTTTAATGCTAATTTATATTACTGAAAAAAAAGCATTTACACTATACGTAACGTGGTTTTGGGGGAAGAAACTGTTAATAAAAAAACATAAGCAATTCAATAATCCTATTTCTGCTTGACTTACATGTCCCTATAAGCTACCAAAATAAAAGTCCTATAAGCTTCCAAACAAAAGCACTAGAGTTTGTATGTGACACAGGCAAGGATGAGAGGAACTGCCTCTCAACAGATTTTCACTTGAATTAATTTACACCAAAAGTGTTATATAACCATACATATTAAAGGTTTATGATTAATCTATTAATATTTCCAAAATGAGCCAGTAATGGACGGAAATCCGATGGGAAAGCAAACGTTTCTGACAAGCCCCTCCTTCTTTTAGCCGTGACACGTGTCAATCAAATAAGCGTGAGATGTGGATGACGTTGCATGACGTCAGCGGCAGAGCTAGAGAAGGACAGGCAGAATGGCGACGCAGTGCCGTAGCTCTAAATGCACGGCAGAGAGGAAAGGATTCCGGCGGGAACTCGATTCCTGGCGGCACAAATTGGTCCACTGTGTAGGTAAGCAAAGCGCTTTTCTCGTTGGCTTCATGTTGCACGTTTGTTTTAATGTGCAAGGTGCATTATATGGCGTTAATTTAGATTGCAACCCAACTCAAGTTGTCCGTACTAGCTGGCTAGGCAGCTAGCTAGCTTGCTAAGTTCAATTGCAGGGGTACCAATCCTGTCTCCATTTTCTTTGTCTTCACTCTTCGCTGTTCCGGTAAACGTCCCATACACCCTCGGGGATTTCTGGCGATCTGGGTGATGAAGCTGTTATTTATTAATTATTGATGCGAGTTTCACTGATTCATACTTTTGGAGGCTATTTGTACACACGGAGAACTTGAAACAGTTTGGTCTGTGCCTTTAAGAGCGCTCACTTGTTTTGACAGGGCTAGGATTTCGTTTTATTTTTATTTTTTTGGAGCTAGCTACCATGGCGACCATAGGTTTTTTGGCCGTAGCCGGGGAGTGTCAGCATTAATCCTAACGGTCGTCCTTGTGTTTGACTCACGTGACCGTTTTGTTTTATAAACACGAACCCAGTCAACTCAAGAGCCAGCTTGTTTAAAAAAAGAAATAACCGTTGAATTCGTTACTAGCTAGCTAACGTTGCCTTAACGTGACTTGACTTCCAGTTAACTTGACCAGCGCTAGTTAGGATACCGGTGTCTAGATTTAAGAAGGAATTTTAGGTGGTTTGGCCAGCAACCGAACACTCTAAAGCGGTGCAGCCATCCCACTCACGCAAACTTCTCCCACGAAACCGTGCGATAGTGTATGTTGTACAGAGACGTCTTGGGCTTGCTAACGCTTTGATGCAACGTCCCAGAAGTTGGCAATGAAGCCGATGCTGCGACTTGCTGGTTAGCATAATCGGATCTAACGCAATTTTGGTTCTTGCTTGGCTGCTAATGATGGTAGTTAACTAAATCACTGCCAGGTATGCTTAGCGTGGCGCGAATATATTGCCCGGTGCGTAACGTTACTTGGTTGCAGAAATAATTTCTTAAACTGCCGTCAAAGTTTGGACATTTTGTCTATTCTGTACATATTTCAAAAACCAGCTAGCAAACTGTATACCTTGCCTGCAATACACTTTGCTACCTGACAGATTGTTGCAAGGTGTAACGTAAACCAACGGTAGCAGTTTTTGGCATTGAAACAAACCGCTCAACTGGGAATTCGTTTTGAAATCTGGATGACCAGAATTAGTCTAGCTACATTAACTGGAAGTTTCTGCTTAGACTATCGTTATCAGCTAACCAAATCCGACGTTATTTTACGTTACTTATTTATTTTGGAATAAATAAGTTGCAGATATTATTTATCATTTTTGATCAGAACTGGTCAGGAACCATTGTTTGTTGGTTTACGTTCGCTGCCTCGGAGCATTTCACATTAAATTGTATTTTTAGACCCACAAAAGTACGCTGCCTTACTGACTTATTTTTGTTGGCTAACTAGCAAGATGGTTACGCTAGCATTACGGACTGCGTCTTTAGGTAACTAGCGCTATTGTAACGCTAATACTAGTAGTTACATGCCTTTAAAATATCAATCTGGTTGTGGTTTTGGCAGTGGGACGTGGCATATGCAATTTATATCCTAAATATCGTTGGACTTTGTACAGTGTTCGTCTGGTCATAAACATCGCCCTCTCCTGCTTGCTTTAGCACATCAGACCCATTTAGCTGTTGTTACCTAGTTCTTCCTCCTGTGCACTCAGTTAGGAGACCACAACATTGAGTTGTAGCAAACATAAATTTTGCTATATAGTTTTGGAAGACTGACAAATGATATTTGTTATAGGGGAGCTAGGGCATTAACGACTGTTTCCTTGGCTGATGTGTTGTCTGTGTATTTAATGATACTGCATGTTTGATCGTGGATCACTGAAAAATCAGCTCAGTATTTTATGGCCTTTTTGTTTATTAAAAAATGACAGGTTTGTTACTTCTCTTGCAAGATAAGAAATGTATATCTTATTCATGTCTTACCATTTTTTTCTCATACTCAGACTTCAGTTATACATGATACTTGTCCTAAAATTCAGCTTTGGTGCAGGGTCTCACTTGATTAAAATGTGGTCAACAGTGTAGCAATAGTATATTGTAAGTGGTATGTCGAATATGTTGTGCACCTATGAAGGGAATATGCATTGGCTATCTAGGTGGGTGGTGTGACCAACAGGTGAACAAAATCTGTCCAGTACACTAGAAATGTCTGTACTGGCATGGTCAGAGTTCAGTCAGGCCTATGTGCATTACGCTGCTCTGGGAGATAGGAGCGTCTTGATAGGACCATGGAATGGCAATGCTTGAGAATCCATTTCTAATTGCTGTAATTATAGCCTATGTGAAAGCAATTCTAATCAATTGACTTGTGAAATCTGCAATATTGGCCAAGAAAAACTAAGAAGGTTGTTAAGCCAGGTTGTAGACAGCGGGGAAATTGCCCATCTTGGTGCTAACTGCACTTTCCTGAGGTCTGCCATCCATCAAGTCATTGTGTGCAGATAATTGGTACTGACTTAATTTGGGTAGCTAACCTAGGTCAAACACTGCAATATTTTGCAGGGATCCTGGAAGTAGGTTTGAAGGGCTTTATCTGGGCGCAGATGGGGCAGCTTTGGGAGTGCAGTTTGTGAATCATTTGGTAAAGGCTGTGTGATTCTGTGAGAGCCGTTTTTAACGCTGGTGTCATGTGCGATAGCGGTTGATGGTTTTATGAGCATATGATGAATGCCCGCTGTTCCTGTGGTAGTATTGTGTTGAAGCAGGGACTGAAGGTGCCTGGGGACAGCCTCATAGGGTGGTATTGCTAATGAGTGGCTGATTGCTGATTGAGTGAAGCACACCATGCCTCAGTCACAGGTAGAAAATGAAACGCATAACGTCATCTTAACCAACAGAAATGATGAACAATGTCTGCTGTGAATGCGCAACGTGATAGACAGGCAGGCAGCTGTCCTGATTGGCCTCCTTGTGGAGAGCTGTCCTGATTAGCCTCCTTGCGGAGAGCTGTCCTGATTGGTTGTTAAGATTCAGGCACAACAAATTTTTTGAGTGGCTGATTTTAGAGCCTAGGACAGTCAGAGAGACTAGATTTTTTTCTTAGAACTTATAGTTTATTGAAATCTGTTGGGATGTGAAGGAAATTAAACAAAATGTGAGCGAGCAAAAGTGTTCTAAAAAAACTTGCATACTGCACCTTTAAAGGTGGTGATGACGTTTATTAGAATCCCCTGATTTTACAACTTAGTGAGCTTCATCAGTACTGCCTCCTTAGTCGGCCAGTTGCATAGGGCTTCAGGTTTTGCTGTTGGACTGCGTATAATTAAAAAAAAAAAATTGAAAATTTTAACAATTTAGTAATGTGTATGCTGGCTGTGAAGAGCTGGCTCACTCAAAAGACCATTTCCAGGTGCATGCCTTGGCTGATGTAAATTAAAATCTCACGCAGGCCTTGACGTCCACAGTTGACTGCTGGACCAACTGCAGTATATGCTCGATCTGTGATCTGTGTTCTCAGGAACTTGCTGTAGAATTGTGGGTAGTTTAGTACCTCACTGGGAATTTGGGATTAAGAAAAGCGATTTCTTAAAACAAAGTTGAAATCGGTCGGATTTACGGCTTCTATGGCAGCATATAACATAGTTATGGTTAATAGATAATGTCTTACAAATCTGATTCCCTATGGTGAATATGAATACCGTTTCTACTTTTCAGAACCTTTCAGTTGCAGTAGAAGAGTTTGCGACCTCCTCTTCCAGAAATGCTGAACTCTCATTAAAGCCAGAACATCCTTTTGGTTTCCAGTTCTGTTGCAAACTTGATTTACGTTTCCAAGTGACATCATGTAAACAAGGCTAGCGGATTTTTGGCAGGCAGTGAGTGAGATGATTCAGACTCGTACGTTTGGAGTGGTGTTACGGATTTACTTCATTCATATATTAGTGGGTTTTTTCCTGTCTGGAGGAATGTTATAATTACTAGCATTGTTTGGGAGTGTACCGTACCTGCATTTTTATAATTCCATAGTTACTCCATTTCTTTAATTAGGCAGAGTAAAATGAATCAGCATTTCATGACTGTGCATTGGTGTGCATGACAACCATCTAAGTACCTGTATTAAATCTGGAATTGTGCTTCTAATTATTGTTTAAATGGTATAGAGAAAATAAATTGGTATAAATGTTTAGCCATTTTCATACACAAACATCCCTACTCATTTAGCAAGTCCTTAGCATGCTGTCATATAGAGACCTGATATCATACTCAAGAGTTGGGTTCATTTTAAGCCAGTACGGCATAGTATAAGTTCAGAAAAGGTTGTGCTTTCATTGTTGGTCGTAAGATTTGTTCATTGTTATGTAGTCCTAAAACCTCCAGCTGCATTTGAAGTAAAACATTGTGCATATATGTTAAGTAATAAGAAGGTATTTATTCAAACCTGCAATACAAACAATAAGCTCATTGATACAGCTATTGCACTTACAGTCCTGATTCATAATTTGACAATTCTCTAATACTCATTGTGGGTTTACCATGTCTGACTTTAACAAATATGTTCCTTTGCATTTTGTAGGGTTTGAGAGCATATTAGAGGGGATCTATGGACCAAGGCTGCTCAGAGATCTCAGTATATTTGATGGTAAGCTGTGTGTGTGTGTGTGTGTGTGTGTGTGTGTGTGTGTGTGTGTGTGTGCGTGCGTGCGTGCGTGCGTGCGTGCGTGCGTGCGTGCGTGCGTGCGTGCGTGCGTGCGTGCGTGCGTGCGTGCGTGCGTGCGTGCGTGCGTGCGTGCGTGCGTGCGCGCGCGCGTGGGAAAGGTGACAAGGCATCAGAATAGGACATGAAGCCAGCATTTGTCATTTTTCTGCTACTTCTGTATAGCTGCTATTTTTGTTTAAATATTGCTAACGTTCTTTGCTTTTTCCTGAAATGTTGCAATGTTCATGAATAAGGTTTCTAATTTCTTTTTAGACTGTGAACCTGATGTGGTCAGTGACTGGTCAGTGGATGCCAGCTGTTCTTTCTGCAATCTCCAATTAGAGAAACTCAGTGTAAGTTGCACTAGAGTTTTAACCTCTTGGAACGCGAAACCCATGGATAAACCACCGCCCCTTGTGTTGCGGTGAAGGTTGGGTGTTTGTCACAAAATATTGGCTGAAGTCACAGGGCAGTCACAGCATTTTTGTTGAATATTACAGGAAACTTTGGGTGAAATAAAAAGGAAGGAGCACTGAGCATCAACACATTTGACAGGGCCCATCAGACATCTTATTGTAGCAACTGACAAGGACAGTAATCTTGATCCCAGTGCATTCCGGAATCTGTATACATTGTTGCACTTGGTTTCTCCCGGCATTTAGCAGTATTGTTAAAATGCATATGCTTCTACAGATAACCCTGTAGGCTACGTTAAGGTTGACAGTCATTATTCTAAACTGCCAAAAAATCATGGGAAGCACTAAAAACGGAGATATCAAAGTCACAGAATCCGTGACCCCTGTGACTCCCTTGACAAATACCCTGCCTCAATTATAGCACCTGGTGTAGACAGATATGTATCGCATTAAAAAAAATACTGTACTGCCTCTGGTATATTTCCCCACTAAAGTCTGACACTGAATTGCTGTGATGTATTGTAGGGCTGTACTCTCCTGAAGAGGTCAGACCAGTTTCCAGAGATGTAGGTGATTGTCTTATTGAGTCTGATGCCTAAAGACCGTGTTTCTGATTTTTGGATGTGCTCTCTCCCACACCTCTCAAACAGGACCATATTCCCCCTGTCAGTTCACCTCAGTCACCTCCAACTGAAGAAACCCCTCCCCCTCCTCCTCAGGGCCAGTCAAACACTGAGAATATCGAATGCCAAGCTGACCGATTTCTCCATGCAATCTTTCGAAAGAAAGGTAAACCAAGTTTTCTTTATTTCATTCTTTTTAAAAGGTACCCAGCTTTCAGTTTACTGTCAGTTTCCTGTTGATTACTGAACTTGTCGGCTGTTTGCAGAAAATAGAGGCACGCATCATGATGACAGATATGACTGTAGCACCCCTGTGGTTATAAAAGCCCCCCCCCCCACAACTTTTTGCATATTAGTTATACACACAAATAACCCTGCTGCCGGAGAGGGGGTCAGCCCCCCATACTTTTGCAGCCTTTAACCCATCAAGGTGTGAGATCACATGTATAGTTAGAATGTTAACTGAACATTCCAATGCTGATGTCACAGTCACTGCTGGTAACTGAAAGCAGTGGAGTTCTAGAGCACTGACTTAGAATTTTGAAAACTGCATTCCAAAAAGCCTGCTCTTTAAAGGGTTAACGGGAGCCTGCAGAGTTTTTTGTTTTATTTTTTATGACTGCGTATGGTAGTGTCAATTTTGAACAGGGATCTCAGCCTTCGTTCCTGCAGGTCAGCTGTGTCTGCATATGTCTGTGGTTTCCTTTCAGTCAGGATCCAATCTTAGGCCTTGGGAACAAAGTGTGTGGATACTAGCCAATCGCTGACAATTTAAATGATGTGCTGAAAGGCACCAAAAAATAAACTGGCAGACACTGCAGCCCCCCAGGACTGGAGATTGAGATCGCTGGTCTATGATCATTGCAGCAGATGGTGTAGAGGCAGCCTATGCTCTTTAGGGTTTATGGTGTTCATTTCCAAGTCAGTGGTCTACTTTGCCATGATCGTGTCAAACATAAAATTTATGGTAATTGAACCAATTCGACACTTTCCAAAACACATTTTCTATTAAAAAAAAAAATTAAAAAAAAAAAAAAAAAAAATATATATATATATATATAGTTCCCAAATTGACCATCTAGCTAGAAACTAAATTTCCTAAATTTAGTTTAGTTTAGTCCTAAATTTCAGTGGGATGTTTTTATTTCTGTCAAACCTTTTGGAATTGTTTTGTTACTAAATTAAATGTCTAATTATATACTGGTACATCCAAGCATGTATAATATGCGGTTAAAACTGAATATAAAATGAATTCAGACAATGAGCTTATTTTCATATTAATGTATTTTCTGTTTGATTCCTGCTTCGCCATCAGACCTTCCTCAGAGCTGTGATCCGAACATTCCCTTAGTTGCTCAGGAATTAATGAAAAAGATGATCCGCCAGTTTGCCATTGAATACGCTTCAAAAAGTCAGATTGAAGGAGCGAAAAACCACACATCCAACAACCTCCCTCACCCTCCAGATGAGGATGGACCCCTCGACCTCACTGTGAACAGACACCAACCGAATGTGGAACAAGGTAGACCACTCTGACCGTTCAGACCCATATTTATTTGAGTATTCTGTATATAGTTTTGAGATTTGCTTCTGAAATGCATGCAGCCCTTCACTGAAATGCATGCAGCACTTCACTGAAATGCATGCACCCCTTCACTGAAATGCATGCACCCCTTCACTGAAATGCATGCACTGGCCCAGGGACATGCCAAAATGCAGTTTCTACACGGTCACCTGCAAGCCATTGACGGTTTTCCACACTACAAGTCACACAGCGCACTACCAGAAAGCTCTTTAACTCCAGCCCACCATGACAGAAGATTTGTATTCTGTTGCTCGCTTAGTCACTCCGAATGTCCTAGTGGCTCGTCCGGCGGTCCAGACCTCAGAGCCTCTTCTCTTGAAAATGTCAGAAATTATCCGCTTTCCCACTGGCTCATCTTGCACAGGTGAGCTGTGCTCTGGCATCTCAGTGGCAGGTGTAGGATCAGGTACTCCCGCGCAACCTCTGTGTGTGGGAGTGGAACGAGCAGACTCGTCCTGGGGCACGCTTGCTTCTCGCTCTCTTTGTTGAGACAGTAAAAAAACATGGAGGTCTGACTTATTTTGTTAAATGTTGATATTTTTCTCCTTTTTCCAGATGGGGTGCTTGATCTCTCCAAAAAGAATTGTGCCAGTTCTGCATTGTCAACTTCATCTAATCAAAAAGCATCAGGGTGAGTACTGCTAGATGCTGTTCTCATTTTCAAAATGGCTGCTGTTGCCATTTCTCAGTTGGATTTGTTTTAAGGGCAGTATTAGGCACTCTTGATTGGTCGGTGTACTATAAGGGTTTTCGTTTTCATTTGTACATGGTAAAAACAATCCCTACAGACAGTGAGAATTGCTTCTGACCTGGGAGTGCTGAAAAAAATCACATCTACTGCCTTTGTGCCATGTGTACAAGTTAAAATACTGCAGACCACCCTGGACAACTTAAATGATGCTTGATGTGGTAATTCCCTGTGCCAAATCATTGTTAAGAGTTTGACCATAGTTCTGTAGAAAATGTGAGTGATTCACGCAGCACTTGCAGGAATGGTCAATGTAATGTAGGCTGTCAGACTATGCATGTTCTCTTGACTACTTTGTGGATATACTTTTTTTTTCATCATATGCAATGCCAAATTGTATTGTTGTGGATATTTTGGTAGGTTATCTTCCCCTGTTAGTGGAATGCCAATGGGTTGACTCTTTTATTGCTTGTTCAGCGGTAACGTCACAGTTGTCATGAGTGCAGGACATGAGCAGCAGTATTGTACAGCCTAACACTCTGAAGAGTACACTCCAAACGTAGGAGTCATTCCACCATACATATCCTACACATTCTGCTGAATTGCAAAACGCGGCAAAAAAAAACGACAAAAAAAAACCTGAAGTGCTACCGTAGACCTTGCTCTCGCATGATTGACAGACTGTCCTTCCAGGACTAACGTTTGCAACCGTTTTTATTTTTTGTTCGTTTTGTTTGTTTTTTTTTTTGTTTGTTTGTTTTTTTTTTTAAACGATAACGCCTACAACTCAGAGACTTTTTAAAAGAGTGATGTGTGTGAGCTGCAGTGATGTTACCTAAAGCAAGGAATAAAGGAGTGGACCCCTTCCCTTCCCTTTGCTGTGTACCGGTCTGTCATGCGTCCGCTCACCATGGTTTCATTCCATCCATCTTAGGAGACCGCAGAAAGATGACTATGTGGGAAGAAGCTCTGAGTTTTCGGAAGGCTTGCTCTCGAAAGCCTTGAAAGACATTGAGTCGGGATCACTGGACGTTCACAAAGCCGCCGTGCTTTACGGCATACCTCAAAAAACGTTGCGCCTCCAGCTGGAGGCCTCGGCCGCAGGGAGGCTGGAGGACGGCGAAGACCTGCTGTCGAAGAGCAGGGAGACCCACCTGGTCCTGCAGAAGGTGGCGGCCTGGGCCCGGGCCCACGGCGAGCGGGCCGAGCTGGGCAAGCTGGGCCTCGTGGAAAACTCTGAGCTGAAGTTTCCGGCAGCTTCCACCTACCTCCACCAGCTGACCCTGCAGCGGATGGTCTCTCAGCTGAGAGAGAAGAGCGAGAGCCTTTACTTCGAGAACTCAAACAATCCCGCCGTACGTTTGAAAATCCCTCAGGTACGAATCAGCTCTGTGCCCAAGTCCCAGGCCGACATCTCCGGCCTCGTGGACATAATGTACCAAGTGTCTAAAGCCACATCGACGCCCGAAGCCTCAGCACTGCAGAAGCTCAAAACCATACTCCCCAAGCAGAACAAGATGGACTGTTCTGTGCCTCTGCTTCACTCTGGTATCGAATCCTGCCTCATGCAAGCCGACCTTTCTCCCTTGTGTCTTAACTTGAAGAACGGCTCCGTGGACGACGCCGCCGATGACCTGGACCGCAAGGACAAGCAGCCCAGGAAGAAGCGCGGTCGCTACCGGCAGTACGACCACGACATCCTGGAAGAAGCCATCAGCATGGTCATGGGTGGCAAGATGAGCGTCTCTAAAGCACAAGGAATCTACGGAGTACCTCACAGCACTTTGGAGTACAAAGTGAAGGAGCGGTCCGGGACGCTCAAGGTACCGCCCAAAAAGAAATCCAGGTTTTCGGAATCCGGGCCTTTGCGTGCGACCGAATCAGGGACAAGCAGTTCCAAAAGGGATTAGACTGCGCTTTTCTTTTCCTCTCTCAAGTCTAACTTGAACACTTGAATACTCAAACTTAGACAGGATATATTTAAGCGAACACTTCAAAACACAAAACATGCCTTTAAACATAGTTCATTCAGGGTTTTCACTGTGGATATATTATACATTTATATATATATATACATATATATATAAATATGATAGATATTGTAAAGCACTGTCTGTTTAATTTATGTATGAACCCTACGTTTTACTCTAAAATATTCAGGTTTGGTTTACCTTTAGCTTCTTGGAGCATTAATGATTGTTATGTGCAGCTTTCTCACTGGGTCAATCATCCAGTTTAATAAAGTGACTTACTATTAATACTACTGAGACTAGATCAGTATCTCAGTCAAATCTTATGAATGAGATGGGAGAGAATCATGGTACTCCTGAAGTGTCCATATGTGTAAGAAGGAGCACTATATGGCAAAACGTACTGGCATCTCAGTTGGAGGTCAGTATAACAGAAGTTTAAAAGCACTTCCTGGTGGTTTTTTTTATGCCTGAAGTTGAACATTTTTCAGTTATCATCTTGGAAAAACTTGTTGTATAAAAGTAGTTTGTATCTGAAATTTCAACAAAAAAAACCCTTTTTTTCTCGTTTGGTGAAAGAAACTCAATCTTCAAATTGTCCTGGGTAAGTTGGAATGCACCATAAAGCATGTTGAAAATGTGCACAGAAAAAGCTTGAGAATGGTTTTGTGAATGTGTGCTGTATATATTTTATTATAAATTAGTATTTATGAAGGTTTTTTCCACACTATACTACTGTAAACCTCACTTAAAACAACTCCGCTGCTGTGAATTTTTTTTTTTTTGGAAGTGTATATAAATGATATAATTTCTGTGATTTTTCCAAATGTCAGTACATTGGCATTGCATTATTCCGCTAATACCAAAATAACAGTTCAGGTTACATTTCACTCCACAAAACAGAAGCTGCTTGAAATATTGTATACGGGATATCTCAGTCTCAATCATTTTATTTTATTTTATTTTTTTGTAGGAATTTTTAATATAGCAAAATATTGAATGATGTTAAGGTTATATACCAGGTGTTTCTTTTAAAGACATTTCAATTTTATGATGAACAATTTACTGTTGATACAACCTCTTCTAACAGTTTGGCTGCCTGGAAGTGAAATTCCAACACTATAAATTATTAAGTGTATATTGCTAAGAGATAATTTAAAATATTTAATTCTGAAGTTTTGTAATGGACTGAATTTTTAATTCAGACAAACTTTTCTGACTTCCTCATGGATTTTTCTTGCTCCTTGTCTTGTGATAAATTATTTATGTAAATTTATTTAAGCTTATGTTCTTTCTAAAGGGCACCAGGTTTTCTTTTCTTTTTTTTTTTACAAATAAAAAGTGCGAACCAATTTCTTTTCAATTGACGATATTTTACTGGTTTCAACGCACCAAACAAAACGGGTGAGCGCGGTGATTTGTCTCGCTATAAACTGATTTCATTTTTTTTTTTTTTACAAATAAGACAGAGGTATTCTTAAATCACTCTTAATACCCCGCATCACAGGTGATCTGACCTGGAGGTGATCTGAATGTTTCTTAAAATGCTTTTCGTAACAGTACAGTGCCTCTGTTTTTAGAACTACTGCTCAGATAATTAACCAGTCTCTGGAAGCTTTAGAAAATTTTATACTCAACTACTGCATATTTCCAGTTTTTTGTGCTGTGGATTTCAGTCTACAGATTAATTTACGCATTCTGGTTTTAAGTGCAGTATTTCTACGCTCACTCTCCAGAATACAGATGTCCGCCTTTATTTTTCTTCATTTTTCTTTATTGACTTGGTTAATATGAAATTATCAGTTTTTATGCATAAATCAATTGCACTATAATTCATTTTTTTTTTTCTAGTTGGTATCCCCTAAATGTTTCTTCTGTAAATGTACTACATTTCTGTTCCTCCATGTGGTTGTCAAAACCTTGTAGATTTGGTGGTTTTTGTTGTGGTTAGTTTGTATTTTGTATTGAAGCACTTTGATGCTTTTGCACATTTGGGGGGGGGGGGGGGGGAAGAAAGAAAAAAAAAAACATTAAATGTGTTATATTGCAATTTGCATGCATAAGTGATTAAGTGTTCTCTATTTGTACCGACTTACTTCTGGACCTGTCCCTTTAAGCTCCACACGTTTCTAGTCTTATTTGAAAAAATGAGAGGGCCATGAAGCCATATAGGAAGTAAGACTGACCTACTGTATAATCCTGAAGACGGCTTATGTAATGTAGTATTTCCCTCAGAGAATTTCGTTGTTTGTTTTGTGCAATGGAACAAAGATTTTGTAATCCTCAAGTGTGCAGCTTTTTTTTTTTCTTTTTTCTTTTCTTCCATGTGGCCCAAAAATCAGTGATTGCCATTAACTTTTGAGTTGCAAGTGGTCTCTTTGTTTGCTATCCAAATCGGTCTGCTCAAAACTTTTAAGTTGTGGGCCCCCCTTTTCTATTGTTGTATTTCTGTGAACATTATGCATATTTCAGCTTGAAAGAGATTTTAAATATTGAATGAAGTAAGATGAGTAGCCGATTTTAAATTTTAATTTGATAGTTCAGGCCCCAATACAGCTGCGTGCTTTGATAGAAACCTTTTTGCCCCTCTCCACCCAAAGCCACTTTTGTTTTGTCATAAATTCTGAATTTTCCCGTCTCACAAATGTTTTTGGGCCATCGTGTTCATTTTTAGTATTGCTTTTAGTATTCAGTGTTTTTTTTTTTTTGTTTGTTTCTTTAAAAAAAATATATATATATATTTAATTCATATTTTGAAATTTAGGATGTATCGCTTGCAAAATTGATTTGTCTGTATTGGCGGTATAATTTATGTGAAAAATCGTTCAGTTCGTCTCCAAATGTAGGAATTCAGTGGGTGTATAGACGCATTGTTTCCCTAGGTTTGAGCGTTGCAACAATCGTTAACCTCTGCCTTCTGCAACTTGTCAATAAAAAAAAAAATTCTGTTAAGAAACAAATGGCAAAATTTGTTTTGTTTTTTTATTCCAATCAAAATGTCCCATTTTCTAGGAGACCCGCACGCGGTTGTGTGTTGAAACAATGCAAATGTTGCTTATATCTTAAGTCTGCAATCGGAACAGGTTCTCTGTTCTCTAACCATCTCAGGTTAGATGCAGATCAAGTCACTACTGGAAAGTACAGATGTTTTGTGACAGATTGGATACGGCCTCAGTTTCTCATGGACCATTCGTAGTAGTTAAAATTTCACTAGGATGCAGGATATCTTCAGACTCCCAAGTCAGGTTTTTTTTTTCCTTCCTTGTAACGGTATGACCAAAAGTCCTAACATATTTATTGCTTTTGCAAATTACCATTATGTGGGCATGATTCTAAAAGAATTGATAAAAAAATTCATTCTCTGCAGTCTGTACCCTCTAAATAATATTAAATTGTCTGGGAGTGCTTAATACTGTCCTTTGTCATGTTGTCTAGAACAAACATAGCCTGCATGAGTAATATGTCTTTTTTTTATTTATTTTTATTAAAATATTCTCCCTTAACATACCCCCTTTGTGTCTTCGGAATGTTGCGCGAATGGACAGTTTTACTGTGCATGAACTGTAAGGGCTCTTAAACTTAATTACAAACGAATGATGCAAAATGCTATTTATTTGATGCCTAACAGATCCTGTTGAAATAGACAATTCTTACTTTACAGTGATAGCATTTCGACCCCCTCAAACATTGTTTGATGTCTTCCATCGAGCATCTTCTACCGTAATTTTGTAAGACAATAAAGAGAGGCCCTTATCTTCCCTGATTAGAAACCCTAACAAGTGCTATTTGGAAGATACCTGCATCATCAACTTTTGCCTTAATGTTGTGTTATTTTGCAATTGAATTGGGAGACAAAATTATACATAAATTACATGCATCCTTCCATAGAATAGTAGAGATTAGTTTTTCAGGTTTGTAAAATTTGTTGTATGGTCCCGAGTGTAAAATAGGGTTGGGCATTGAGAACCAGCTCTAAATTGCAACCAGTTCCAAATTTACAAGAACCAGGATTCACTAGGAAACCGGAGTATCAAATTCACAGAATCTTAAAAGCAGGTTTTTTAGTCACGTTCACACAATGAATCAAATGCACTGACAGTTTTTTTTTTAAAAAAAAAGGCTACTAAAAAAGCTTGTAAACTGCTCTAACATCCACATCCCTGGTTACATTGTGTGCCATCATAACACGTTGACTTGTTTACAACATTGCAGACTGGAGTAAACGTATCTACAGTGTGGGTAAACTTCACTACAGAAAGTAGCAATACATATACGGCAATGTGTAATCCCTGTGGTAAATTAATTTCATCTAAGGAAGGAAGTGCCTGCAGTTTGTCATCATTTAGTGCTGCTTGGTGTAAACCTTCCAGCAGTGCGCCATTTTAAATGTCCCGGTCGGCTAGCGCTAGTATCACTTACCTTTTATTTTGAAAACAAATCTTTTTAGAATGCATCTAAATCTAAAATAATGGTTACAAAATATTATTAATCTTCAAAAGATGGCTTTTTTTTTTTTTTGCTCTACTCATTGCAGTTGTGCATCTGTAACGATATATTTATTTTTTATGTAGCTCCCCGGGGCCTGCTGATGACGTCCAAGTCCACTTGGATGCAAGGGAAGAAAAGTTTGAAGCCAGAAGTTCCACACTGGAAACGGTCCTTTCGTCATTGTGCCCATACCACAAGACTTTGCTGTATCAGATTCTGAAGTGCATGCGTGAATATTACAGCACCTCCTCCGCCCACAGATACAAAAACGCCCACGGACTCTTTGCACAAACGGACGGTTCATTGTGCTGCCATTTGTCAAGCAACCTGCACCGGGACCTGTGCAGTTTCGGTGACTACAAGATGTCGAACGGGTGCTACGTACCGACCTGTCGGGTTAATTCCCTCCCCGTAGCCCCGGTCTGCATCTGCCTGAAGAACTTTCATTGTTTGTCGTGTCAGAGCATTGCTATTGGCTGCATTAACGGTGTAGTTGGCCCCAGCTCCTGTGGTTGCTACCCTCGTCATCATAGGATTCCGTGTTCTTGCCAGAACTACATTGATGGTGCGTATGTCACTCCTGTTGGAAGTGTAGCAAGTGCCCCATTTGGTCCTCAGCATGTCCGTGATCCATACCGTTCTTGTACCAAGGGGGGGTGCAGTCCTTCCCCACCGCCACTTTCACCAATACCATCTGATGTCAGTGGGAAAATAAGTGACAAAACATTTGTGTGCTCTTTTGCGGATGGCAAGACTTGCAGTAGCCAACCTCCATCTCTCTTTCCATTTGAAGAGGAGGGTGATGCACTTTCTCACAAAGACTGTTTAAGTAAAGGAAAGGATGTAAGCGAAGAAGAGACCGGAAGCCAGAAAGACAATGACAAAGGCACTGACTGTTGCACAGAGACTTGCAGGTGTCTTGAACAAAGACAGAGTGGAACTATCATCCACGATCTTATGGAGCGTATCAACGAAAAGCTGAAGAAGATTGAACCACTGGAGAAACAGCAGAACATAATCACCACTGTCAACAAAAGCTTGGAGTGCAGTGATGATGTGCATGTAGGGAAAATAACAACTACAGTTTTACATAATGACAGTGACCATGATTACACCATAAAGGAGCTTCCTTGCCAACCTAAGGCAATTGTTGAGAACAAACCTATGCAGACACCTTTCTGTAGAGGGCAGATTACCGAAAACCATAACTTGCTGTGCCTGGAGTTTCCCTCATCATCTTGTCAAAGTGAAGAAAGGAAACAAAGTCTTTCTAATCTTAGTCAATCACTTGAGAGGAGAAAGGAGACTTTGGAGGAAACCAGAAATCCAAATGCAAGAATTGAGGAAGACATACATTTCTCTGGCTTCCAACCCCTTCCTAATAGGTCAGATGTGGAGGGCGTTTCTGAAGATGTGGATGTTGAAATTACTAAAGACATTTGTGACAATCAAATCTCTGAAGGAGTCAACACTGAGCTGCCTCTTTGCACACCTGAAAACAAGGGAGATGCACAGAAAATAGAAGACAGAACCACGGAGGACTGTGCAATATCTATGAATGGTCTGCCTCTTGGAAGTCCTGAACCAAGTACTGAAAAACAAGCTTTCCCTCCTCGCTCAAGCAATTGTAGTGATTTAGGCAGATCCAGAAGAAACATTGTTCCTCCAACAAGATTTTCCTCATATGTTACAGAGCCCAGAAAGATGTACTTCGCTGCCTGTTTTTCAGAAAGCATTTTCATTCGAAGAGCATCCAAAGATAAGGCTTTAAAGGGCACAGACAGTGAAAATTCTTCCCCAGAAATGGAAAGGGATGAATCCTCCACAGAACCAGTCATTAGGGAACCCTCCGATACTGCATCTAATATCAAAAAGCTGGATGAAGACGAGCAAGACTGTGACAAACCAAACAAGATTAAACTAGTGACGACTACATCGCGAACAAGAAACCAGTCCATTTTAGCGGGGGAAAAGACTGTTGAAGAGAGTGGAACTAAATGGGTTTCTCCAAGAAGAACAAAGCGACATGAGGTTTCCAGATCACATGCAAGGTCAAAGTCTTCTGACACTCACAGCGATGATCCTGACTCCCGCATGCAAAGCAGCAATTCACCAGAAGATACTCACACTATCGAAAATCCATCCGTCTCCAGTGAATGCCATTCGGTTCCCCAGTACACAAGTCCCATTCGTCTGATGTTCGTTTGTCCTGTGGCTTGTGAGAACGGAATCCGGTACACACTCAAGTCTGCGGTTCCCGGTTCCACCAATGACGGCGAGACGTTTGATCCCTGCGAGGAGTCGTCGTGGGGAGGAACGATAAATACCCCCGTCAAAGAGACGGCACCCCGGGAATCCTGTGTTACTCGGGATGAGAACAGCTTGCACAAGAGGCCGGTTGCTACTGATGACGCATCAAGAGCAGATCCTTTAAAGGATAGCCAAGAAAATGAGAAAGAGGTCTGTCCCATAGTTCCTGAAATTTCTTCATCTCCTCTGAAAAGAAAGCCTGGCCGTCCCAAGAAACTTGGTCCGCAAATTGAAAAGCGGGCAAAGAGGCCAATAGGTAGGCCGCCAAAACTCAAAGATACAAATTCCAAGTGCAGTGATGATAAGGGAAACACTAAGAGCATAAACAATGACCCTGCGGCCATTTTGTGTGAAGACAAAGATGCAACGACAAACAAAAACCTAAAAATCACTGTAGTTTATGGAAGATCAAGGAGAATAAAGAGACTTGTGTCAGAAGATGATGGAAGTTTAAGAAAAGACCAAACTGAACACCAAGATGATGGCAGACAGAAATGTGACCTAAATGGTAATGTACTAGCATTAAGCGCAAATGACTCCTCTGAAAAATTACCAGAAGAACAAGCCAAGAATTTCAATTTTGTTGGTCCTATGAATGACAGAAAATGTGTGCCACCTCCAAGCACTGAGCTCAAATGTCAGAAACAAAAGCGTTGCGTTGCAATGAGAAAGCCAGGGAGACCTCCAAAGGTTAAGATTTCAGGCATCTCTGTGACTGTTACCACAGTGTCCCCAAAGCAACGAAAGATTCGTATCAACGGCGAGATCACAGAATCGGACAGGGAACAGTCTCAACTGGAAAGCACTGTTATCTTGGATGACAAACCCTCCAAAGAGCAGACGACAATCAGTTCTGATGCCACTCGCGAAGAAACGACACAGAACGTGGAGGACGGAAGAATGAGCAAAAAGACACCCGTGGTACCCCTAAGACATTCGGCTAGAGAAAGGAAGCCTTCGATTCATTTACTGCACTCGGTTGCTACATCCAGGGCATTTAGTCACAGCAATGCGCTGTTGCGTCGTTCCAGAAAGCTGCTGTTAAACAAAGCGAGCAGCGAGCCAAACCAGATGAAGAGCCTGGAGAAGTCAACTGGAGAAGCCCCAGTAATTCCAGAAAGGGCTTCGAGAAATCGACGAGGGCAAGACTTGAGCTTTTTGTCGGGAATCTCGGCAGATTCGATTTTTGCATCAAACGAGGCTCTAAAGTGGTGGCCTACCTCAGCTTCATATGAAACACTGAATGAGGAGTTGACCAGGAGAATTCAACTCATGTCAGACACTTGGATTGCAGATGCTGTGGAATCGAGCAAGTCGTGCCCCACAGAAAGGGAGACTGACCTCAGAGAAAGAACGTGCTCAGCAGCGAATGACCTTCCAAAGAACTCCGTTTCTGCTGTCAAAATGCTGTTTCAGAAGCACTGTAATAAGGAGGATCTGTGTGCTTGGTTCATGCAGACCACAGAGACCCAATCACTGGCAATAGTAAGAAAGGCAAGCACCCGGAATCCGTATGAAATCATCCAGTTTAATCCCAACAGAGTTTCGAAAAGGGGCAATGTTTGCCCAAGTCCTCAGGCAGAGCGTTTGAGGAAGCATGTTAAAAAATTTGCAAAAATTGTCCCAAAGAGTCCAGTGATGCACCTTCAAGCACAGGAGAGGATTACCAGGAGTGGGAGACTGCACGTCAAGAGAAGGCTCTTTCCCAAGAGATCAAGTGCCATTGCTGGGGTTGTTCATAAATGGTGCTTGTGGTCCAGAGGCAAACCCTTCAGTAAATATCAAAGCACCCTGCTGAGAGTAAAATCAAAGTTCATGACCAGAAAGAGATTGGCAAAGGCCACTGAAAGGAGGTCTGGCAGAGCTTCCTCTGGTGCCCTCCGTAAAAATGCAGTGACTCCTGCAAAAGAGTCCCTGCTCCAAGTATGCCGGGCGTCATCTGTGGACACGGGGTGTCGTTCTCCGAGTTCATCCATCCTTGGAGAAAGAGAATCCGTGGCCCAGCAGGTGCAAAACTCCAAGGGAACAACTCGATTCGGATCGCAGGAATGGAGCCCAGGAGCAATGAGGGAATGTAGGGTATTTCTCAAAAAGATTAACTCCCCAGAAACGAAACCCACAGTTGAAGAATGTAACTTGTGCACAGTTCAGCTCCGTGACATTTCGTCTTCTGACTGCGGTTTGCCTGCAAGCACAGACCGCGGCGAAGGGAAAACCGAGCCTGTTAAACCCGAGAATGTGAGCAACGAGAGAGTAAGGCGAACTACCCGAAAGGTGTCTTCACAGTACCCCGAGGAACTGTGGGTTCAGACCACGGAAAGGAAAGGAAAACGGAAAAGCAGTGACTCAAGTCAGGCACAACCTGCAAAAAAAGGCAAGACAATCTGAGTGGGAAGACCTACTGGAAGGAAATTGTGTGATTCGGTGCCAGGTAACTACAAATGCTGTTTTGAGTGATTCTACCACTTATTTCTTGTGGACTTTTTTTTCCTCTGCTCTGGTTCCTTTAAAAAAACAAAAACATTTTTTATTGCAGGAAGCATCAAAAAAATGGTATTGCCTCTCAGTGAGGTATGTTCTGCAAGGTGATTCAAGTTTTGATACGACGTGCCTTCAAATTGTCAGCTAGCTGAAAAAACTGACAGTAGTATCTCAGTAAGCGTCATGTAGCATAAATCTAATGGTAACGTACGGTTGCACTATTTTGTAACGTTTTTGTTTTTCATAATTTTATGTCTGTAAAAACAAAATATATATATATAGTTATTGTTAAACGTTACTTATCCGTTAAGATACCACAAAGCAGCAACATTTTGAGGTATTCTTCAAAAGTATTCCCCTACATTTTGTATTTAAAGAATGACCATGTTTCATGAAGGAAAAATGTGCAGTATATCATTTGGCATACTTTAGGCATACATCAGGTTCTTAAAAACCTACTTGCTCTAAATCATAGCATCATGAGGGATGTGCCAGCAAGCATACATGAGGCTGAACCAACCACAAGATGAATTATTCTGGACTTCCAAATGTTACCAGTATGTTCTGCACTCAGTCTGACCAAAATACAGTCCAAGGCCAATCATTTATGAGTACATGCATTGCATGAAATGGCTAAATTAATCAAAGGTATGCTGTAAGTTCTTGTTTCCTTTGTTTTCTGATATGAAGCATTATTATTTGAATGGTTCTGAAAGCTCCTGTACCCAACTGACCTTCCTGGATGTTTTTAACCCCTTCCAAAGCATTAGTGTATTCTGAAATGTTGAACACGAGTACTTTCTGCACTATTCAAATTTAAGATTAACCGTTAGTTCTCACTACCACCCATGTAGTGTCCAATATGTTATAGGTGCAATATCTTGAGTTTTCTTTTTTTTTTTTTAAGCCAGATGTAAATATCATTATTTGTACCATTTTTATTAAAGATTATAGCATTTTTATGAAGCCAATCACTTTACTAAATGCTGTTGCTGTGCTGTTTTTCTGTTTTATGAATTATCCTACGGTTGTTTATTCCACCCATTCTTTGTTGCAGTATAATAACCTACCTCTTAAAACATCATCCAAAAACCTTGAAGAAATTGGATTCCAAAATGAAAATTTGGATGTAGCTTGTCTGTGATTGGATGACCGTACTGTAATTAGATGGTCCTCTTGAAGCTATAACTTCAGCATTTCTCAATGAATCAGACAAAAAAAAAGCTACATCAAGAACTGCAGATCTGGGGTTCAGTATCAAATTGTCTTGATCTTATCAGTCATTAAGAATCTTTTCACTTCTATCAGTGTAGATTTCAGCGGATAAAAAAAAAAAGTAAAAGACAACTCCTTTTGTCTCTACGATTTTGTGAAATGCATGTTGTTTGTACAGAGCTGACGCATTGCTTTGAGATTTGCTTTATCGCAATATTTTTTTTTTAATTGTTGCTCAATGTTCATAGCTCCTCGTGTTTTTTTTAAAACCCCCACTTAGAACGCCACTATTTAGGTTTACCTTTTCATCTTTCACACTGCACACTCAGACCCAAGAATCGATCTGAATTTTATCAGTCCGATCTCTGCCCTTGGTTTAATTACTGTACATATATGTGCAAGCCAAAAGTCAGAACCCCGCCTTTAAAAAAAAATAATACATTGTAATGCACCATGTTAACTGACCACACCCAGGGATGGTGTTTAGAACACACACACCCAAGACACACCATGCAATTGGCCCTGGCAAGGAATTGACCTAAAAGTGTAGCTAGTGTACTACAGAGGACACTATTTCATCAACCTGCAATACGCTCTTAGAATGACAAAGGTATTGCATCTTTCACAGCCAACTGACCTTTTGTTGTGTATCTGTATATGGTAATCATCCAAAGCATTCATGTATTTGCACGGTTAAGATGATAAATCCAGCATATTCTGATTTACAATAGTTTTATTAATGGTTGTCTGCTTTTTACCATCTATGCCAAGTGGAAGAAACTTCAGCCCTGGAGTGCCACAAAATATGTTCCATTGAAGGTCTTCATGGCAACCAAATTTTTACCACACTGATGCAGGCGATTATGTGCTGGAGACAGCCTTAGGCATATTGTGTATATGAATTTAGGGCCTAGAGAGAAATAGGTGATCACACACACGTTTGTTTTAGGAGGGAACAGGAATCGGAAAGCCAGTACTGGCTAGCAAACGGTTATTGTGTATGCTCTGGTCAGTTATCTGATCCATCTTGTCGGTCATTGTATGAACCCCAGAAAAAAAAAAAAAAAGCATTAACTTCCGCCCATTTCTGACGGATACCGATTTGTGTGGCTGACCCCTTACGGTGCACATTTCACACTGGCCTTGAGACTGCTGATGTGGGACTGGTCAAGACTTTGAAATGGAAAAAAAAAAACGTTCCGTCCCCACTTGGAAATACCTCTTGGCTTTTACCATGACCGGGTTCTCACCTCTGGTCTGTTCTGAAAATCAAACACGACACGGTCCTCAGAGAAGCCACAGTCTTCAGATTGTGCATGTTTACATTTGGATGCAGCCCATTTGAGCCGCTGTACATATTTCACTTTGCTTGAGGTTTGAAGGACGGCTGCAACACTAATGCAATCACCACGGTGCAATCGCTTCGGGGAAATCAGACGCTCACCTTCCAGCATTATTCAAGATACGTAGGGATTCACGTTTCTAGCCCTGTGCTTATTTCCTTACTGCCTTTTTCTTGTTCCACCCCCACCCCCACCCCCCACACGACTTGGCGAAGGGTGTTGTTTGAGACTCACTGTCACTGGATGCCTGGAGTTTAAATGGTGCTACATGTGGTGTTTATTTTATACTTGTCTTTTTGCAGAAAAGCTTGTAATAAAGGTCTAGTGTCACTAGAACAATAAACGTTTTGCTCATAAATTGTGAAATCTGTTCTTTTTTGGTGTAGTTTTTGTGAAGGTTCTGTAATGGCGCAAGCGTGTAAACATTCCTGTTAGAACCGGTCCTTTATTGAGTCATACAAGTAAAAGGTTTACATGCAGTACAAGCAAGCTCGCATGTACACACATGCACGCATACACACACACACATAGAAAAGGCACATGGCAACATTTGTAGAGGCTATTCGGATCCATCTACTTCCTGGTTTATCAGAGCGGTGAGATCCATCTTGGTCCTCTGCAACGCCGTAGTTTTTGCCCGTCGAGATGGCCTGGCGGCAGGAGTAGGGGCTTCTGGGACATTTTCCCCATCACTAACGACACACATTCACAAAAATGCAGTAAGCTGCCATTTCTGAAGCAAGCTTTAATACTACAGAACATTCCAGAGCACACTGCACATCTATCTACTGGCAATGCAGCCTCTCCACTTCTCCAAGTCTGTCTGGAATAATATCGCTTTAATCATTACAAGGTTGAGCTGATTTTAACCGAGGAAGCAAAATGCCAAATGCAAATTACATTTCAATTTTCATCCCAGAATAAGAAGAGGAAAACAAACGCAGGTGTACCTGTCGCCAGACGACTCCCTGCCCTTGCTGAATTTTGCCACTTTGGCTGTGGTTGTTTTTCTCTGACCTGAAAGAATCCAGAGGGGAAAATTCCTTAACACTCTTTAGAACTTTCACATTAAAAAGGAGGGGGGGGGGGAAAACAACATTTGTGTTGAGCTGAAAGCACTCCATTCTGCTCTGGAAGGGAGCACTCAGACAGCTCTAATGAATCAGCTTCCTGTATATCGAGCTCAGAGGACTGGGAACATGACAGAGAATGTAGGTGAGAGGTCATCCAGTTCAGCCGAGGAATGCATTCTCAATGCACCGTGTCCTCGTATTAAAGGATTTTCTTAATAACCGGAATGTACAGTTTGTTTCAAAAACACCAGTTACTATATTCATCAGTTTCTTGTCTTTTAACAGTGGGAAATCAGGTCATTGGTCTTATCACTTGGAAAATATGTTTTTATGGTTTTTTTTATAAATGTATGTCCACATACTGAAGGGAGGGCACAGCTTTCTGCAAATGCACTTGTTCCAGACAAACAAGCAACATAAATACATCCAGGCTCATACCTCGCTTGGGCCTTTTGCTGGCTGTCAGGTGCTCCTCGCAAGTCTGTCCATCTGTGGAGAATCAAGGGCATTGTGTAAATGCACACAGTATAAATGCAGTTTTACATGCATGCAAAGTATAAATATACAGTTTAAATGCATGCAAAGTATAAATACACAAAGTTTAAATGCATGCAAAGTACAGGCTGGGAGTCTGCATCTCGCCTTTTCAGACAACGTCTACGTTTCTTCAAAATCCCCTCCCTTCCCACATGCACTTACACCATTCTGACTTCGCCCATCTCTGGCCCTATTGCCGTTTCCTTGCCATGATGAATGCACTTTTCCCCCACTCACTCTGGCAAAAAGCATGTGCTAAAGGGCTGAACCGTGCAGAGTCTGCATGGACGCATGGCTGCGCCCGGTCCTTAGACCCACCGCAGACCGCACCGGGCTCACGCACTGCTGTACCACATCCACAAGAGCGCCGCTCTCAGTACACAGGGGTACCGAGACCTGCATGTCACACACGCCAGAGAGAGGTATTAAAATGAAGCCTTACCTTCTGGGCCTTCCGTTTCTTCCAAAGCCTGCTCCGGGCCGGTGTTATCCTGGGTCACACCGCTTCTGTCCTTAGGACCCACTTTCAGCTGACACAGCACTTTTTCAATCGCCCGCAGACTTATCTTGTCACTGACCTCCTGCAGATGGAGACATGAAGAGATGAGCTACAGTTAAGCAGGTAGAGTGGACTGTGGACACTGGGACACTCTGTAGCAGACAATTCACTCTGCCAAGCCTGAAGTGCGAAGGCAGCAGATCAGGTGAGAAAGAAAGGAGACTGGGAGGACCAGAACAGGAACACAAGGCACTAGACTGCTTCATCTACTACCTCTCCAGAACTACCACTGGTCTGTCAAAATGGCAAATTCCTTTTCTTCCTTTTCTTACTCTGTGATACATGCTTGGTTATGCTACAAAAACAAATACAAGTCCCACATTATCCTGCTATGTAGAGCCAACAGTTACCAGCTGAAGTGTCATGGCTAGCCAACCTACCACTCACCCTTCCACCGTATCTCCTAGTTGTTCTTTAGAACAGTAGAACGTGCCCCACCTACAGGAACAGTGTTCTTAAGGGCACGGTTCTAACCTGCAGGACCTCCTCCAGGTACACACTCACACCTCCAGGAGCAGCGTTGTTAAAGAGACGGGTCCTACCTGCCGGACCTCCTCCAGCAGCAGCAGCAGGTCCTTCTTGGCCGTGCTGTCCTCGGTGCTCAGCTGCAGGGTGCTCAGGCTCCTGGCGTACAGGCGCACCTCAGGGGCCGAGGGGTCCCTCAGGATCTCATTACTCAGGCGCACGGCCAGGGCGTCGTGCACAGAGACGTCCTTAAGGGCAAACCAAACCGCACCGATAAGACACAACCTGACACTCATCCTGCAGCTGCAGTTCCCCAGGCCGGCCAGCTCCAGCGTCTCTCCGAGTTTTAAATGATTTACTCTAGTCCAGGGGTGGCCAACCCCGGTCCTGGGGAGCCGCAGGGTCTGCTGGTTTTTGTTTTCACCTTAAATACAACAACCACTTAGACAAAATAAACCAGGTGAGGTGAGTTAACTGTGTAATCAACTGCTTTAACTGATCAATTAAGTGCCGAGTAAAAACAAAAGCCAGCAGACCCTGCGGCTCTCCAGGACCAGGGTTGGCCAACCCTGCTCTAGTCAGTCAGTGATTGGCTGGAGTCCGCACTCCTGGCTTGCGAGGCCTAAACTGGGTGCCGATGGAAAGGACACCACAGAAGCCTGAAGACACTGCAGCCCTCCAGGACTGGAGTTTGAGCTCTACTCAAAACCTACTGATCAAATGAATCACTTGCCCAAACTCAAATAAAGCCTTTTTTTGACAGCATGCCTTTCTCTGTGAATCTTCTGCAGGACCGGTACCTGAAAGCCGGCATCCTTGCTGGGATGCGCCAGGGCGTCCGGCCTGGTCAGCTCGATGAACAGCTCGGCCACGTTGGAGACGTCCACCTCGGCCAGCGGGGACGTGGCGGGGGCGTTGAGCAGCGTCTGCATGGTCGGGAGGAAGCTCTCCTCCAGGCACTCCTGATAGGCCCTGGAGAGCCAATCAAAACGGAGAACCACCGGAATAAACTCATCTCATCCGGAACACTCCTCCAGGCATCAAAAAAACTCGCGTTGTCTGTTATTTTGGACCTGAATTTATTTATTAATTTTTATTTTTAATTTTTTAAGTAGGTTAGCAGGGACCCTTGATTAAGCAGAACCTTCAGAGTCATGCTGTAAATACATATTGGAACAGAGAGGAGAGGAGCGCACTGTGTAGGTGTTGCTGGGTCTGGTGTGCTCTTAACCTGCTTTGGGGGAAAAAAAAGGTCCAGTACCAGAGACGGTCCGAACACAAGCCCGTGTGGGTACTGAGGGAGGAGGACGGTGCCCCCGGTCCCGGGCGGGCACCCCTACCTGCTCTCCCGCGAGTACAGCTGGAAGAACACCCCCAGGCAGTGGCGCAGGCGCGTGTCGTCCTCGGTTACGGGGTTGTACCACAGCAGGACCAGGCGGGACAGGAGCTTGGCGCTGCACAGCCTCCCGGAGTACATGAGCTTAGCCAGGCCCTCCGCCGCCTCCGTCCTCAGGTCAGAGATCTGCCAGAGGAAACGAGATGCTCCACTCAACGTCAGCATTACAGTGCGCGTGCGTTCAGCCCTGTCCTAAGATCAGAGATCTGCCAGAGGAAACGAGATGCTCCACTCAAACGTCAGTATTACAGCGCGCGTGCGTTCAGCCCTGTCCTAAGATCAGAGATCTGCCAGAGGAAACGAGATGCTCCACTCAAACGTCAGTATTACAGCGCGCGTGCGTTCAGCCCTGTCCTAAGATCAGAGATCTGCGAGAGGAAACGAGATGCTCCACTCAACGTAGTTCAGAGTTCCAGGACCTTCCAGACGGACCTTCAGAATCACATGCGGGTAGGCAAACAGTTCTCTCACCTGCCACAGCAGCGTTAGTTTAGCCCCGTACTTAAAAGCAACCTACATACTAGGGTTGTCACAATACCAGAATTTCAGTAGTTGATACCAATACCAGTGAAATTCCCCAATAATAATCCCTGCCGCTAGCTGCTAGCACAGAGAGAGCAGCGGCCTGTATGAGCTTGCAACGCAGAAGCGGCGTACCTCACTGTCCAGGAACTCGGACAGCATCCTGAGGACGCTCTGAGCAGTGTTCTCGCCCTCGCCCTCAGGCCCCTGGGACGCCTCCTCTGTCGGACCTCCAGCGGGGCGGCCGCCGTCCTCTGAGCCAGAGTCCTCTGAGCCGGAGTCTCGGGCCGGGGGCTGGGGGGGCGTCTCTCTCACCACGTCGAAGCCGTTGAGGTGCAGCTGGTCGATCACAGCCTTCAGAGCGCTCACCCGGATCTTGGGCTCGTCCAGCTGGGCAATCTGACACAAACAGGGACATACGCAAACATTCAATCACTCAGAGAAAGGACAGAAAATCCCCTGGTTTGGCCTACCTGCAGGAGGAGCCCCAGGTGGCGGTTTGGCCTACCTGCAGCAGGAGCCCCAGGTGGCGGTTTGGCCTACCTGCAGGAGGAGCCCCAGGTGGCGCGGTTGGCCTACCTGCAGCAGGAGTAGCGGGTGGCGGTTTGGCCTACCTGCAGCAGGAGCACCAGGTGGCGGTTTGGCCTACCTGCAGCAGGAGTAGCGGGTGGCGGTTTGGCCTACCTGCAGCAGGAGCCCCAGGTGGCAGTTTTGCCTACCTGCAGGAGGAGCCCCAGGTGGCGCGGTTGGCCTACCTGCAGCAGGAGCAGCGGGTGGCGGTTTGGCCTACCTGCAGCAGGAGCACCAGGTGGCGGTTTGGCCTACCTGCAGCAGGAGCACCAGGTGGCGGTTGGCCAGGTCTTTGCTGTGCAGGGCACAGGTGCCCAGGCAGATGACGGCCATGTTGCGCACGGCGGGGTGAGCGCTGGCGATGCCAGGCAGGACCTGTGGGGCAAAGCACCAATCAGACGCTTCGCCTTCCAGTTACCATAGCAAACCCCAAAAACCCCGCCCCCAACACGGAAAGCCAATCATTTCAATTCATAATTAGCCTATCAGGACCCTGTATATGGCACTTTTCTATGGGCCTAACAAGATTGGAACTGTTTATCACAAAAATAAATACAAGAGGATTCATCCACTGCAAATATGGAGCTTGAGCTGAAAATCAGTTTAAAATGCCTACCATGTAATTATTGATTTTACCCTTATTTTTAAATGCATTGTCCTTTTCTATCCCACTGTGAAATGCATTCAGCTGCATCATTCCATGTATTAAAGGGGCTTTATAAAGTTAACTAATGCCTTCCATTGCTGAAGAAAATCGGCCTTGTCCAGAATCTGTGTTCATGCATAGTCTGCGTCAAAGCATCAAGATGCTATAAAGCATTCATCTGTAATATCCCCCCCCCACTCCTACTCATTTACATCCCTATACACACATTCCTCAGATTCACTCTTACCCTCATGTAAATTGTTCCTACCCGACCCTGAAGAAAAATGGCGTTAGCAGTACTTTGCATTAAAAAAAGCATTAAAAATGCAAGTGACATACCAAAGACTCAAGGATGGCGTTCATTGTGGGTCCAACGCCTTTCTTAATGGACATCTGCTTCAGGAGCTCCGAGCACATCGTCAGGCACTTGAGCAAGGTTTCTGGATCATTCTTCGGGAACATAAAGAAGCACATTCACAGTGAATGGAATAATGCAGCAATGCCCTGTCCTCTCTGCACTCTCTCACTGTAATTATGGCCGTTTAAGACACTCAAACTTCCAGTTTCAATGCAGTTTCAATGCCAGTCCTCAGCCCAACACAGCTTGCCAACCACGCAACCCATGTGTGAGGACTGAACTTTAACACTTTAGAGTGCGTGCCAGCTCATCATGTGCAGAGCATGTGTTTGGGTAAGGGGTTGAATTATGGAAAACTCCAGGACTTTTACCTTCGTGTCACTATTAGACGCTTGCTCGATTATTCCGCTCTCTTGGTTGTGTACACACATCTCCGAGGTGGAAATCGCTGAGGAACTTCCCTGGCTGTTATAGACAGGGGGCTTTCCAAGATTTGAGAGACAGTGTGACACATCTGGACCAGGGGCAGCTAAACGCACAAACTGCAGGAAGCACTGGTGGGGGGGGGGGCGGGGGGGCAGCCAGAGCATGGGCAGGGAGCGGGGTCAGCAAGAGGGGAGGGATCAGCGAGCGGGGCGAGACCAATGAGTGGGATGGGATCAGCGGGTGAGAGGCGGGGTCAGTGGTCGGGGTGAGATCAGCGGTCAGTGGAGGATCAGCGAGCACAGCGGGACGGGGGTCTGATCCAAATCAACTTCTACAGCCCAACAGCCGCTCAGAATCAACACATTTCACTCAGGCATAATCAGAACCAAGCCTCTCTCACATTCAGAAACTACAGCAGCAAATTAAAACCAGCGGGAGGACCACATGGAGCATCTGCAGTGAATAACCGCAAACATGAAATGTCTCATTGAAAATGACTGCTGCAAATTAACTCCTTACAGTATTTCTGCTGAGGCAGCACACAGGATAAGTATGAGAAACTGCTCATCCTTTAGGGTGTTTAGGTGCCTGGAGAAAGCACAGGAAACACGGGGCGGGGGGGTGGGGGTGGTGTCCCTAGAGTGTGACCATGTTATTCTTTCCTGCAGCAGCGGTAACCCTCTGAAGGGCTCTGCCTCTGCCACACACACACACGCACACACACACAGACACACAGACACACGCACACACACGCGCACACACACGCGCACACACGCGCACACACGCGCACACACGCGCACACACGCGCACACACGCGCACACACGCGCGCACACACAGGCACACAGACACACGCACACACACGCGCACACACACGCGCACACACGCGCACACACGCGCACACACGCGCACACACGCGCACACACGCGCACACACGCGCACACACGCGCGCACACGCGCGCACACACGCGCACACACGCGCACACACGCACACACACGCGCACACACACGCGCACACACACGCGCACACACGCGCACACACGCGCACACACGCGCACACACGCGCACACACGCGCACACACGCGCACACACGCGCGCACACACAGGCACACAGACTCACACACACAGACACACAGACACACACAGACACACACAGACACACACAGACACACACACACACACACACGCACACACACACACACACACACGCGCGCACACGCGCACACACGCGCACACACAGGCACACACACACAGACACACACACAGACACACACACACACACACACAGACACACACACACAGACACAGACACAGACACACACACACACACAGGCACACAGACACACACACACACACAGACACACAGACACACACAGACACACACACACACACACACACAGACACGCCGCCCATCGAGCCCACACACACGTCACGCCATCATTTCTCACCGGGGCGAAGTTGCGGGGACATAAATGCCATTATAATTACAGCATGCAGGGGAGGAGCAGATGCACACGCAGGCCCTGTTCTGTTTCCCTGCAGCCCCCAGTCTATTCAGGGCACCGCGCTCACTCCCCGTGTGCGAGCTGCAGCGGCCAGCCCTGCATACTGCACCGTCGCAGCCCTGCATACTGCACCGTCGCAGCCCTGCATACTGCACCGTCGCAGCCCTGCATACTGCACCGTCGCAGCCCTGCATACTGCACCGTCGCAGCCCTGCATACTGCACCGCTGCAGCCCTGCATACTGCACCGCTGCAGCCCTGCATACTGCACCGCTGCAGTGGAAAACCAAAGCCCCTTTTATCCACACCTCAGCCAAACGAGAGATTCTGCAGTTTGCAGAATCTGAAGCATCGGCGATCGTTTGAGATGGAAAGCGAGAACGCGCGCAAGGCCAAAATCTCCCGCAGGCTCGAAACGTCAGCAGCACGCTGAAGGGGTGTGTGCGCACACTGCGTTTGCACTCCAGGGTAATTCACTTATTAGCGCGTAGCATAAGCCACTTCCCCAGCCACTGACACAGAGCCACACCACTCTCCCAACCACTGACACAGAGCCACACCACTCTCCCAGCCACTGACACAGAGCCACACCACTCTCCCAGCCACTGACACACAGCCACACCACTCTCCCAGCCACTGACACAGAGCCACACCACTGTCCCAGCCACTGACACAGAGCCACACCACTCTCCCAGCCACTGACACAGAGCCACACCACTCTCCCAGCCACTGACACAGAGCCACACCACTCTCCCAGCCACTGACACAGAGCCACACCAGCCAGGAACAGCACATCTCACCTGTGAGTAAATGAACCTCAGTGAGGAGCAAAGACAGAGGGCTCTTTCCAATCGCTTGTTCTACCTCCTCGCATCCTTTCAGTGTCCTTTCCTCGCTTCCTCAGCTCCACCCGACAGAGGAGGCAAGGAAAGGACGTTAGGACGGAGGAACAGAGGAACCGCGCATTAGGCAAATGGAACGTGCTTCGGTTTGAGGCCACGCCAGTTACAGACGTGGCAGGTGGGGAGAGGTGAAAACACAGGTTGGTCAGTTATACATCCCACGTTCCACAAAGGACGCACTCGTGTTTCCTTGCCCAAGCATCCTAGCTCCTCCACGGAGCATTTAACAGGGCTGAAACGTCCCTAAAGATGGCGGACCGCGATCGATTTCTGGGTAAGACGAGGACCAAGGAGACGAGGATGGATAAAATGAGGGACTGGAATGAGCCCAGTGTGTTGACCCAACCTTCTTATAGAGTGGGCAAAGTCTGGCAGCCAAGCATCCTTCAGCATTATCCTTCTCTTTATGGCAGAATGACCGTTCAGCACCACAGCCAAGCCACAAATAAGCACAAGCACAAAAAGACACCATGATGTACAATTAATAAATGAATGAATGAATGAATGAATGAATGAATAGATAAATAAAATGGCCGACCTTCTCCACGCGGACTTCCTTCATGTCGGGCTGCTCGGCGTCCCTCATCAGCTGGTTCTTGAGGTTCTCCAGCTCGGTGATGGTGTCCTTCAGCTCTGAGGCGTGGCTGAACTCCTGGGCGGCGATGCACTCCTCCAGCGACTGCTTGGCCTCGAAGATCTTAACCTTCACCTCCGCCAGCTGCTCAGAACAGGGAGAACGGTCAGGTTTCGGCTTGCCCACTACGGGGCAAAGCGGCTAAAGTTTTTGCATGTGCAAGAGATCTGCAGTCATTTCCACGGCAGTATCAACCTCCAGATCACCTTTCTGATTTAGGGGGCGGCAGTGTAGCGTAATGGGTAAGGACCTGGTCTTGTAACCTAAAGTTCACAGGTTCTGGGTAGGACACTGCCGTTGAGCAAGGTGCTTAACCTGCATTGCTTCAGTATATATCCAGCTGCATAAATGGATGCAATATAAATACTATGTAAAAGTATTAGTGCGTCTGCTAAATGCCTGTAATGCAAATGTAAATTTAGTAAACTAATGGACTAAATGAAAAACAGAAAAGAGTGTATCACACACACACGCAGGCATGAGAGAGGGAGAAAGCTGTCACTCACCCGGACCTGCCTCCGCCTGGTTTCGTTCTCATCGATGGGGTCAGTGACGGGCACGATGGGCTCTCGCACATCAGAGATGATCTCCGCCACCTTATTTCAGTTCACAAAAACAGAGAGGGGTCTTAATGAAAGGGGAGGAGCCACAGAGACTCCGCCCCAAGTAACAGGCCACGCCGAACGTCGCCCGAGTCACGGGCCACAACAAACATGGCCGCTTCACTCACCACTTGGATCCTGCGGTCGTCGTCCTTCAGGAGGGAAACCAGCTTCTCCACCAGCAGCGCTACCAGAGCCGTGGGGGTGTTAGGGAGCACCAGCATCTCCTGCAGGACGGCCAGGACCCTCTTCCTGCGGGACAGAGAGACAGGGAATGAGCACAAGCCTCTTTCTGCAGGACGGTGAGATGGGTTAAGAACACAACCCTCTTCCTGCGGGACAGAGAGTTGGGCTATGAGCAGAATATGTTTCCTGTGGGAGAGAGATGGGCTATGTGCAGAATATGTTTCCTGTGGGACAGAGAGATGGGCTATGAGCAGAATATGTTTCCTGTGGGACAGAGAGATGGGATTTGAGAGGTAGAGAGAGCATGCACAGTGCACTGCTCTTAGCTGCACTGCGAGACACTGAAGGACAAGGGAATTAATAACAACAATAAAACAACAGCCAATAGAAAATAAGCATTTGTTTAGCAAATTTGATACAATGCATTTCAACTCAAAGCACGTTACACATCCTGCAGAAAAAAGGCTGTGATAATACAATCAAAGTAGCAAAGTAGGATGTAATAAGCGATAAAACCTCTTGCAGCTGAAAGTTAGTGAGTTCCTTACTGCCAGACTATTACGCATGGCAGATAAATGGGGGTATAAAAAGGGGAAATCACAGACTGTGGAAACAAGTGCACACATCACCTTCCTCCCTCCTCCTCGGTGTCCAGGCAGCCCACCAGCGTAACCAGCTCCTGCCCAACGAACTCTTTGGTCATGGCCAGCTCCACCTTGTTGAAGTCGGCCTTCTCCTCCTCGGTCAGAACAGGGATGCTCTGCAGGTACCTGCAAGAAGATGAATAAATCAGTCTGCAGCATGCGAATCCTCCGTTAATCAAGAGCAAGGAAGGCATCTAGAGAAGGGCTGCCCAACCCTGCTCCTGGACATCTACTGTCCTGTAGGCCAGGGCTGCCCAACCCTGCTTCTGGAGATCTACTGTCCTGTAGGCCAGGACTGCCCAACCCTGCTCCTGGAGATCTACTGTCCTGTAGGCCAGGGCTGCCCAACCCTGCTCCTGGAGATATACTGTCCTGTAGGGCCGGGCTGCCCAACCCAGCTCCTGGAGATCTACTGTCCTGTAGCCCCCACGCTAACGGTACTTACCCGTACAGATACTCAGCGAACACGGCCGCCTCGGGCAGGAGCTGCTCCAGCATGTCCTCCCCTTCGTCTCCTTTGGACTTGGCGAACTGGCAGAGCGCTCTCCAGTACAGGACCTTCTCACAGGTCAGGCTCTCCACCGGGATCAGCTTCCTGCAGTTAGCATTCAGACGAGGATTACAGCCCATTCTTACGTTACATACGTTAGCTCACTCTGTGTGGAGGTACATTAGCATTAGCTCACTGTGTGTGGAGGTACATTAGCATTAGCTCACTATGTGTGGAGGTACATTAGCATTAGCTCACTGTGTGTGGAGGTACATTAGCGTTAGCTCACTGTGTGTGGAGGTACATTAGCATTAGCTCACTGTGTGTGGAGGTACATTAGCGTTAGCTTGCGGCGTGTGGGGGTACATTAGCGTTAGCTCACTGTGTGTGGGGGTACATTAGCGTTAGCTCACTGTGTGTGGAGGTACATTAGCATTAGCTCACTGTGTGTGGGGGTACATTAGCGTTAGCTCACTGTGTGTGGAGGTACATTAGCATTAGCTCACAGTGTGTGGAGGTACATTAGCGTTAGCTTGCGGCGTGTGGGGGTACATTAGCGTTAGCTCGCGACGTGTGAGGATACGAATGCGTTAGCTGGCTGCAGACCTGCTGTCCAGCTGCACGCGGTCCTGCAGCAGCTCCTCGGGGGCCCACAGGGTGAAGATGCTGCTGAGGGCGGAGGCCGCCACGTCGGGGCTGTTCTCCACGTCCAGCCGGTGCAGCAGCTCCAGCACGTCCCCCTGCAGCAGCTTCAGCCAGGCCGGGAGCAGCCTCCTCTGGACCACCTCCTTCACTGCAGCTGGGGAGCGCAAGGAGGGAAACACACACACATGATAACCTGCACACGCATAGAACACACACACCCATGGAAACATGCACACGTATAAACATGCGCATGTCAACATACAAACACACAGCCCTTTAAATGCACACGTTTATAAACGTGCACACACACATGATTAGTCACACGCACATAAACACAGATGTGTACGCATGCACACAAAAGTGCACATGTATGTAGTTTTAATTATACCAAATACAAAGAAAAGCTGGACGACATTTCATCAATCCTATGCCCCAGGTCACATCATGCAGCCGGTGAAAAGTTCGTCCACTCTTGAGACAAACAATATAAGTACAGGCAGCAGGAGGCGCTAGTCTTTCCTGCTTACAGTTTCGGAAATGCATGGGCTCAGCCAGCAGGGAGAACCATAGAGAGCAGGCAGAGCAGCTCAGCAGTTACCTGAGGCGTCGTTGAGCCCCCGCTGCAGCAGGCTGACTCTCTGAGCGATGGACAAGGCCCTGATGTGCACCTTCTCAGCGAGGACCTGAAACCATAGAGAGAGAGAGAGAGAGAGAGAGAGAGGGGGGTTATTCAGACACGGAGCGCGAGAGCGCGTCAGCCAACCGCCATTTCCCCCCCGGGCACGACACCCACCTGGTACGCCAGCTTGCGCACGTTCTCCTTCACGTCCCGGGTGCGCCTGAGGATTCTGGGAAGGGTCTGGGCGCAGGGGGCGATGCAGGACAGCACGGCCCGTCTCACCTCGGGGTTGGAGTCGTTCTCCAGGATCAGAATGTAGGCTTTCAGACGAGGACAGAAGAAAGCACTCGCTTAGTGTCGCCCAAAGCTTCCCTGCAGAACAGACCACTTAAACAGAGAAGTGATTTCACTCCATTAATCAGGAAATACCAATTTAAACACCCAGAGAAAAGGATTGTGGGTAAGCGGTGGGGTGCATTTCAGGCCGGTAAGCTAGTTCCGAGTCCCCAGGCATACTGACGTTAAAAAATGGTTTTCGGGAGGGGAGGGGGATCAGACACCTTTGATGGTTGAACAGTCTGGGTTCTGCGGGGGGGGGGGGGGGGGGACACCTGTGATGGTTGAACAGTCTGGGTTCTGCGGGGGGGGGGGGGGGCACACCTGTGATGGTTGAACAGTCTGGGTTCTGCGGGGGGGGGGGGGCACACCTGTGATGGTTGAACAGTCTGGGTTCTGCGGGGGGGGGGGGGCACACCTGTGATGGTTGAACAGTCTGGGTTCTGCAGGGGGGGGGGGGCACACCTGTGATGGTGGGGCAGTCAGGGTTCTGCGGGGGGGGGGGGGGGCACACCTGTGATGGTTGAACAGTCTGGGTTCTGCGGGGGGGGGGGGGGGGACACACCTTTGATGGTTGAACAGTCTGGGTTCTGCAGGGGGGGGGGGCACACCTGTGATGGTGGGGCAGTCGGGGTTCTGAGGCTCCTGCAGCCGGGCCATGGCGAGGGCGGCCTGGATGCGGACGTTGGGGAACTTGTCGGTGACGCGGACCAGCATGGTCTCGTGGATCCGGTCGAAGAGGTCGTCGTCGATCTGCGCGTTCTCCGCCATGCTCCCCAGGACCTTGTTGATGAGCTGGCAGGCGCGGAAACGCACCGCGTGACTGTTGGCGTTGTGAGACTGCGAAACGGACAGGAACAGCGGCGGTGAGCTCCCATTGGTCAGTCGCAACAGCACAGCAACACAATAAGCACAGTCGGTCCTTTAACCTACTGCCAATGCACAATCCAGAATCTCACTGAAACTAAAGCATTTAGTCCCTCAAATGTTTTTAAAGAGCTCGAGCCATCACTTTCTCCCCTTACATTTAACGTGTTCGTTACAACCACAGAATAAAGGTGTGTTCATTTTTCCAAATACAAGTACATGAAAATAATAAAAATGTGTTTTTAATCATAAGGTGTCACTTAAGCACATCTGCTCTATATGGGTAGTCACTTCACCTCTAACTGGCAACCCACGAAACAGACACCCAGGAAATGGAAATACCATGGGCCTGATTTACCAAGACCTTTGGCACATGGAAAACCATTTAGCATATGCAAAACTAACAACATGACCAATGATTGGTCATGGTATTTCTTTTGCTCCAATCATTTGTTGTGCTAAATCATTCATTTTGCGTGTGCTAAAAGGTCTTAGTAAATCAGTGCCTGTGTCCCTTAAGCAAAAACTAAAAAAAAGTTTTTATCTGTCAGGTCAACAATAGAACACCAAAACCTCATCTAGTGGGTAAAAACATTTTACCTTCCAGGATAAAAATCAAACGTGCATACCTCCAGCAGAAAGTTAAACAAATAGTTCAGGAAGGGGTTCTCTACTTCGTCCTCCTCCTCCTCCTCCTCCTCCTCAGCGGCCTCCTCGTTACTGACAGGGATGTCGAAGCAGGTGGCGAACCTGGAGACGAAATCCATCACGTTCTCCACCACAGGCTCCCGCTTGTACACGATCATGGCATACTTCAGATAATGCACAAACTCTTCATGGAAGGCAGATTTATCTTCCAGCTGCAAACAGACATAAAAAACTGATCAGCACTTAAAATACACATTAACTGTCAGAATGTGTGCAAGACAAAGCATTTACACTCAGACCTCAACTCTCTTTCTGAAGCCCATAGCATGTTATCACCTTGTTGTACGTGCTCTTCAGTGCAGCCACGAGCTTCGCTTTGTTTTGGTGTCCCTTCTGGGCCCTCTCAAAGGCCTCTTTGATTCCCAGCTCACTGTCGGTCGTCATCTTCAACCCCCCCTGCCAAATAAAGCAAAACCAATCAAAAACAACCCAGAACACCGTAACTGACCAACAGCTGTACCTACTTTCCAGACTATTTGCTAGCTAGTTGGAATTAGGGGTGGGCGATAATATTCTATATAATTTCGTAAGGGATACAACGTGCAGCACGTAGAAAATCTGTTTGGCAGATATAGAGGACGGGAGCAATGAGTTAGCCTTCTGTTATTCCACTTTTATTGCTAATACAATTTTTGTTCAACATCAAAATTAGTTACTTTTTTCAAGTCGTGGAAATTAGCATTATTGTTAACACTGCATGTGCCGCTATCCTTTTTGAAACAGACCAAAGTACTTTTTCTAAGCATCTTTAACAAAACAATGTCTCAGCAAGGATATCTTATTTGCTGTAGTTTAAAAGCTTGCTATGCAGCATTTTTAATAATTATCGCAATTTTAAAGCGTGCAAGAGTCACTGACATACTGCAATGTACACCATAGCGGGTACAATTATACGACAAGATTACTACAAATTGTGCCCGTTCAAATCGTGGTCGCTCACTGACTTAGGTCGTTCGCAGCTCCTCGCGGGCAGAGCTTTTTTTGTTGTCCTTAGTTTAATGTTTTTTCTGTCGATTCTAATGGAAAACACGCTATTATTTCCGACTTTTCGCTGAACCGTTATTGCGAGCGATTACCTACTTGATTTTATTTTAGCACAACATTTCTGGTTAGCAGTATCTTAACACCTCGTTTCCTCTTTCTCTTCCGTTAAAAAAAAAATCTCAAGAATGCATTGCGTAATCTGGCTAGCGGTTTCAGCCTGAAACTGAACTAGACTAGCTACATTAACTAGTTAGAAAATTTCTGCAGAGTGTAATGTATCATCTGCCACACCCTGGCGTACCACAGAAAAACAATTTATATATGCCGTAGTTACGTTACTGCTATGTTCCAATGCATTATCGTGATTCGTGTTTAACTTCCATAGGTAGAACAGCATTTGTTCAGCTACCAATTTGCAATTAATAGGTCAAAATGGTATCATTTAAGATGGCAGTTGGTAAATAATTTTCACCTAGTCCACCTAGCACAACGAAGAGAAGGTACTCATGTCGACTTCTTACTCGAGTTGTCAAGCGTTATGATCAGTCGTGTCTTGTATTTCTGTAGTGTTAGACTGCTCTACCTTACAGCTTAATGTAAATATCCAACTTAGAAAGACAGAAAAGTCACACCGTTGCTTTGCTTGCTTGTTGACTAACTTGCTAGCTATCTAATAACAAAAACACACGCTACCTACCCACAAATTAACAGCCCCGATTCCAAAAGAGCTAGCTAACGTTATCATAACTATCGATAGCAGGTTTTATTCAAGTAGTCTAGCGAGACTCTCGACTAACTGACCTAACGTTAGTTAAGCTACGTGGCGTTAACGTTCAGACTAGTCAGTTAACGTTAGATAAGTTAATTATTAGTGTAGACTAAGCTCGGTGAGTTAGTTAGGCTTGCTGACTATTAACGATTCTAGCAGCAAACCAATCTAGATATGCTCCACAGCCACTCAAACCCGATATCAGCGCTAACTTACTAACGACGTGGGCTATATTATAATACAAACTAAAATGACCACTAGTTAGTAATGAAAACCACCGTAAACATCTAAAAACGTAAGGAGTCATGCTTGATTAATAGAACATACAACAACCAATTCATAGTCATTTCGAAATTTAGCAATATCCTTACCGTTATTTTTTCTTCCAGATACAAGTTAGCTAACTTTTAATTTAAACTGTTGCACGTCGACTGTGACAAACGACCGCCAGTTTCAAATTTTAATCTCGCGAGAATTAGGGCTTCGTTTTTTCCTCTCGCTCGCAGAGATAGTTTATCATGATGGAGATGACGCCCAGAACGATCATTTTGGTTCGATAATCTAGTTTCAGGAAAGACGTTTGTTCCTCAAATAATTGAAAGTTAATGATTAAATATCAATAATTTAGGTAAATAACTTTTAATGCGAAAAGAACAAGGTCCTCCTTATTGTTTTCAATTTCAAAATACATGCGACACATTCTTTAATTTGCATCATACATTTCATGTTAAAGTATAAATGCAAATCAGGCTATGTTTTTTCCGGGAAACTATTGGGCAAGATACAATGCGCAAAACAAACAATACACCGTGCTGATAAAGCGTTTCAATTTTTTGTAAATAGCCTTATGTTAGAGTGAATAGTCTATCCTGTTCTTTATATCTGAGTGAATTGAATGGCAGACCTTTTCCTCTTTTCACGTTATTTTCTTTTTCTTGTTTGCTTCTGGTCTACAGAGTCCTTATTACAGTAATTATTATTTTTTAAACACTTTCATTTTTATTCTCCCCCTGATGGCGCACGTCGTTGTTTAATAAATAGCATAAATAAATCCTGAAACTGATGGGGCAATTCCCATTGAGAAAACTATGCTTGCTTGCATCATTTACAATTATGGTCGATTTCGAGAGAGAGAGAGAGAGAGAGAGAGTGCATGTGTGTATGTAGGACCCAGTATGTCTCCACCACGTGACCTGCAGGGATTTAAACTTCTATTTCAATGGTTGTCCTCCAGGGGTCCCCATAGGCTCTCCAATGGCGCAGTCAATGGCCTCTTTCATACAATTGAGTTACAGTTTGAGCCATTTATAAAAATGTTTTTAAAATGTATTAATATATTTTAAAAAACAATTAGTTGATCTAATATGGGGATAGTTAAGAAGGAACATGAATGGATGGAGTTTAAATTCTATGAAATTCATGCCTTTGAGCCAGTGGTCCTCATTCCTGGTCCTGGAGGGTTGCCGGGTCTGCTGTCTTTTTATTTATTTATTTATTTTTTTTTTTTTGGCTACTCAGCACTTAAGTAACACAGCAATTTATTGCCTTTGATTACACAGTTAACTCAGGTCACCTGGTTTTTGGGTGTGAATCAGTTGCTGATCTTAAGGAAAAAAACATTAAACCTAAAAAAAAGCAACATAAAGCAGCAGTGTCCAATCATATCTGAAAAGGGCTGGTGTGAGTTCAGATTTTATTTTTATTTTTTATGCCCAGCACTAACGCACCTGTATTTAATTAAAGTATTGATTGAATACCATGATTAGTTAATTTATTGAATCATGAGTTCATTTTGGCCAGCACGGTGATGCAGCAAGAAGGCTCAGGTTTGAATCCCAGCCTGGGTCTTTCTGTGTGGAGTTTGCATGTTCTCCCTATGTCTGATGGGTTTCCTCCCACAGTCTAAGGACATGCAGGTTAGAATAATTGGAGTCTCCAGATTTCCCATAGATATGAGTGTGTGAATGAATGATGTGTGTGTCCTGCAATAGATTGGTGTCTGGTCCAGGGTGTATTCCAACCTCTCACTCAATGTATGCTGAGATAGGCTCCAGCACCCCCTGCAAACCTGACCAGGAATAAGTGGGTATGGACATTGGATGGATCTATGAATTATTTTTTTGCAAGTTAGATGTTATGCAACTGCTCTCATTTTTAATGTGTGTGCATTTCCCACTGCTTCTAACAAAACCTACCATGCCCTTGTACAACGCTTAAACATACTGCAGCATGTCCACCGTAGTAAGTAATCAAACTGAATTTAACATGTGAGTATTGCTTGTAAACATCGCTGTCAATCATTGTCTGTGCTTAAATAGCAGCAGTTACTTTATCAGCTTAAATATTGAGGAGGCGCAAATGGGATAATTGATTGAGAAGGGGCTTGACAATGAGGCTATTGCGACCCCTAGCTGGTGGAGGACTGAAGTACCATGTGAGAAAACAAAGGGAGGCTAACTTGGTGGCCCTAGTAATGAGAGCACAGGGAAGAATTTTTGGAAGTGACACTTTTCCCCCTCGAGTCCTGTCCAAGACCGTATTCTGTAGAGCTCATGTTTAAGTCAGCTGCAATCGGACTGTTTGGCTCTGTCACTCTGAGCCCTGTCAAACTCAATGTTGCCTACAGGCGGCTGTTGTTTCACTGTAGAGGTCATCTCTGTTTTACCACAGGGTAGGTTGCAGAGCTAATGCAAATCGATCTTGGGGGGAGGGAGTTCAGTAGCTAATTAATCACAGTGTTGAGTATGATTACCCTTTGTTTATCATTTCAGCCCCTAATATTTATCATTAAGGAGTGAAATGTTAATAAATTGATTTGCATTTCTGACGTTTAGGTTGCTGGAAGGTGTTTTTCTGAAATTATCTCATGTCATGCATAGCCCACTCAAAAGGAAATGACATTGTATGCCCAAAAAGTGACTGTGACAAGCATGACTACCTCAACAAGCCACACACACACACAGACACACACTCACCACACTCACATGCACACACACACACACACACACAGACAATTATGCACTCTAACAATACATTTAGCTGATGCTTTTATTCAGGGACTGAATTCAGACTTTTATTAGTAATAATACTACCAGTACTACTCTTGATGATAATAATAATAATAATAATAATAATAATAATAATAATAATAATAATAATAACGTAAAAGCTGTTTGTACTGTTACAGATAGACAGTTGTCAACAGGAGAGAGCAATAGTGTACAGTCTGTGCAACAGCATGTGGGGGAGCACTGCAGTGCTCGCCGCCACCGGTAATGTTACACTGCTCTCGCGCTCTCTCCGCCCTTGCCGAGAGACAGGTGTTCGGAACACATGCCTTCATCAATGAAGACGCTTGGTTAAAAAAGAAAAAGAAAAAAAAGTTGACAGCGCCGTATCGCCTCTGCGTCGCCGATGGAATGTGCCTAATGCTTACCCTGTAGCCTTATGTCAACCGATGGCAAACTTAGGCGACTGCGTGACAGAAATGGTCAGATTTGAATCATGCTGTTCGAATTACGCAGTGCAGTGTATATTTATTTATTTTTTTCGATGAATGATGGAACTCGCCTTTTCGACAGCCTAGGAGCTATCCTTGAACCGTGGCGTGCATTGGATTCGGATATTAATTTGTGGGATTTTAGGAAGAAACTTGCGTAACGTTATGGCTTCAAGCTCCGCTAAAGCAACGCAGCCCGCTGGAGCTTGCAACGGGACTGCAGCAGACTTCCCGAACATCGAACAGGAGCTGTATGACTACCAGATGCACACAAAAATGTGCAAGAAAATTGCACAGCTTACAAAGGTAAGAATAATATCGGTCTTGCACGCGCAGCAGTTGCGCGTGAAGTCGTTATTCGCAATGGCAGGTGCAGTAACGTATTTACGAGGCATACGACGGTAGCCTGACATTTCTTTAGTGGTTTGAATTAACTGACCGCTGGTTTAAAAAAATGGACTAAGCTTATTGGCAGGCACCTTTCAGGGTAAATTTTATAGCTTTCCTCAGTACGTGTGCTTAAAGATGGCTGCATTTTGAGGTAGCCTAATGCCTGTGTAACGGGTTGACAGCCCATTAAGTTGTATGGCCAAGAGGTAAACAAAAACGAGCATAATGTAGCCAGTCATATCTTCTCACTGCGACCTTTTTTCATTGTTAAAGTTTGAATACAGATTGTACGCGTGGAATTGGTATAACAGGTAAAAGCACTCTCGATATGTTCATTGCAGCATAATCATGCTGTTTAATGACCGAAGATATCCTTTCGGAAATGACTGACGAAATGTATTGATCATGATAGTGTGTTATAAATGAGGACAGGTCTGACAGCTACCTAACTCCCTCCCAACACACAAAAGAAATTAAAAAACATCGCTATAATAAAAGACAAAATAAACATCTAGTAATTACCCCACATTGGACTTTAATATTCAACGCTTAATTTTTTGATGCTTGGAGTGGGCTATTTGTGGCCATTTTTCTTTAAACATTAAATACACATATACTCTCTCTCTCTCTCTCTCTCTCTCTCTCTCTCTCTCTCTCTCTCTCTCTCTCTCTCTCTCTCTCTCTCTCTCTCTCTCTCTCTCTCTCTCTCTCTCTCTCTCTCTCTCACGCATGCATGCACACATATCTATTGTTCTGAGACAGAGGCCAGATGGACCACACTGTGTAAAATATGTAAAGGCATTTCTACACGCATTTGCAGTTTTTTAAATGATACATACACACGGAATTCTTCAGCGCAGCATATGAAGTTAATTCAAAAGGACTGCTGACGAACCTGCGGTTGGCACATCTTGCAAGTCTCTGAACTCTACATCACCTTCTCGCGTTGTTACAGAAGTGGTTTGGTCTGTAGGCCGTGCCGACCAGATCAGGCTGTTATGTCAGCAGTTGTGACAAAGCCAATCTCGTGTCAGTCATTTTTTCACTTTGTTAGTTGTAAGCAGAATTCTTGCACCACGGCTCTCCAATTGGTCTCCCTCAGTTTTTTTTTTGTTGTTTTTTTTAAATGTCTTTTCCCGCGTACCTAAGCAGAAAGGCCTGTGGCCGTCTCTTTGGCAACATGAGAAAACCGAACAGGGTTTTGAACACGTTCCTCCAGTAACTAAATTTCTGGTTTGTGCTGTAGCAGTTTGGGTTGAAATTATTTGCATTATTTGACAATTCACTTTGTCAAATAATAGCTTTGCCTCAGATCGCTGAGTTGGATCATTTACTTGCAGTCCTTAAATCGAACCTTTGCGGGCTGCTGGATGGCTCGTTCGGTTGAGCCCCGAGGTCTTGGGTCGAAGGCGGACCGCTCCGGTGCCCACTGTGCCTGGCAGTGCCCTATGAGGCGATGCGTGATGTCGGTCGTGTATGGGCTGGTTCAGTCGGTCAAGAGGTCTGCGTTTCGTCTGTCTGAGCGATCCCCGCTGGTCGATTGGGGGCCCATGCGTCTGCGTTGCACAGTCGCGGATGAAAGGGCTTCCTCCGACTCCCGTCTGTGCGAGCTCGGCTGTAGTCCACACTCCCGAATCGGCAGTGGAGTTCGCACTTGAACGCGGCTGGGGTTGCAGATAGTTGGACATTCAGAATTAGTCTGCGAATTGGACGAGTTCAGCCCCAATTTGGGCATCAAATCTATTTTTTTTTAAAAATAATAATAAAACAAACATTTGTAGTAGTTATTGTTCCTTCTATCATTTAGTGTGGATTTGAGGGGTCCTGTTGCATGGGAATGTCAAAAACATTCCTAGAATTTCTGGTATTTTTGAGGATATGCAAAGACGCCTGAGCGCTCTGCAGAAATATGTCCAACATTCTGTGCAGGGATTGTGGGAGAGGAAGCCAGTCTGTTGTCTTGGGGCCGGTCCATGCACTGGATTAATATGCATGACTTCTCTCTTCATTACTGACCAGAGAATGAGCAAATCAACTAGTGTGTTAAAACTGGAGAATGGGCCGAATTTGAGTTTTTTTTTAAACGGCAGACATTGTTGGCATTTGCACAAGCCTTAGTAACAGCGAGGGTAACATCTGCTTCTGGCACTAGTGCCGGGCTGTTAATGAACTCTATCCTCTTACTCTTTGGTAAAAAAAAAAAAAGAAAAAAAAAATCTCTGTCCAAACAAGTGTGTGTTAAAAAGCAGAAGGGTAACCATGGAGACTTGGCTTAATTACAGGAGGGAGCATTGTCGTCCTCGGTGTGCTGCACCAGAATGTCTCTCCCTCTCATTTCAGTGGGGAAATAGCGGGGGGGCGAGTGGGGGGGGGGGGGACACACGCATCGGCAAATATCAGCGGCAGATCGGCAGCCGACCTGCTCGGCCCCACGCGTCCGCATTTCCGCGTGTGAAAGACGCCGGTCTCAGCTCCAGCCGGATCAGCGGTCCCCCGAGGGCGGGGGGGGGGGGGGGGGGCGGATGCTAAATCGGCGGCTCGGCCCAAAAAAGATGCGCTGTGACAGACACGGCGATCCACTGCGCCTCTGCGGGCCGTCCAGGCCGCCGCCGCCAAGCGATAATGGATTCTGACGGCGGTTTTTTTATTTTTGCGTGTGTGATAATACTCCGGTACCTCTCACGCGCTCTTCCTCTCTGGGAGTATCGGGTGGCCTGATTGAACAGTTTCTGTTTGCATCACGGCGGAGCGGATCCTACCTCACTACAGCTCGGAACATCGTACGCGGCCGAGGGAACGATCGATCGATTCTCGGGTCGGTCGGTTTGGGGATGCTGCTCTCCCAAATCGACAGAGCAGGTCGGAGCTGACAGGCCGGCTGCAGGGCAGGGCGTTTGGACGCTGCGGTGCAGTGCAGAACGCAATTAAACGCAAATGTTTAAAGGAGGGCTCGGCGCGGCTTGTGTCGCCTGTGGAAGCAAGAGGGTTGGCGTCTGAACAGAACGTCAGGAAACCCTGAACCGGGCTGAACTGCCAGGGCTGTATAGGGATGGGGGCAATCCCTCCCTGCCATCCCTGTATGGCCATTCAGACAGTAGCCATTCCACATCATTATGCATACAGTTACAGACCCTACAATTCACACTCTGCTGCAGAGATGGGCACCGAGGGCCGTGTCTATTTCTGGTTTTCATGCCAGCTTCTGGCCTTAATTACACAATTAGCCCCAACGTTTAGGCCATCTGGCATTTCGGCTACATTTCATGGTGAGCGCATGAATGACAGCCCAAAGACTGTTCTCGCGTCTCCAATATACGAAACGTTTCACTGTGATCTAATCCACGAGCGAACCGGTGTTGGCGAACACAGCCAATTAGCTCATTTAGCTCGGGAAATGGGTGGAAACAAGAACCTGCGCACACACACCTGTGTACCTGCACGATCGGCATCCCCTGTGCTTACTGGGACCTTCCAGTTCCGGTCTGTGCGGGTACACCGGCACCTCCAGGACCAGAACTGCCCACCCCCTGTCGCACCGTGATGCTTGTTCTTCGATGTCGGTCCACAGACTCCACTGGCACACGCACAGCTCTTGAGCTAATAGCAACGTTTAAACAAACAGTGCATTATATTTATTGAGCAGACATTCTTATCCAGAGCAACTATCCAGAGCAGTATAAGAGACCATAAGTGTGTCCACCTGAGTTATGTGATCAGCGGTGCCAGACCTGAATAAAAACAACATTCTCAGACCGGCTAGGGAACGCACTCCACTACTGAAGCGCTAATGTGAGCTAACTATGCTAACCAAATTGGGACGGCGGTTATGTCATCTGCCAAGTTACGCCTTGGGAAAAAAACACAAGGAAAGAGAGAAGAGACTGACATTTTGCTCCAACCCTAATCAAGCACACCTCATTCAGCAGCTGGAGGCCTCGCTGAGCTGGCTAATTTGTAGAATCATAAGAGCTTTTCTTGGAGTGAAAACCTACAGGACGGTAGATCTCAAAGAACAGGGTTGGGCAGCGATGCCCTAGAGGAAGCTGGGATGTGATTCTCCTTCCTGTTGAGTGCCAGTCTGTTCATATTTCTGCAACAGTGTGTCCGTTTCTACTTACGCTTTTAAAAATGTAATATAATTTTCCACTTGCACTGCATTAAGTAAAAAGTGAGTAGAAGAAGGCTGTAATAGCACAATCAGTCGGATTACACAGATCGTTACCGCCTGCCTCCCCCTCCCATAGTCAAATTTGTGAAAACAAATGGAAATGTTTGACTTTTCAAAAAATAACACATTCACCGTTTGTCTCTCGCAAAACTATTAATTGTCTTGATGTTATCTGTGTTATCTTGTGGGCGGCAGTGTAGTATAATGGGTAAGGAACTGGTAACCTACAGGTCACAGGTTCGATTCCTGGGTCGGACACTGCCGTTTTACCCTTGAGCAAGGTACTTAACCTGCTTCAGTATATATCCAGCTGTATAAATGGATGCGGTGTAAATGCTGTGTAAAAGTTGTGTAAGTTGCTGTGGATAAGAGCGTCTAATAAATGCCTGTAATGTGATGTGTTCGTAGCCACCAAAACGAAATCCCAAAGTACTGAATGTGAGTGCAGTGTGTGGTTTACGTTCTGCAGTGCACATGTCATCGGTATTGGATCTGGGCGTGAGGTAAATGGTTTTGAATGTTGGCCCCCTCACAACAAGAGAGGTCAAGTACAGAAATATAAGCAGCCAGTGAGAGCAGCCTGGGATATACGGGGCTAAAGATAACTGGCAGGGGTATGTTCAGTTGGGGGGGGGAGGTTCGTGGGGGGGGGCGGCGGGGGGGAGAAAGAAGACTCCCGCCAGCTGTTCTGCGTCCCTGACAGCAGCAGTTTCTTTTTTAAAACGCCGGATCCGGGGTGTTACTACGGCAACGCCACGGGAGACGTCCGTCACGTTACCGGGACGGGGGCGCACCGCACGCCACCAAAAAAAAAATTCGCCCCCCCCCCCCCCCCGTTTCTTAATGGCTCGGATTGTCGACGGGCAGCTGTGCTGGAGCGGAATGAAGTGAGGAGAGAAGGGGGCGGGGCTTCCGCGGCTGTCACTCACTCTGTGGTGTGAGACCAGGGATAAGAGTCGCGCAGAGATAAGGAACACCATCCCTGCCATCGCCCGCCAAAACCCGCCAACGATGGGCGAGATTAAACCTGGGTGTTATAAGATCCCAAATGACACCGACGGTTCTTCTCTTTAAGGGAAAGTAAACCCAGGTTTCAGGTATTTTATTGGATGTTCCAGGTATTTATAAAGCAAACTGAAGCCACCGACTTTTTCACATATTTCACATACAAATATCTGCACTTGTCTAGGTGCCGCCCTGCTGTGCCTGTGGGTTCCTTTAATTAAAAAGCTACCGTACTGGTGTTAATAATATCAGAGTTGACAGTTGACATTTTTTTCAGAGAAACGCCATGCTTTAGGTATGGTTTGTCAGCAAGGCTTTTTTTAATCAAAATATACTGCGTGGGACTTGATTTACAAATTTTGACTTGTGGCGGAGGGTGCTGTGGGTAGCACCTGTCGCCTCACAGCAAGAAATTCCTGAAATCTGACCTGGGCCTTTCTGTGTGGAGTTTGCATGTTCTCCCCATGTCCGTGTGGGTTTCCTCCAGGTACTCCAGTTTCCTCCCACAGTCCATAGACATGCAGGTAGGCTAATTGGTGACCCTAAATTGCCCATGGGTATGCGTGTGTGTGTGAAGGGTGTGTGTGCCCTTCGATAGATTGGCGGCCTGTTCCAGCCTCTCTCCCAATGCACGCTGGGATAGGCTCCAGCACCCCCTCGCGATCCTACCCAGGATAAGCGGGTATAGATAATGGATGGATGGATGGATGGATGGACTTGTGGTGGCCGAGCAATGTAGCGCAGTTCTAGCTGCGTCATTCTCCTCCTGTCTATTCTGGCCCCCCCAGGAAAGAGCCCAGAAGCCTCATAAAGCATCAGATCCACTAGTGGACCTCCGGAGCATGAAGTGTTCTGTTTATGAAATTAAAAAAAAACATTGAGCTGACTCAGAGCTGAAAGAGAAAGACGCTTGTGTTTTTGGCTTGGCACATTGATTAAGATATGGAAGACATTTGGCAGGAGGTACAGGATGAACGTTAAGATAATGGGGGGGGGGGATCTATGATTGAGAGTCTACGGTTTGCGCTCAAATCAGTGACTGGGAGAGTGGTGCTTGCAGAGGTCCTCTGAGAGCGATCAGACTCCCCTCTCTCTCTCTGCTCACAACGATTATGCTCAAGGATTAATGTTTTCATTATCCTCACTGGCAAATTTGCCCGTTTCATTACACGCAGTTTTTCATTTTCCTTCGTGACGTGGGCAAATTTGGCTTGCCTCGCGAATTAATGAATAAAGACGCGTAATTGAGTATTTTTGCTAAATGCAAATAATAAAAATTGGACGCAAGTGTTGTTTGTTTTGCATATAAATAAGCTTCTAGTGGGCAATGACGATTGCGATTTTGCAAGTTGCTAGCGGTTTCGAGGGTGCAGGGGGTGACCTTCATTATGACTGCGATTTTGCACATTGCTGGGGATTTTGGGGGGGTTTTGTGGGTAATTTTTGTTACACACTGCAAACCCAGCACTCAACCTCCAGAATCCTGGGGGGGGGGGGGGGGGGGGGCTACTACAGAATTCCATTAACCTCTTATGTTCTAGTGTTCTAGTTTTGATTCCAAGAATAAATTCACAAATTTGGTCAGAATCACTTGGTGTTAGTGACAGGATGAATTCTTCTCTCGAGTCCTTTGAGGAATGATGCGCTTGCCGAAGTCGCTCTTGTCGCGTGCTTGTGAGATTGTGTGCTTGTGAGCAAATTATCCTCGCGGATCTTAAACGCGCCAGCGATGCTCAGCGCAGTTTGTTATCAAGATTTTTTAACAGATTTGGCAGACGAGCGAACGAGCGGCGGCAAGCGGATATTAATCAGAGCTGAGCTCAACTCATTTCACTGCTGGATGAGAATAGCTCGGTCTGCACCGGTTGTTCATTGGGCTGTCGTTGCAAGACCATATATCAACAATGCAAGGTTGGATAGTGAAATTACAGTCATTTTTCATTTAATTGGTGAGTAAAGATTACCCCCCCCAAAGCACGCTATGGTATCTAGTTTTATCTACTGGACCATTAAATAGTCATATTCTTTTATTTTACATGTTGGACATTGTTGTAAATATGTGTCTTAGTGTGCTTTTATGACCATATATATATTTTTTGTGATGTGTTACATGCTATAGAAAATGTTCAGCTGCACAGAAGCTGGTCTGAAACGTTGACCGATTTTATTTACAAGCTAATTACCCCCTCCTATAGACATTTTAAAATAACGTAATGCATTTGCGATAGCTCCCTCCCGAGCTGAGACAGCGTTTGCTGTTCAGCATTATCAATATGCGGTCTGATAGTATTGAAGTGTAAATTGGAAAACCTGGCTGTGGGATTGTTTATGGTAGCGCGCGCCTCACGGCGCCTGCACGGTTAGGCGTATTGACTCGCGCACAGCATGCTTAATTTGCGAGGAAGCCCAGCGGGTGGGAACTTAATTGGCGACAGCGAACTGCCTTAAATACAGGACTTGTGCACTGTGCGTTGAGGCAGAACGTACACACACGGGGGCTTTTACGTGATTTTGCGGCGACGCCACGCTGCGATTCTGCGCGTCGGTTAACGGTAAACGGGCCTCCATTTGCCGATGGGAATCCCGCCGGAAGGATTCCGGAACTTTGAGACGTGAGCATTCTGGGAGCACGACAGTCGACTGTCAACTGTGACCTGTCTGCTCGGACCGATCGAACGATCAGACATGCAGTGACGCAAGTCGCCAGACCTTCACTTATTGGCCCGTACATATGTATTTACTGTACATTACTGTGCTCAATTTTAATCGGTTTCAGATCAAATGACGATTTTTCTCAGAAGAATTGCGCAGCAGAGTTGGGTCCTTTAGCAAACTCAGAGAATATGGAAGTGCTATGTAAGTGATTGTCTATGAGTAATGTCACATAGCCAAAAAAAAAAAAACAGAATGCTTCAGTTACATATTAAATTCTGCTGGTCCTGTTCACCATTCTGTAACCCCTATCTGCCCCCCCCCCCCCCCACTCTGAAATGGAATGAAATCCTTGCCACTATTTTTGGGTGTGGCGGGCATGACATCTCCAAATGCAGCAGCAAAGAAGTTCAGTCTTCAAAACTCAAGCATTTCCCGAGATTAAAATAAAAGCCTGCGTGTTATAAATGGCCTGCAGTCTTTGAGGAAAAGGATGATTTATCTCTCAGACTTAGCAGTGAGAGGCTGTTCTGTGAGGGAACTGCTTGATAAAATAAGAAACTTTATAAAGATTATTACTGGAGTAGGAGCACTTGTGTTTGTTGAAGTCTTGTGTGCTTGTGTCGCCTGTGCATGTGTGTGCATGCATGTGTGTGTGTGCGTGTACATGTGTGCGTGTGTTTGCATGCGTGTGCATGTGTGTTTGTGAGTGTGTGTGCATGCGTGTGTGTGTGTGCATGTGTGCACACGGAGGTGAGTGTGAATGTGTGTGTGAGTGCGTGTGCATGCGCGTGTGTGTGTGTGCATGCGTGTGTGTGTGCATGTGTGCACACAGAGGTGAGTGTGAATGTGTGTGTGAGTGCGTGTGCATGCGCGTGTGTGTGTGTGCATGTGTGTACACGGAGGTGAGTGTGAATGTGTGTGTGAGTGCGTGTGCATGCGTGTGTGTGTGTGCATGTGTGCACACGGAGGTGAGTGTGAATGTGTGTGTGAGTGCGTGTGCATGCGTGTGTGTGTGTGCACGTGTGCAGGCTTTAGTGCCACACTGTTTTTGGCACCTCATCCGTCATGACTGCTGTCATTAACGTAGCAATAATAATTATCCACACTGTCATCAGTCAGCTCGTATTCCTTCTGTTCTTGCGAGCCTTTACTGGACGGATCCAGTTGACGTGCCATTTGAACAATGTCCTGTAGATGTGTCGTTTGAATGGATCCAGTAGACGCCTCCTTTTTTAAACGGATCCTGTAGACGTGTTCGTCTGCAGTGTCCTGTAAGAGCTGAAGGTTTCCCTCCACGCGCTTCCCTCATTACTGATGCACAGGCCCAGCGGGGGTGGGGGGGGGGAGGGGGGGCAGGCATGAAAGACAGCCGGGGGCAGCTGGGCCCGTATCCGCGACCGGGGACGCCAGACGAATGTGAATGTGGCGGGATCCGTGCAGGTAGCTGGCATTATCGCGGGGGTCAAAGGTCAAAGGTCGTGTGCTCTGGCGGTCCCCACGCCGCATAGCTGAAATGATTTAGGATTAGGAAGGACTTCATTAAGGAGCTCTCTCTCTCTCTCCCTCTCCCTCTATCTCTCTCGCACTCTCTGCCTCTCTCTCTTTCTCACTCGATCACTCCCTCTGGCTCTCTCCCTGTCTCTGTCTCTGTCTATATATCTCTCTCACTCTTTCTGCCTCTTTCTCTCTCTCTCTCTCTCTCTCCCTGTCTCCCTGTCCCTGTCTCTGTCTATAACTCTCTCTCACTCTTTCTGCCTCTTTCTCTCTCTCTCTCTCTCTCCCTGTCTCTGTCTATATCTCTCTCTCACTCTTTCTGCCTCTTTCTCTCTCTCACTCTACACCTTCTTGCTGTTGGGGCACAGGCTACAGAAAGAGCTGAAATATGCTAATTTCATACTGCACAGTAATAAAAGTGTAGATTTTCAGCATCAGGTCAGGCAACTGGAAGTGGTTTGGCTCTAAATATAATAACCATTAATATGACACCGGAATCATTGAAGAATGCTACCCCACATAATGAAAGACTTAAAAATCCCTTTCCTGTGAAATCTCATCTGAATCTAATCCTTCACATAGCACAATAAATATATGTATTTTAAGCAACTGCTTCAAATATGTGCTTTGCTTTGAAATTTTAAGCCACATTACACTGTGGAAAATTTTTATTTCATAATTTAAAAAGCTTCCGCAAACAAAAAGAAGGTCATGTTTGCTATCTGGATAGCACGAAGTTAAGAACAATCTGCACTCTGCAGTTTTATTTAAGGTAACCGCCAACTCAAACTGATAGCACAGGGAATTCGAGCCCTGTCAAGTATATTAGCCTACAGGCCAAACTATTCACCGTACGATCCTGTTTTATATCGCTGTAAACAGCATTTATGTTGAGTGCGCTATTAATATTTGATGCGTTCTAGTTGGGGCTGTACCTGCAGTGGTGCGCTGTGCAGATGCTGAATGTAATGTCTGTGGCCGTGCACAGCCAATCAGGGAGGGCTACGGCATTGGCCCCGCCCCATGTGTAAACCTGACAGTGAGTCATGAAAGGCCGGTTTGACCCCTGTGACCTCTGTAATCCGTCACGGTCTGTGGGGCACGGTCGTATAACGGGAGTACCGTGGGATAAGAGAGACGTTAGAGACGGGCGAAAGCGTGAGGTGGCACTAGGGGGGCCAGGCTGGGGGCAGGATCTGCATCTTTTCTCTCTTTTACAGACAGGAAGTTATCGTGCGTCCATCGCATCTGTGTGTGTCTGTTATGCTCGTGAAGCACAGGTGTAATAAATCATGGCTCAACCTTGAAAAAGGGTATAATGGTAATAATAATGATGATGACGATGTAACATTTTAGGCATTAGGCTGATGCCGCAGTGACTTACAATGAGTGCAGGTAAAGACACAGCCTGGACTCGTAAATCACCAGCGTCCCCAGTAGTGATGAATGAGAGTGCAGTGGCCAGGCCACAGCACCCCTGCGATGGGCAATCCTTTCCCTTGTCACTGGAACACGAGTGTCAAACTCCTAACTTGGGGGGGGCTGTAGAATCTGCTGGTTTTTGGTGTTTCAGAATCAGCGGTTCTTTTCAGCTGTTGATTGGCCAAAGCAGTGGTGACCAGCCCTGTTCCTGGAGATCTACCATCCTGTAGGTTTTCACTCTAACCTTAACAAAGCCACGCCTCGTTCATCGGCTGGAGGTCTTTGTCGAGCCGCTAATTGGTAGAGTCAGGTGTGCCAAATTAGGGTTGCAGGAACAGGGCTGGTTACCGCTGGGCTAAAGAGTCCAAACACTTCGTTTTCAAGGCCTTAATTTTCCACTGATTAAAAGGAAAGCAAAAAAAAATAAAATGCAGACACTGCAGCCCTCCAGGACTGGAGTTTGACACCCCTGCACTAGAATTAGAAGACAGGGAAGGGAAGGAAGAGAAATGATTTTTTTTGTGGGGGGTAGGGCAGGGGTGCACAACAAATGGGATCGATCCAGTTCAGGATTTTGTTTAATGATTTATTTAGCTGACGTTATTGACGTTTTTTGGAAGCACCAGCTACAGCTGCAGACTGAAAGTGTATCCAGGAGTGAGCCAGCATAGTTTATAGTGCTCACTGAATATTAAAGTTAAGGTAATTGGTTGAAAAAAAAAACAAAAAAAACAGGCCATAGACAGAACCCCAGTTTTGCACCCCTTGGACAGGGAAATATCAGATGGATTGTGGGGGAGGGGGTGGGCGTCCTCTTTCAAGAAAGATTTGAACCAGCAACCCAAGGATTCCTCGTATTTTGCTCTACAGCCCTCTGCTCTACCTGCAGAGCTGCTGAAGGGTTGACAGGAGGGCTGTTATGGTACGGTGTTGCTGACGGCACTAATAGTTTTATTTTTTCTTTAGCAAATACTACCATTTGATGCATAAAAGTACAAAACCAGATGTTCAAGCACTGAGGCTTGCCCACAGAATGGGAAGTAAAATCTGGAACATACATAAAATGTGGAAGAATGGTCAGACATTTGCAACTAAAACTATATTATTGAGTATAATGCGAAAAGGCACAATTTTACAATATTATAAAGCTATATGAGGTAATGTTGGTGAGTTAGAAGTGGCAGTGATACATTTTGTAATAATGGTATCGATCTTGGCATGTGGTACATTACATCTCTATATTCTGCCTGTATTATGTTTTCATATTTTTTACCCTTCATTCAGATCCATTACTTTCATGAGATGTGCTTTCTTACTCTCAAAAGCAATCTATTCCCTTCTGAATATCACCAGTTTTCTTCGTTCAATATCTTGTTACTCCCGTATACAGTTGCAATAATATACTGTCATTATGTCTCTTTTTAGAGATGGATGCAATATCTCGAACAGTGTTGCAATCAGAAGAAAAAATAGATTTTGTAACCATTAAACTGGCGTACCTAGAGCACTTATTTTTCTTATTTCTTGGCTTCATTGTATTACCTTGGTAAATAATAACAACAAATCAATAAATTTTAGTCTTTTTTTTTTTTTTTTTTTTTTTACTGACCACCTTGGTAACCAACTCAATTGAGTTGTCTGTTAATGGTAAAAATAATTTGATTGCAATGCAATTCTGTATCACTGTTGTGCTATGCTATGCCATGCCATGCCATGCTATGCTATGCTATGCCATGCTATGCTATGTTATGCTATGCCATGCTATGCTATGCTATGCTATGCTATGTTATGATATGTTATGCTATGCCATGCTATGCTATGCCATGCTATGTGATGTTATGCTATGCCATGCTATGCTATGTTCTGCTATGTTATGCTATGTCATGATATGTTATGTTATGCTGTGCTATGTAATGTTATATTACTGCATGTTATGTTATGTTATGTTAGGTGATCTACTCCCTGAACACCAAGAATGAGGAGCACGAGGCGGCGCTCCTGTCCCTGGAGGAGTCCCACCAGGAGGAGCTGCGGCGGGTCATGGATGAGGCCGAGCGCAGGGGCCGCCCCGAGGAAGAGGAGGAGGAGGTGGGAGGAGGCGAGGGGGAGCTGAGGAGGCGTCTGCAGGCCCTGGAGGGCTCCCTCGAGGAGCAGCGGCAGCTGAACTCGGAGCTGCGGGCGGAGTTCGACGCCTACCGGGAGGAGGTGGAGGAGCGAGCCGCCGCGGCGGCCGTCTCCGAGGAGGAGCTGGGCACGAGGAGGGAGCTGGAGGCCAGGCTGGAACAGCTGGGCAGGCTGACGGAGCAGCTGGAGGAGGAGAAGGAGGAGCTGGGCACGAGGAGGGAGCTGGAGGCCAGGCTGGAGCAGCTGGGCAGGCTGACGGAGCAGCTGGAGGAGGAGAAGGAGGAGGCGCAGGCAGAGGCCGAGCGAGCCAAGGAGGAGGCGCGGCAGCTGAGGGAGGAGCGCGAGGAGCTGAGCAGGAGTGCGGCGGGCGAGCTGGCCCTGCGGCAGGAGCTGGAGGCCCTGCGGGAGGAGAACCAGCGCCTGGAGGAGGCCTGTCGCAGGACGGTGAGCGAGCTGGAGGAGGTGCAGAGGGAGGAGCAGGAGGCGCTGCGGAGGGGTCTGCAGGAGGCCCTGGCGCAGTGGCAGCAGAGAGAGCAGGAGCAGGAGAAGGCCCAGCATGCTTTGCTGCAGGAGAGGCTGGCCAGGATGCAGGAGGACCTCGAGGCCACCACAAAGAGGCTGGCAGAGTCCAAGAGGCACTCCCTGAAGGCACAGGAGAGGATTCAGGTACGGACACAAACACGGAGGAAAGGCTGGGGGGAGACCCGGGCTCTGTGCGATCAGTTTAAGTCTCGCATTATTCCTGCCAGTGATCATTAAACGCCCAGATACAGATATAAGCTTTATAAATTGCATAATTTATAAATAGGGAAATAATCGCATTTCCTTTTTGATGTTAAGTAGGGCTCACGTTGTAGGATTCACGCTGTCCTGTAATTGATATTCACTTCAAGTCCACTTCTAATTTGGCAGCCCAAAAAATGGATGCATCACTGATTGGTTAATATGTAAATCTCCATTTTACTTACATAAGCAACATTGTCTCCCAAAGACCCATACCAAATCCTCCTATAGTTGACACTAAGCTCTTTCTTGCTTTAAAGTAAAAAAAGAAACTAAAAAAACCTTAAAACACTCAACTGGCTTTCTCGTGGAATAGCTTCTGTCAATGATATCTCTACACATTCACTGATAGTTGCTGCAATTGAAGAAGGATTGGCGTCATTACAGAACGATTCGGCCCGCCTTGACGCCGGCCTGGAGAAATTGGCGTTTCCGTGACGGCTGAGCCTCGTCACCAAAGCTTTCGAATCCCGGGAAGAAAAACGTCTCCGTCTTCCGCCTTCTTGTTGCCGCTCTTTTAGAATTTATTGCGCGACAGACAAGCGGTGTTTTGAGGTAAATGCATCTTCCGACCGGCTCTGGCTGTTGTTAGCGGCGAAGATGACAGGGTTCCATTACCACAAGCGGCAATTAGCGGAGAAACACAGCTGCGAGGCCGGGGCAGATGGCGGCGTGCGTCGCGCCTCCTCGTCGTTAAATAGCCGAGAGGCGATATTAGCAGCAGCCTTGGAGTCGGTGACGTTCGGAGGCTCGGTCCTCCCCCTCCTCCGACATTGATCGGTCGAGGGATGGCGGTTTCCACTCCCGCATGCTGGTTAGATTTTCCTGGAGAGGGAAGGCGAGGGAAATCGAGATTTAAAAAAAGAGAGAGAGAGAGAGAGAGAGAAACACGGTGAAAATGAAAGCTGAACAAGAGGTCCTCATTTGGGATGCAGCGTGCGTGGGTGGGTATTTTATTCCCGGCTATCTCCTGTGCTCAGTCTCTCACTCTCTCTCTCTCTCTCTCTCTTTCTCTCCCCTCTTTTCTCTCTCTCTCTCTCTCTCGCTCGCACTCGTCTCTCCCCTCTGTTTCCTCGTCATTTTCGGTTTTAAAAATAACATCCTCCGCAATTATCCGACAACGCGCGAAACAATTTGAAAATCCCCAATGTGTCTGGAACCCCTCCCTTCTCAAATGGCTTGCTTTAGGGTGTCACTAAACCACAGTCATTGTTTCCTTTTTTATCCCCCCCCCTTCCCACTACCCTCCCCCCTCCCACCCCGACCAGAGCTGTAAAGCTGACTCAAGTTGTCCTCTTTGAAGCTGTACAGTTAATTAGCTTTTCTGGTCCCAGCGAGGTCTGTTTATACTCAGCTTGTTATCAGGGGGCGAGAGGGCGATTTTTACCCAGAATGCACCTGTGTCGTTAGGACCTGGAAGGTCAGCTGGAGGAGGCCCGGCGGAGAGTCGCGGGGGCGGAGACGGAGGCGCAGAAGGCGGAGGAGGAGCTGGCCGTGGCCAAGGAGAGGCTCCTCCTGCAGGAGAACGAGCTCCTTTGCAAGTCGGGTAAGCGCTGACCCCGGATCCCTGACCAGGCTGTCCTGGATCAGCCAATGCCTTCACAGTACTTTACTTGAAGCCATTAGCAACAATTTTCATACAGAGCCATTTACACAGCCAACAGCCATACCACCCTGTACTCTTCTCATGCCAAACTGCTGAAGCTAAGCAGCCATACCACCCTGTACCCTTCTCATATCAAACTGCTAAAGCTAAGCAGCCATACCACCCTGTACCCTTCTCATATCAAACTGCTGAAGCTAAGCAGCCATACCACCCTGTACCCTTCTCATATCAAACTACTGAAGCTAAGCAGCCATACCACCCTGTACCCTTCTCATGTCAAACTGCTGAAGCTAAGCAGCCATACCACCCTGTACCCTTCTCATATCAAACTACTGAAGCTAAGCAGCCATACCACCCTGTACCCTTCTCATATCAAACTGCTGAAGCTAAGCAGCCATACCACCCTGTATCCTTCTCATGTCAAACTGCTGAAGCTAAGCAGCCATACCACCCTGTACCCTTCTCATATCAAACTGCTGAAGCTAAGCAGCCATACCACACTGTTCCCTTCTCATGGCTAACTGCTGAAGCTAAGCAGCCATACCACCCTGTACCCTTCTCATGGCTAACTGCTGAAGCTAAGCAGCCATACCACCCTGTACCCTTCTCATGTCAAACTGCTGACGCTAAGCAGCCATACCACCCTGTACCCTTCTCATATCAAACTGCTGAAGCTAAGCAGGTGTAGGCTTGGTTAGCACCTCGATAGGTCGCCTGCAGTCTGGGGGAACATATGAAAACTCAAACTGTGTAAAGCCCGAACCCTTTTTTTTTTTATTTTCCCGCGACAGGACATTTATCTACCTGGCTCCGTCCTGCAGGCTGGCTCTGACGGGTCATTATCGCCGCTGCGCTTTGATTGATGGCGCCCCTCACGTTTCGCTCGAGCGTGGCAGAGCGGCGAACCGAGGCGTTATATAACGGTGTTCTCCTGAGACGGGCAGAGTACGCTCCGTTCACCGATGAGCCAAAAAACGCGGGCGCCAGTAACTGCAGGGCACCTGGTCTTTATGTGTGGGCGGCAGTGTAGCATAGTGGCTAAGGAGTCGGTCTTGTAACCTGAAGGTCGCAGGTTCGATTCCCTGGTAGGACACTGCCATTGTACCCTAGAGCAAGGTACATAACCTGCATTGCTTCAGTATATATCCAGCTGTATAATTGGATACAATGTAAATGCTGTGTAAATAAAAGAAAACGCTGTGAAAGTCGTTCTGGATCTGCTAAATGCCTATAAATGTGTGCCCACCCTGACCGCGTGCCTCTGGTTTAAAGGCCATTGTCAGGTCGCCCGGGAAACGGAGCTGCCTTTTACCCAGTCTCCTCTCTGTTCTCTCTTCTCCCGCGCAGAAGAGCTGCTCAGCCAGTGCTCGTCCCAGAGCAAGGTGTCGGAGGAGGCCGAGGAGCTGCGGGCGCAGGTGGCACACCTGCAGAAGCAGGTGAAGGAGCTGGAGCTGCAGACCAGCGGGAAGACCAGCAACCACGCCCGACAGGTCAAACAGGTACGGTGGGGTCATCAGACTGGGTGTGGGGCCCCGTCAGTGGAACAAGAGTGTTAACAGAGCTCTGGTGAGGGTATTGCTACTGTATAATAACAATAATAATAATAATAATAAAAATTTTATTTGTATAGTGTTTTTCATACATATAGTTGCAAAACATAATGCTTTGTATGACATAGAAACAGTAATAAAATGTTATCAGTAGAGGTACAAATACAACTGTTACATCAATAACAGTAACAGTAAAAATCTAGTATATATATATATATATATATATATTTACAGTGTATATATGTGTATATATATATATATATATATATATATAATTCAAATAATAAAATAAATAAATAGTACATACAATATAAAATAAGTAATCTAGGTAAAAGCCAGCGTGAAGAGGTGAGTTTTAAGCTGGCTTTTAAAGCAGCTTACAGAGCCTGACAGTGTGATATATGGCGGTAACTCCATAGCCTGGGAGCATAAAAACTGAAAGAAGCCTCTCCTCTCCTCTTTTTCTGTAACTGACTCCCGGTACTTCTGGCAAACAGGCAGTAGGAGATCTAAGAGCTGGACGAGGCACACATTCGGACAGGCACTAAGAAAAGTGTGAAGGCGCAAGACCATTGAGAGCTTTAAAGCCCTGTAAAAGGACCTTAAAATCGATTCTGCTGTATAGCCCCACACAATGCTTTAACCCTCACACCTGGAGGTGTGTGTGTGTGTTCTGCCAGTGGCTTTGGAACATCATGGCACCTGGAAACACTGATCTGATACAAGCGTGGCATCTTAAATGGTCAAGAGGTTCCATGGTGAACGTAATTTTACAATGCCAATTTCTGAGTCAGGAAGAAAATCACATTTTCATGCAGCTTAAGTGCATGCCCCACCAGAACAGAGCAGAAACTGCTGTCCTTTAGTTACTGAACACTATTGTCGACATAACAAATGACTGTAAAAATGGTCATGGCCTAGACAAAAAGCCAGCTGATTTGTCTGTAATTGTCAGTGCTGATGTGTCTGTAGTTGTCAGTACCAATGTGTCTGTAGTCCCACAACATGTGGAGGCCCTGTCCCGAAGTGTCTGTAGTTAGGGTCAGTGCTAATGTGACTAGTTATCAGTGCTGATGTGTCTGTAGTTGTCAGTGCTGACGTGTCTGTAGTTGTCAGTGCTAACGTGTCTTTGGGTGTCAGTACTGATGTGTCTGTAGTTGTCAGTGCTGATGTGTCTGTGCTGAGGTCTGTAGTTGTCAGTGCTGGCATGTCTGTGGTTAGTGTTGATGTCTGTAGTTGTCAGTACTGACGTGTCTAGTTGTCAGTGCTAATGTGTCTGCGGTCAGCATTTGGAGGCCCTGTCCTGGTGTGTCTGTAGTTGTCAGTACTGATGCCTGTAGTTGTCAGTGCTGATGTGCCTGTAGTTGTCAGTGCTGATGTGTCTGTGTTTGTCAGTGCTGACGTGTTTGTAATCCCACAGCATGTGGAGGCCCTGTCCTGACGTGTCTGTAGTTGTCAGTGCTGACGTTTCCGCAATCCCGCAGCATGTGGAGGCCCCGTCCTGATGTGTGTGGGTGTCAGTACTGACGTGTCTGTAATCCCACAGCATGTGGAGGCCCTGTCCTGATGTGTCAGTGCTGACGTGTCTGTAATCTCGCAGCATGTGAAGGCCCTGTCCTGATGTGTCAGTGCTGATGTGTCTGTAATCCCACAGCATGTGAAGGCCCTGTCCTGATGTGTCAGTGCTGACGTGTCTGTAATCTCGCAGCATGTGAAGGCCCTGTCCTGATGTGTCAGTGCTGACGTGTCTGTAATCCCGCAGCATGTGGAGGCCCTGTCCTGATGTGTCAGTGCTGACGTGTCTGTAATCCTGCAGCATGTGGAGGCCCTGTCCTGATGTGTCAATGCTGACGTGTCTGTAATCCCGCAGCATGTGGAGGCCCTGTCCTGATGTGTCAGTGCTGACGTGTCTGTAATCCCGCAGCATGTGGAGGCCCTGTCCTGATGTGTCAGTACTGACGTGTCTGTAGTTGTCAGTGCTGACGTGTCTGTAATCGCAGCATGTGGAGGCCCTGTCCTGATGTGTCAGTACTGACGTGTCTGTAATCCCGCAGCATGTGGAGGCCCTGTCCTGATGTGTCAGTGCTGACGTGTCTGTAATCCCGCAGCATGTGGAGGCCCTGTCGGCGCAGAGGCAGGAGCTGCAGAGGGCTCACGCAGAGGAGCTGTGGCACGCCCGGCGCCAGGCGGAGGAGGAGAAGAGCCGTCTGAAGGAGCAGCTGAGGAAGAGGCTGGAGGAGACGATGAAGAAGCACGCCGCAGAGCTGAGGAGCGCGCACGCCTCCGCCGAAACCGAGCGGAAGAAGGCGCAGCGGGTGAGAGAGCGCCCCCCTTTGAGGGTCCCCGGCAAAACACCCTAATTACCGTCCGAGTTAGAGACAGGGCAGCCCAAGGATTCCCAGCAGTCCCCTTATTCATCCGAAAAATCCTTTGTTCCATATTACTGAGGGCCACAGATGGGACCAGTGTGATAAATAACCAAAACTACACTCTCAGAATGGATGCGTTAGTATCAACACACTTTCTGTGTCACTATTTTTGTGTTACTCTGAACACATTTTGTGTCAGTGTTGTTACTTGTTTGGCAAATATACAATTTATGTGTTACAAAGGGAGACTTTTTTAACGCGGTCTGTGTTGAATTTAACACAAAATGTGTTGTCCTTAAGTCGACGATGGAGGTGTGTTAAAAATAACCCTGCCTTTGAGAGTGTCTGTGGTTTTAGATGAATAACAGCACCTGTAATAACACCTCTCCCCTGGTCAACAGTTTAATCAGAATCCACTGGCCGGCATTAAATCTAGTCACTGGGGTGGGAGCTGGGAAAGGGAACGTTGCCAAAATCGACAGCGGCCTCGTGCACTAGACCCCCCCTGACCCCCCCACTGCCGAAAACGGCGCACCCCAGAGCTGTAAAACTGTCCACTTCACGGGATGAAACCGATATTTTCCAACCAATCAAATCGACTGTGTGAAGGCACAGTCTGAGGGTGAAGGCAGTGACTCAAACGTGAGTTGTGAGTCACTGAGCAGCGGTTGAATAGTGACAGTGGACATCTGTCAAATACGTCACACGCACCGCCACAAACTGTCACTAACTGTCACTAACTGTCACTAACTGCCACAAACTGTCACAAACTGCCACAAATCGCCCCTCCGAGAGTCTGGCTACTGTCTGAGCGGCTAGCCCCTGGAATGGCCATTAGGTGCTTACAGGAAGTAGTTTTTCCAGGGTCCTGAGGCTGAAGGGACTGACCTCTGACCCCCAGGGTCCTGAGGCTGAAGACACCGTCACTGCCCTTGCATTTTCCTCCCTGCTGCTGGCTGTTAATGTTCAGCAGCTTCGCCAGTTACTAAAAACAGATTTTAAAAAATTAAGACTAAGCTGTTTTTTTATTTCTTTTTTAACCATGACTCCCAGATTCTTCTTGTGAGATTTAGATTTACATGATGCTGTGATAATGGAAGGTTCCATCCGCCCACTACTCAGCTTGGTAAAAAGGCTTCTAAGTTCTCCACACCCTCGGCCTGGGAATACCTCACAGAGGGAGCTTCAGCTAACTGACCTGGTTACTCCTGGAGAATTTAAATCCATTGTAAAGAGCAGAGAACTTGATGCTATTGGTCACTCTAACTGTTTTTGAACTTAAAATTTTTTTTAAACTATATTGCGTTCTTGATTCTGTGTAATGTATTTGTGTGCTTGGGTATCTGTGTGAACCAGGGCGTTGCTTCAAAAGAGCTGTGCTCAATCAACCTACCCTGTGCAAATAAAGGTTAAATAAAAAATAAAAAATTAGAATGCGTATGTAAACGTAGAATGTGTTTGAGATGCTTTCATAAGCACCCGTTGCTTTTTCGGCCACCGTTGAAAAAGCAGAAGTCGCGCGCGGTAGCCCTGGTTTAGTGTAATATATCACCACAGGCCCGCGCCTCCCCCTGAGACGCCGGAATAAGAGGCGCATACGAGCAGAGGCCTTTATTCTTCCTCAGAGCCAGACTAATGGCAGAACGAGCAATGGCCATTCAGACTGCGGCTGCATATAAATTAGATTTGAAATTGAATCTATTCATTTGTTGTTGCTGTTGTGGTTCATCAGGGCCGTAGATTAAGCATCACACCACCCAGCCCTCGCCCCCCGCCCCCCCACACCACGCCCCTCTGTGCTGTAAGCGTCTCTCCCGCACACGGCCCGCGGCGGGGAGGGTATTGATTGGGTCCGTCGTCTTGTTTTTTCCCGTCACAGGAGCACAAGGCACAGGTGGAGGAGGTGAAGCGCAGGAGCGAGGAGGAGCGCCAGGAGGTGGAGAGAGAGAGGGAGGAGCTGCAGAGGAGGCTCCAGGAGTCCGTCCGCCCGGTCAGCTTCCTGTTATCTGCGACTGGGGACCACCCCCCGCCAACCGTTCGCCAACCAATCACCAACCATTTCCCAACTCTTCACAGACCAACTTTGACAGGGCAGTGCCCACAAATTTTTTTTTTATGAGTCCACAGTATTCCAATCTGGCATCAACAGCCTCAAACCATCCGTTGATCATCAAACCAAACAGCTCCAAACCGTATGCTATTCTTCAAACCATACTTCAAGCTCCAAACCGTACTTTACGCTTCAAAATATACTTTATGCTTCAAACCGTCCTTGGTGCTTCAAATCATACGCAGTAAAATGCTCAGTGTTAACTCTTACAGGGTACACATGGTCCCTATTGGACTCATCTGAATTGAATTAACACAGAAGCATAAAGTACACATTTTACTGCGTGCTTTATGCTTTGGGCCATACCTTAGGCTGTAAACCACAGCCTGTACTCCAGACCATACTTTATGCTTTATGCTTTCTTCCATTGTTTTCAGCTCCTGCCGTTGCAGTGAAGGGTCAGGCGCAGAGCACCAGTATATCAGTATGATTTATTGACCGGTTTATTTATTTAAGCATGTGGCGCGGTTCGAGCGGAGTTCAGATGCAAATGCGTACGTATGCGGGCTCCCATCGCTGGAACCGAGGGGGAGATCTACGCAAGCGAACGCTGAATGAGACAAAAAAAAAAAAGTGCCCCTGCAAGCTGTTGAGTTATTGGGTTATTTCCCGAAAGTAACGTTACGGGATTTTTCATTTCTGGGCGGCTTCTGTGATGTGATTTCAGTTTTAGTGCATCATGGCTTCAACCCGCCCAGTCTTTGTGTGCGATGAAGGATACTTTAGATTTTTTAGATATTCTGTGATTTGTGACCTGAAGTTAGTAATTACACTCCACAGCAGCTTGTACAGCTACATTATGCCTCCAGAGGTTTTGTTTATATCGTTTGATTATTCCTCATTAAAACTATATTTAATATTTTCAGTTGGACTGTTCCCTGTGGTGCGTGCAGTCAACTAATCACAGTGCTCCTCAGAACACTCCACTATAGGAAAGAAACACTGGCAGGATATAACATTTTTATAAAGTTAATGCTTATAATTGTGCATAAAATTATGTTAGATAAATATATAAAAATACCTAAATTACATAATATTATACATTATATAAATGATGAATATAAAATAATGATAGTAGCATGGACTGAAACTACATTTGATGTTCCTGTATATTTGAATGTGTTATTCAGTGTAATAGAGTATATTTTGAATATATGGCGATATATATGCTTGTTGCCAGGTTACCCCTGGAGGACAGCTGCCCTGCTGTGCCAAAGTGAGAGAGGAGCTGGAGCAGGCGCTGCTCACCATGAGGCAGACTAAGGTACGAGAGCCACGCCCTGCCCTGCATAGACCCCGCCCTACCCAACCAAACCCACGCCCTGCCCCGCCCAACCCACCCAACTTCGCCCTGCCCAACCCACTCAACCCCGCGCTGCCCCACCCCCGCCCAACCATGCCTTGCCCTGCCCAGATCCCGGCCTACCCAACCCACTCAACCCCACCCTGCCCCCACCCAACCCACCCAACCACACCCTGCCCCACCCCGCCATAACCCACCCAACCACACCCTGCCCCACCCCGCCATAACCCACCCAACCACACCCTGCCCCACCCCGCCATAACCCACCCAACCACACCCTGCCCCACCCCGCCATAACCCACCTAGCCCCACCCAACTGCAATGCAGAGTCCCATTCTCTCTCGACCTCACACACCTCCTCTCACACACATATTATTTCTGTCACACACACTTTCTTTCACTCTCTCTCACACACTTTCTCTCTCTGTCACACACACTTTCTCTCACGATCTTGCTCTACCTCGCCCTCCCTGTCATTCCACTCTCCCTGCATCTTGCACTCTTCCTCTACCCTTTTCTCTCTCCCTTTCTTTCTCTCTCTCACTGTTTCGACCTCTCCACTTTAAATTGCATATCTATTTGCAGGAGTTGTGCAATTTACATCTGAGATATACTGTATTGTGTAGTGAAACAACTATGGTGACATTGCTTTACACTAATATAGGTATTCGTTTTTCATATATCTCTCTCGTCTTTAAATAGACGAGAGAGATATAGACACAAGCTGAAAAACAAGCATTGTTTTTCTGCTTGAGCAAGAAAACAAGCACCATTTCTCTGCTTTAGCTGCCGTAACTTGAAAATGTTTTGTCGATGTTTATTAAATATTAAAGCCTAATTAGACTGTACACCCTCTGCTACAGACTCAGACTCTTTGTATGGAGAAATGCATGAACACTGTAAAATGGTGGCTAATGCATTTTCCCCCAGGAAGACCTTGATCAGCTGAAAGAGAAACACCAAGCTGAGATTTCAGCTCTGAAGAAGGAGAAACTGACACTGGAAGACAGAATTTTAGAAAAGGCCCAGAAGTACCAGGAAGAAAAAAAGCGGTAGGTTGGACAGCTTGATTAATTGCAAACTGGTGGCGCAGAAGGAGAGATAAAGTTAAAATTTGCCGTTACGTAACGTACGATCTGGAAGCTGTTTTTTTTTAATAACTAGCAAAGCAGAGAAGAAGCGATATGAGGTTTTTCTTCCTGAGATACTTTTGATTGCTTCTCAAAAGGTCAATCTGCAAGTCAATCTACTAGAATGTCTTCAGCGCACTAGTTGAACAGGCAATAACAAAAATACACACATGGGTAATTTTTTTTTTTTTTAAATCGCTCGGCGGTCGGTGAATCGTTTCAGAGCTGCGGGGCACCTTTCGATGCGGCGCGTCTGTCTTCCACTCCAGGTCCGAGAGCGAGAGCGAATTTCGGCGGCGGGAGCTCACGGAGCAGCACCTGGCGGCCCTCGCCCGCCTGCGCAGGGACAAGGACTCCGAAATCAAGGAGATAACGGAGAGCTTTCAGAGAAAGGTAAGGAGCCGGCGGCGTCGGCGGCGGGGAGCGTGTACCAGAAAACAGCGGCGGGTAAACAGAGGTGGCAAATCCAGGTTCAGAAAGTAAAAGTCCTCCCCCAGTACTTTGTTCCAACCGCCTGGATTCGCTAATTAGCGCAATTCTTCAGTCCAAGAGGCAGAACTAGTTAGTAGAAACTCAGCTGGCTGAGTTAATGGGTGGAAGAACTACATGGGGCGACATAGCTCAGGAGGTAAGAGCGGTTGTCTGGCAGTCGGAGGGTTGCTGGTTCGATCCCCCGCCCTGGGCGTGTCGAAGTGTCCCTGAGCAAGACACCTAACCCCTAACTGCTCTGGCGAATGAGAGGCATCAATTGTAAAGCGCTTTGGATAAAAGCGCTATATAAATGCAGGACTTTTACTTTCTGACCCGTGGACTTTCCACCGCGGCGGATAAACTGCGTTTCACAGCTGCTGCTGCCGCTGCTGCCGCTGCCGCTGACTGTGGCGTCCCTCCTTCTCTCGCTGGCTGCACGAGTTCCCCGTAGCGTAGCGCCGCTCTGCCATGCAGCGCACGTCCCCCATGATGCATCACTGCGACTGAGCCTCGGGGGCTTTCCCGCGCTCCGCTGAAACAACACTGCTCACTCCCGAGTCACGACAGGAGCGAACATTTTAGAATGCGTGATGCTGAAGTGTTTTAATCAGCTTGATTGGACGTAGGCTATCTAACGTTGGAAAGAACGCCGTTGACAAATGAATTAATAATAAATAAATGCACTCCTCTTCTTGCAATAGCAGCTGTGATCCAAAAAAAAAACAATTTCACTCTCTAATTCTGTTTTGCTTGTTTGTTTGTTTTTTTTTGCTTGTTTGTCCGTAGCTGAAGCTAGAGGAGAAGAGGTTTGACTCTGTCGCAGATAAGAGGAGTAAGGGAGACTGCCACGCTGTCATAGACAGAGATAGCCTGGAGCAGGAAATCAAAAAAACCATGACGCTCAACAACAGCCTGAGGGCACAGCTGCAGTCCACCATTCAGGAAAGCGATCAGCTGATGCAGCACCCGGACATGAAGGTAAAACCAGACGCCCCCCCGCTGCGTCCCCAAACCGGTGCCTCGGGGATGAGGGCGTTTCCCTTAATTACGCTTCCCAAGGAGGGCGTCGTCTGGGACAAACGTTCCTTCTTTCGCCTGCTGTCTAGCTTCTCTCATCCTGCCTGTTGCGATTAGCAGAACGTGATGATGCTGACTGATTTGTGGCTCAATGTGTTTGCCAGTCATCACCTTATCGACATGCGCTTTATTAACCTTTGCCACTGGTTGACCTTTGACCTCACTGATGATGGCCGTCCAACGCATTGCCTTGTTGAATTGAACTTTTTGCAGGACGTCGATGTTGCCATGGCAGCAGGTCTGGTGGCTTCCCATGTGGCCATTAACCCTTTTACAAGGTGTGAGATCAGAAACATGCGATTAGAATGTTGAGTTAAGAATGCTGATGTCACAGTCACTACTGGTGACGGACTGCAGTGGAGTTCTAGAACACTGGGAGAGGCTGAGAGCAGCCCTTATATGGTCTATGGTGCAGACTCACTACAGGACAGCGCTGGCTGTGTGCTCCTGGTTCTGTGCAGGAGGTGGAGGGGAGGCTGCGGCAGCAGCACGAGGAGGCGCTCCGGGGGGACTGGCTGAGCCACCAGCAGGCCCTTCGAGCGCTGGAGGAGCGCAGCCAGGAGGAGGTGCAGGCGGAGAGGCTCCGGCAGCAGGCCCAGCAGAAACTGCTCCTGGGTAACCCCGCCTGATGCCACGCCCCCACACTGCGCTTCTTACAGAGGGGTTTTACCTTTCCCAGAGATACCTGTTAATGATGGCCAGAGAAAGAAAAGGCAAAAATAAAATGTTCAAATAACAGCGAGTTGTCTAATCTGGGGCCTGGGTGACAGGGCTTAAATAACTGCCTGTTTTTGAGTTTGTACTCGTGTGTGTGTGTGTGTGTGTGTGTGTGTGTGTGCGTGTGTGCGCGTTGCAGACAGGCAGAAGGCGGAGCTGACCCAGCAGCACGCGGAGTGGTGCAGGCAGCTCACGCAGCGGCACATGCAGCAGATCGAGGACCTGCAGGCCGAGCTGCACACCCACACCCAGCTGGTGGCTCTGCAGCAAGTACGTAGGTGAGGCGGGGTGGCGCTGGTCCCGGATCAGCGGCCGGCACACCAGAGCCAGAGCGAGCGGCCGCTGGTCTCCTCCTTCCCACCTCCCGCGCTCCCTGATCAGAGAGCGGCATCGGTGAGGGAGGGAGGGAGGGAGGGAGGGAGGGAGAGGGAGGAAGGAGGGGGTTTGGGGGGGCGGGGGGTGGGGGGGGGGGGCGGTGTTTTACAGACTGCACCGCTGTAATGTTCTGTCCCGCTGGATCCGTTTAGTTTATGAGCTGTTCCAGGTAAGCTGGCCCGTGACGGGTCGTTTGGGGCAGGTAGTACAGTGGCAGCTTTGGAGTGTAACTGGGACCTGTTAGTGAGGCGCACTTTTATGACTTCATAATGAGAATTGGGCCTTTATAAATATTTTATGTTTCAAATGAAAATAGATTTGACCCAAAAATGCAATGTTATTTGAGGCACACTGCGGCCTTGCAGGACAGGAGTCTGATCCCTCTGGTCTGTATACTAGACTGTATACACATGTTTATCATGAGCTGTGCAGCTCACAGTGTGTCTGCGCATGCTCTGGGCTCAAACTGCTCCTGCTTCTCCTCCTCCTCCTCTTCCTGCTCCTCTTTCTCTTCCTCCTCCTCCTTTTCCTCCTCTTCCTGCTCCTCTTTCTCTTCCTCCTCCTCCTTTTCCTCCTCTTCCGGCTCCTCTTTCTCCTCCTCCTGGTCCCCCTCCCCCTCTTCCTCCTCCCCTTCCCCTTCCTCCTCCTCCTCTTTCTCCTCTCCCTCCTGGTCCTCCTTCTTCTCCCCCTTCTCCTCCTACTCCTCCCCCTCTTCCTCCTGATCCTCCTCCTCCTCCGCCTTCTCCTCCTCCTCCTCCTCCCACTCCTCCCCCTCCTCCTCCTCCTCCCCCTTCTCCTCCTCCTCCTGCTCCTCCCCCTCGTCCTCCCCAGGACTTTAAGCAGCAGAACCAGGCGCAGGCCTTTGAGAGGCAGCTGGAGGACAGCCGCGCGGAGGTGAGCGGCCTGCGGAGGGAGAACGGCGAGCTGAGGGAACAGCTGGCCACCCTGCAGTCCCAGCTGGAGAGCAAGGCCCAGGAGCTGAGCCGCCTGCGGGAGACCGAGCTGCAGCACAGGTGGGCGGGGCTTCCCCGCGGGTCCGCCCCCGAACCGCCACGGGACGGGTCACAGCGTGTGCGTCCTTTCCCAAATCCAGTCCCTTCACACCGCGAGAAAAGATTTAGTGTGACCTCTCTGCACAGAAGCTCTCATAATCTGCTGCTGTCATCTTGCGACAACCCAGTTGGCAAACATATAGCGCTCACGAGCCTGCCATGGCAGTGCCGTGAGTCCACCACTAGTGGCCGCTGATGTGCAGATTTGCCAAACACTGGATTGCCAACAGTTTGCAATAATGGTACGGTTGGTGCTTCCCTGCTGCACTAACTGAATCAACAGCTGAATGAACAGCTGCTAAGAACAAATCTCGCCTCTCATTTGTAGTTTTAGTTGCTGACATAGCAGGATAGCCATGACAACGATATATTCAAACTTTACTCCCAAAGTGCAAGTTGTACTTGCACTCCTTACACGTTGTGCAATACATACTTTTTCGGTCGTGTAAAAAATCAGGAACATACTGTGAGGGGTGTGGTTTGGAAGGATCTTGATAGGACACACCCCCTATAGGCAGATATTTTCTGTGCCTTTACATTAGTTTTTTCCCCCACAGTGTTTCCCATACACTCATATTATCCTTGTGCTGAAATGAGCAAGGTCATGTGACATGGTGAAGGCAGCCACGCCCTGTGCCCTGCCCTGCCCCACCCTTGCCCACACGTCCCACCTGTAAAGCTGGTATTGTGTGGGCCTGCCAGGCTGCCCGTGCAGCGCTACAGACCTGTTCGCTGGACCCACTGATCTCGGGCACCATCAGCACTCAGAACGCAGCTGCAGGCCGCCCTGGTCTAATTTCATCTCTCTGAAAGTGAACCGGCAGCTCCAGCGTCGTTTGCAATTAATAATTCATGTGAGAAAATATTTGATTAGGCGAGTGGGAAGCTGGCTGGTGTTAAACATGCTTTGTCGCTTTCCGAGGAGAAAACACTTCCACGCAGCCAAGCTTGGTGTGCGTAGTGAAATTTGAGGAGAGTGAAATTCAACATGGACGCCAGTGCCAGGCATCCTGCGGAGCGACACCCTATCGGATGCAGCGTTGGTCTTCAGTGGGGGCAAGGAGAACCCTTGCATCGTTGCCCAGAAGTGGGTGGGGCAAACCCTTGCATCGTTGCCCAGAAGTGAGCAGGGCGAATCCTTGCATCGTTGCCCAAAAGTGGCTCCACTTGTTTTTTTGGGGGTGGTGAGGTCACACCAGTCCCCCAGTACAGGGGCTGGTGTGTGGTTGCATAGCTGCCTGCTGGCATGGTGTGGGGTAACAGCAGACCGACAGGTGACCTCACACCTGCAGGAGAATGCACATGGTCGTGCTTTCCCTCTCAAACTGACTGAACTTAGTGCGCATTGCAGTCAAAAAAAAATCCATTAGATTCACGGTGAAATATTAAAAATAGAAGTTTTTTTTGTTACTGTACCTTTAAGAGGCTTCCTGTAGACAAATGTTAAAAGTGATATTATGAGGTTGTGGTAATTGTGCTTGTAAGGTGCTTTGTGGATAAACTGAAATGTCAGAAGGTAATGTTATGAGGTTATAGGTATGAGGATATAGTGTTTTTTAATGAGGTTATAGGTGCTTTGTGGACACAGTGAAGTGCTAGAAGGTGATGTTTTGAGGTTGTGGTAATTGTGCTTGTAAGGTGCTTTGTGGATAAACTGAAATGTCAGAAGGTAATGTTATGAGGTTATAGGTATGAGGATATAGTGTTTTTTAATGAGGTTATAGGTGCTTTGTGGACACAGTGAAGTGTTAGAAGGTGATGTTCTGAGGTTGTGGTTATTGTGAAGTGCTTTGTGGATAAACTGAAATGTTAGAAGGTAATGTTATGAGGTTATAGGTATGAGGTTATAATGTTATTTTATGAGGTTATAGGTGCTTTGTGGACACAGTGAAGTGTCAGAAGGTAATGTTTGAGGTTGTGATCATTGTAAGGTGCTTTGTGGACACAGTAAAATGATAGGAGGTAATGTTTGAGGTTGTGGTCATTGTGAGGTGCTTTGTGGACACAGTAAAATGATAGGAGGTAATGTTTGAGGTTGTGGTCATTGTGAGGTGCTTTGTGGACACAGTAAAATGATAGGAGGTAATGTTTGAGGTTGTGGTCATTGTAAGGTGCTTTGTGGACACAGTAAAATGATAGGAGGTAATGTTTGAGGTTGTGGTCATTGTAAGGTGCTTTGTGGACACAGTAAAATGATAGGAGGTAGTGTTTGAGGTTGTGGTCATTGTGCTTGTGAGACGCTTGGCGGTGGTAGAGCATGCTGGGATTGTTGGAGCGCATGGCGAGACTCAGAAGGGAGGGGGGTGGACCTCACCCCTCCTGTGATCTACCTGTAGCTCCCCCGTCCTGTCCCTCAGGTGCTGGGACGAGGGGGCCAAGGGGGGCCGGCCACACCTGGAGGCGGACAGCCTGCGGCGGGAGCACCGGAAGGAGATCCAGACCATCGTCTCCGACTTCAGCAGTGCCCAGACGCGGCTGCAGGCGCGCATCGTCTCCCTGGAAACCGAGTGCGTACGCCCGCTCGCCCGCCTGCCCACCGCCGCGAAACAGGGCATCAGGAACAGGAAACGCACGGGAGGCGTTGAGACGAGCGCGGCAGTGACAGCGCAAACGCTCTCGGCTTAGCCAATAACACTGTTATTAAATAACGGAGGACGGAAATCTGAGCGTGGCAGGGCGCTATTTCTGTAGCTGATGCCGTACCGGCCCCTGCATACGCCGTCAGTGTCTCCTAATACCTCCCAACGGAAACAGGAGCGTCACTCAGAGAGGGAACTTTATAAACTCCACTTTATGGACTCCACTCTCAGTTCATTAAATGCATCTTTTATTATAAAATTAAACCTGAATTGTAGTTACCATCTTGATTTCAAAATGATTTTCATCATGAAATGAAGGAATGTAATGACTCAAATATGAGACTTATAAAAAAAGAAAAAAGTCCCAGTTTGCTAAGACATAAAATTCTCTCCTCCTCATCTATGATTCAAGCACTCAAATCGTTTCCTGCTATGTCAGTATAAAAAGCATACCTTTAAGTTTTTATTTATTAGAAATGTTCTGTTTTCTGTTAATCCCAGACTGAGGGAGAAGGAAGAGAAGATGAAGAGGCGGGAATCCCGGATAGAGGACCTGCAGGTGATCGGGTTGCTTCAGGATAAGCTGAGTGAGAGAGACCAGCTCATCAAACGGCTGGTGGTAAGAGGACTCCTGAACCCCGCGTGTGCGTTTTCACATTCAAGACTCTAATCAGTAAATAATAACGGGTCATATCTGCACAGTCTCTCCTGAAGCTCAGAGCGCTTCATACTGAGGCGGTAAGAGATCCGCGGCTGATATGTAGCCCTCAGCTTGGCGACACACGAGCGGCCATTTTGTTTGTGTTAAGTGCCCCGTCACGGCACCAGAGCGCTGGTCTTCTGCTTCATCGGGAGCGAAGGCTGCCCCCTGCTGGTCCGCCAACAGCACTGCCAGCAGTAACCATGGCTGCGCTCGACACACAAGCCCCTCTGCCTCGTTTCCCCCCGAACGCCGCGGTCACCACTAACGGTTTTCAGCGTTGCACCACGACCTTCGAGACGCTTTCGCCCTCTTCCCGCTGCTGTGTAACTGCTGGCATAACTAAATCCGGCTGACGATGAGATTCGAGATCCCCTTCAGCCAACAGGCGGGGGAGCATTACAGGAAGAGGGGGGGGGGAGGCAGTGGTATGGCTGTAACCCACTTTTAGAAACGCATCACTGCACCGTTTCTGTAGACGGCTCTAGAATAGAAGCGCAGTGGAGCTCCGTAGCCGTAATGGAGATGAAGAGTTTCACTGGTAGCGTCTTTGCTTCTCCTTTATGCTGCCTGCTGGGGGGGGGTCTGCAGAGTCTGCAGTTTCCTGTTCCAACCAGGCACTTCAAGCACTTGATTCTTAAATGTATTTTTTTTTTTACATTTTAAAATTACCGGTAACTGGCTCAAACAGATGAGCCATCGCTTCTCTTCCCCGCGCCGTTGTGAGAGTGAGAGCTTGTTTGGAAAGACAGGGGTGGGGACCGCACGTCCCTGGTCTAAGACACGCCACCTGTTTCACCCCAGGAGGAGAGACACCATCTGCATCAGCACCCCCTAGTGGTCGGGGACAGCTCCACGCTGAAGATGTACGAGAACAGAGCTCAACCCGGGAGCCTGACTCCAACCATGAGGGTGACTCACTGGACTTTTCTTTTTTCCCCCACCATGCCTTGTTGGACACTGTTGTGCAGCAGAAATTGTTTGCTGTTTTTTATATTTTTTATTTGTGTCGTTCTGTACTTTAAGAAGCCGGCACAAAATACCGTACTTGGCAAAACCTGCTCCCAAAAAGCGGTCTACGATCAGCTAAATTATGCTAGACCAAGACCAGATAATTTTGAAGAAGTGGATATTAGTTCACTTGAGAAAATCTTGATCTCGAGAAAATCAGTACATCACTCAGACTGAGAGAATCAGTCCATCTAATTGTAGTCAGTTCTCTCAGTAGCCTCAAACATCTTCCACATCAACTCTCTAATTTAAATCATAAAACCATCCACTCTGACGCAATTGGCTGTGCTGAAATGAATATGTAAGATGCCTTCTGGCGAATCTAATATTTTGGCATTGATTTGGTTTCTGATAAATGCCAAACCACTTTTCCCGATTGCAGTAGGCCCAGCAGCCAGCCTCAGAGGTTGAATGTTTCTTCCTTCAGTAAACGCACCACCTCTCCTACCCTTGCTGTAGGGCAGGAATGGCATCATGCTAACTTATTTAGCCTAATTATTTGTCTGACATTTTAAGCTTGTGAACTGATATTGTGCAGCTGCAGACTGCCGCTGTGTCTCAGGTGAAGAGCAGGTGTCTCAGGTGAAAGGCAGTTGTCTCAGGTGAAAGGCAGTTGTCTCAGGTGAAGAGCAGGTGTCTCAGGTGAAAGGCAGTTGTCTCAGGTGAAGAGCAGTTGTCTCAGGTGCAGCAGTGCTGTTCCCCGCTGTGCTCCTGAGCGCAGTGTTTGGCGTGTGCTCAGGTACAGGGGTGCAGCAGTGCTGAGTGTCTGGCGGGCGTGTTCACGCGTTCCTGTGCTCTTACCGCGTCAGAAAAAGAAGATGGAGGACACGCCGCCCCGCGTGACCAGCGTCCCGAACCTCAGCTCCTACGAGAAGAGCTTCCTGGGGGCCGGGGCCGAGGCTGTGGCGGGGGCCCCTCCGCCGTCCCCCTCCCCGTCCCCGCACGCCGTCCGGTCCCCCAGCTTCGAGCACGGCCGCAGCACCCCCAGGACGGCCACGCCCACCACCCCGGTCCCGCCCCCCCTCCTGGAGCCCCGGCAGGGAGGGCGCTACAGCAGAGGGTCTTCCGCCGACGACTTCCAGCAGAGCGCCAACAGCTACGGCCAGCCGCCCAGGTCAGTTATTACCGCTAAACTCGCCACACCAGCGTCAGTTATTACCGCTAAACACCCCACACCAGTGTCAGTTATTACCGCTAAACACGCCACACCAGTCAGTTATTACCGCTAAACTCGCCACACCAGTGTCAGTTATTACCGCTAAACACGCCACACCAACGTCAGTTATTACCGCTAAACTCACCACACCAGCGTCAGTTATTACCAAAGTCAGTTATTACCATTAAACACGCCACACCAGTGTCAGTTATTACCGCTAAACATGCCACACCAGAGTCAGTTATTACCGTTAAACACGCCACACCAGCGTCAGTTACACCCGCTAAACACGCCACACCGGCGTCAGTTATTACCGCTAAACACGCCACACCAGCGTCAGTTACACCCGCTAAACACGCCACACCAGCGTCAGTTACACCCGCTAAACACGCCACACCAGTGTCAGTTATTACCGCTAAACACGCCACACCAGCGTCAGTTACACCCGCTAAACACGCCACACCAGTGTCAGTTATTACCATTAAACACGCCACACCAGCGTCAGTTATTACCGCTAAACACGCAACACCAGCGTCAGTTACACCCGCTAAACATGCCACACCAGCGTCAGTTATTACCGCTAAACTCGCCACACCAGCGCCAGTTACCATTAAACACGCCACACCAGCGTCAGTTATTACCGCTAAACACGCCAGACCAGCGTCAGTTATTACTGCTAAACACGCCACACCAGCATCAGTTATTACCAGTCAGTTACTACCACTAAACACACCACACCAGCGTCAGTTATTACCAGTCATTTATTACCGCTAAGCACACCACACCAGCGTCAGTTATTACCGCTAAACTCGCCACACCAGCGTCAGTTATTACCAAAGTCAGTTATTACCATTAAACACGCCACACCAGTGTCAGTTATACCTGCTAAACACGCCAGACCAGTATCAGTTAGACTGAAACTGCTAGGTGTGCAGCGGTAAGTATACAAAGTGGAATAATTCGATTGTATGTAAAGAAGGCAAGCAGTGCATTCTGGGATAAGACGGTCTGCTCGATGTCTTTCAGGACCCCTTCGGAGCAGAGGTCCCTCGAACCCAGGCCCGACCCTCACGACCCCCAGCGGCAGGAGTGGTTCACCAAGTACTTCTCCTTCTGACAGCCAATCGCAGAACTGCAGACTACCGCCAGGCAGAAGACGCGCGCGGCCGTGTGCGATGGTCGCGCTCGTGCCGACAGGCCTCTCTGACAGGGCCGCGTTTCCGGAAGGTTCCTAAGACCAGGCCATACTGTGTGCATATTCAGTGACAACACAACTATCGCATCAAATAAAATATTTTCAGTATTTTACCTTGGCCACGTCCATTTTGTGTGTGTGTGTGGCTGTAGAAATCTAATACACCCACGAAAGTCGAATTGTAAGACATTCATTTTTTAAAACATTACCGTTTCACTTTCAAGAACACCTAATGAAAGTGCCACTCCTGAGAGTCAAAGTCCTCATTTTATTTACACGGGAAGTACACCTTAAAAAAAGCATTTTCCGTTACGTTCGCAACGACATAATTTATTGTACAAAAGTTTTTGTTTTCAGACATCTCAAACAGTCATTTACATCTGCGCTATCTAAACTATCGACATTCCACAATGTACAGTACATTTTGGGGTGGGGGGGGGGGGTGGAGGGATTGATCAGCTACGCCTCCTGGAACAGACTGCAGCTCTCCAGAACGCTGGCAGCCGATGTGTAGGCCAGGACGCTCCTGTGGAACTCCGCTATGCTCCTCTTCAGCTCCCGCATGGGCTTGGTCTGGGTTTTGCTCCTGAAGCTCATGTGAAGCAGCTTGTCAGCCAGGTAGTGAATCCACAGCACGTTCGTGTGCGGGTTGAACTCGCTCCAGCTGTTGCTATGGGGGGGAAGGGGAGGGGGGAGTCAGTGTTCTAGAACTTCACAGCTTTCAGTCACCGGCAGGGATTGTGACATCAGCATTAGAATGTTCAGCTCAGAACATTCTAATCGTGTATTTTTGTTCATGAGCCTAGTTCAGACCAAAGAGTCACGATGCAACAGCCTGCAACTGGCAACCCGTTACAACCTTCGAAAGCTCCTCACATGTGACTAGCAAGCTGGAACCCCTGCACTGGCAAGCGCTGGCATCAGGCATTCTGAGACGGGTAGGCCACAGCGCTGCAGCTGCATTTGTGCAACATTCTGAAAGGGTTTCGTCGTGTCGCGAGTCTTTTCGGTCTGAACTGGGCCTTGCACCGTAGAGCGCTGAGAGAACGTGGCGTCGCACTTACTTGTTTTCCTCGCGCATTTTGCGGTAAATGTCAAACTGGTAGTCCCCCTTCCCCATGAAGAGCGCCTCGTCAGCAGAGATATCGCAGGAAACGGTCAGACCATCTGAGCGGGGTCAAAGGTCGCACCATTAGCGCATGTCACTTTGAAAAGAACTGTTTATCAGATATCACTAGAACTGCTGAAAGATATATATATATATATTTTTTTTTTTTTAAAAACACTCACTTTAAACTCCAAAGAGAAGTTCTGAAAGCATGCGCAGCAAAGAGGACAGTGGATCGTACCTATTTCCAGCCGGGAAAGCGAGTAATCGATGATGTTGACGTGGACGCCCTTGGTCTCGATGGAGTGCGAGGTCCCGTTCAGGACGTACGTCCCGGTCTTCTCCTTGGTGGTCTTCACCAATATGTTCCCCCAGTGCAGATCCCTGTAAAGTCAGAATATACCCAGGTGAGCACCCCAAGCCCCAGACCAAAGGCCTTTTCGCTCATGGACCGGTCGTCTGAGATCAAAGTCAACCCCCGGCTAACCCCTCACCTAATGGTCACCACCTTCCACACAAGCCAACTGCCATAACTCAACTCTTAATCTTTAGCCCCGCCCCTTTACCCCAAAAGGCCCAATGAGGACTGAGGGCATGAGAAGGGCAGAAAGCACGGGTCTGAGGCCCGGAGGATTGTGGGAAATGCAGAAGCGCCGCTCTGTCTCGACCCCGCTGTTAGCATGGCTAGGACATCGTGCTAACGGCGAGTTCGCCCCTTATCCTGACCCCACGGCGGCACTCCTCTCTCACCTGTGCTCGAAACACAGCGCCTGCTCCGCCACAGCCAGGGCGGCCGTCACCTGGTGCAGGATGCTCTTAGCAACGGCCAATGAGGAGAGCTGCAGCGGGGTCAGGGGGAGGGACAGGTTCAGAACAAAGAGGAAAAAAACCATTACACCACGGCTTACTGTAATACCTATCACATACTGTGCCAGAGAAGGTACCTTATAAGGACATGACCAATCTGCACATCCAGTCCTTTTAAAACAGGACTGGACACCCCTGGACAAGATAAAATATTATGCCCAAGTATTAACTATTTTAAGAAATCATCACATTTCTGTAACTGATGGACAGCAGTGCTCCGGGCGGCTCACAGCTTGGTACAGAAATGAAACACTGCAGCTCAGAGCAGCATCTGTTCTACAGAGCACTGAGGGGAGGGACACAATCAATACAGTCAGTGAAGAATGAAAATTAAACCTCACCCATGCAATAGCTAATGCTACTCCAGACTAGCAGCAGTGAAAAATTCAGAATTATTATTATTATTATTAATTTTTTTCTTTACCTTGCCATTCATGGCTTCCAGGTCACTGCCACCGAACTCAAACTCCAGGATGAGAAACAGCTGATCCTCCTCAAAGAAGTCTGGGGTGGGGGGACGGGGGACGGGGGGGGGACACAACGCAACACGCAAATTCATTTTGGAGAGTTTCAGTGATCACTCAATTTCCCAAACTGTTCGTTGGGGGAGGGGGGGGGACAAAACTTTTTTTTTTTTTAATCATTAAACTTAAGGATAATGTTGATTGAATTCTAAATTATTTTTTTATTTTTGCCTGATTTTCACAAGGTAGCCAGTTCATACCCTACCTACCCTAACCATTATATGAGACTTTTACCTGGTTAAATAAAGGATATATATATAATATACCCCTGATGTACGTTTCGAGTTTGGGGACTCGATGGGGAGAGCGGCTCTTACCGGGACGGTCGTTTTCCGACCTCCTCTGCTTGTCAAATTTGTCCCAGGCGCTCAAGAGGAGCTTGGGATACGAGCCTCGGACGCAGTGCAGGCTGGGAAAAAAAAAACACTCAGCTTAGAAACCAGATGAAACGGATGACTGCACCCAAATTAGTTTAACCAAAGTCATCTGTAATCATGCAGGTTTCCGCAGCAACTCTCCGCACAACAATTCAAACTGTAACCATGGCAGCAATGGGAGAAAACAACAAAAATGAATAAATAAATAAAATATCAGCGAAACACACTTACTTGTTTAATCCTATAAAACCGTTAGTTTTGTTCATTTCTTTAGCATCCAAGCTGCTGAGCTCCCTAAAGAAAAACAAAAAAACAAACATATTAAGAGCTGCCAACATTTCCCAAGATGTGAAGTTTCAGTTCAGCTCCTGCCAGTCATGCTGACGGAATCCCAAACTCTCCATTAAGAACGTTCCATTCTGCTAAATATTTCAGTGCACTTCCGAAGCGAAACTGGTGCAGCGTAAACGCACTTTGAGATGATCACTTCGTGAAGAATTTCCCCAAAACTCTTCTGATCTTCTCCGTTCACTTTCTGCTTGCCCTCGATGGGCACAATCTGCAGGCAAGATTAGACAGCGAGAGCGATACGATCAGTAAGGGCTCACACGGTGACAGTCACATTATGGTACGGTCAGCAAGGATGTAAATAGACGGTCATGTTGTGGTCAGTAAGGATGTAAACAGTTATGATCATGTTACGGTCAGTACGGATGTAAACAGAGGGTCATGTTGTGGTCAGTAAGGATGTAAACAGAGACAGTCACGTTACGGTCGGTACGGATGCTCTCACACGGGGGGGGGGGGGGGGCAGGTACCTTCAAAGCCACGGTCTCGTTGGAATCGTTGGTGGTGGTGAACACCTCCCCAAACGTCCCCTCCCCCACCTTCTTGCAGAGCTTCATCCTGTGGGGCGGGATGCACTGCTCGAACGGGACGGGCCCCTCCTGCTGGCACTCCAGGTACAGCTTCTCAGCGTCGGTGATGTCCTCTGACAGCAGGCTGGCGCCCTGTGGGGCGGGGCGGGGAGCGGGGGGGGGGGGACAGGGGGGCACAGCTTAGGCATCAGAATGTCTTCAGGCCCACACCAACCCTGCCGCTTGGTATCCCAGCAACCACATTAGACTCCTGCCTTCAGCAGCCACACTGGCCTCCAACAGAGCACTACCAAGTCCTCCTGCAGGGGGCAGTGTTGCAACTTTTCAGCTTTTTGGATTAAAAAAAAAAACCCATCGAAAACCTCAGTGGAATAAAATGGCCTCGGTTTTGTGGTATGTTTGTTTTGCTTGTTACAGGGCTCCCATTTTAGGAGCTTTTGCTCCTGAAAGTTGATGTGCACTAACTTAGGAGCGCTTCTACTCTCTGGGATGCATTAGCATGCTCTAAGAGTTTTAAGCTCAGGAGCGCATGGGCTTGGACACAAAGCTAGCGTAGAGCTCGGTGTTATGATTTTGACTGGGCGCACAGAAACGCCCTCCAGAAGCAGACAGGAGCCTCTTCCCTGCTGCAGTTGCACACACTCACCAGAGGGGTCGCTGTGGCGCTCCTCAGGAGGCTGGCCTTCAGGTGGCGGGAGAGGGGGGTGCACTGGGGGGAGTAGAGCAGACGGGCGCTCCCATCCAGCGAGCCATCGCCATGGAGCTCAGCCTGGGACAGGCTCAGCTTCTGAGGAGTGAAGAAAGCTAAGAAAGAGAGAGGGAGGGGGAGAGAGAGTTAGAGAGGAGAGGGATTGAGGGAGAAATAGAGGACAGATGCAGGGAGGGACAGATGGAGAGAGGGAGGGAGAGATGGAGACAGGAGAGATGGCAGGAGGGAGAGAGAGAGAGAACAGATGGAGGGAGAGAGTGATAGAGGAGAGAGATTGAGGGAGAGGAGGAAAGAGAGGGAGGGAGGGAGAGAGCGAGAAAGCAAAGCTTCAGTCTCTGCTCTGTGAAGCATCAAGGGAAATATTACTGCAAGCAGCAGCAAAAAGAAATGTGGAACAATTTAGAGCTGCGTGTAAACAGCCCAAAGCAAACACCACTGATCTAAACAGCCCAAAGCAAACGACACTGATCTACACAGCCCAAAGCAAACGACACTGATCTAAACAGCATAAGGCAAACTGATCTGAACACAGCAGATGAACATCACACCAGGATACCCAGTAATTAACAGGAATGGAATGGAGATGCATGCATTTCAGTAAAAGACAGGTGCATATCCTAAAACCTGATTTCTACCAATAGACAGATAAATCTATCAATTTCTAACAAAATAAAACACAGCGCTCCACAGCCCTCGTTCTGGAGAGAGAGGGTCAGCCGGCTTTTGAGTTCAAAGTCAAAATCAACAACAGTTTTGGGTACGAAGAACCACGTGAGGAGAATCAACTGTAATCATCTGCTTTAACTGATCAATTAAGTGGAGCGTAACCATGGGAACCGGCAGATCCAGCAGCTCCCCACCAGTGGGGGTGGGGAAGCCCGACCTGCAGGGGTCACGTCTGTAAAGGTCAGGCTGGCTCGGGCAGGAGGGAACTGACATTTACCCCCCCCCCCCCCCCGTGAAGCTCAGTTTACGAGGAACGGCACTGAGGGCAAAAGCTGATATGAACCAATAAAGGAATGAATCCACCAATATCCACTGCCTAATGCAAGTACACGATAAGGACCGCTCTCACTGATACTTCCACCCTTTTGTGCCTGAAAAAAAATCTGTGCCACCCAAAACTTTGCCCTGGAGAACTACAGTCCTGTAGGCTTTCATTTCAACCCTAATTAGGGTTGGAGGGTAAACCTACGGGATGGTAGATTTGCAGTTCATTATAACCCTAATTAGGGTTGGAGAGACAACATACAGGACGGTAGATCTCCAGTGCATCTGAACCCCAATTACGGTTGGAGTACAAACCTACAGTACGGGGTACATCTCCAGTTCGTTATAACCCTAATTAGGGTTGGAGTGAAAACCTATTGGATGGTACATCTCCAGTCCATTTGAACACTAATTAGGGTTGGAGTGATAACCCACAGAACAGCAGACTGGGAACAGGAAAGTAACAGGGTTTGGCAGACTGGGAACAGGAAAAGGGTTGGGCAGACTGGAAAGAGGAACAGGAACAGGAACAGGGTTGTGCAGCCCTGCAGTAACCGGCCGCCGTCCCGCCAAACCCAGAGGCGCGCGGCGTGGGGCGGGGGGGGGGGGGGGGGGGCGCTGCCGTACCCTTCTTCCTCTTGTGCACGGACAGGGCAGCCTTCAGCCGGCTCCAGGTGTGCGTGGTCAGGGCCTCCGGGGTGAAGTCGGCCAGGAGGGAGGATATGTTCAGGGGCTCCACGCGCAGAGGGGTCCCCAGAACCACGCTGCTGGGGCCCTGGAACAGGCTGCTCCCAGCATCCTTCAGCAGGCTGCTCCCAGCGTCCTTCAACAGGCTGCTCCCAGCATCCTTAAAAACAAATTATTATTAGTATTAATATTTATTAGTGTTTTATTTAAGCAGCATAACAGCAAGTGTAAATGTATTTGTCCCTATTAAAAGTGCAAATATGACTCATTGGCAGAAATATCATTGGCACTCCAAGACCCCCCCCCCCCCCCCCCCATCTAAAAACACCATGCACCCTGTAAGCTTACCCCCCATATAACCAGCGATAAGACCAGTCTCACCAGCCAGAGACGGAGTGAGTGGCAGCACTGTCCCGATGCCAGAGCTGGTAAAGCGCTCAGACGAAGCTGAGGTTTGGGCAGCAGCACAGGCTGGCTGGCAGAGAGCTGCAGTCCTGCTGTAGCGCATCAGAGCTCTGGCTCCATCTCCCCAAACCGCCTCACCAGCCCACCTGCCCACCTGCCCACTCTGCGTCAGACCAGAGCCCAGCCCGACGATTACGCAGCACAGAACCTCAATTAAGTGGTGCTGCTGGGGATTCAGCTCTGGTTTTCTGCACACGTTTCAGTATTAAACCACAAAATAAAAGCAGATGCAATCAGAACAGGGTAGTAAGGCTAAACTAGTCAGGCTACGCTCGTTAGGCTAGGCTAGTTAGCCTAGGGCACCAAGGTTAGCGCTAGCATCCCTAGTTGGGACGGAGGGCACTCACGGGCTGCTTCTTGGTGTTGGGCCCCAGCTGGAAGTCGAAGAGGGAGCAGTCTCCGGCGCGGGACAGGTGCGACTGGGCGGGGCCCTTTTTCGGCCTCTGCCGGTGCAGGTCGTTCTTGGCCCACCTGCTGACGCTGAGCCCGCTGACGCACGCCTTCCGTCCCGTCCCCGGCTTGTCTCTGGGGGGGGGCGCGCCCTGGTTCCTGGCTCTGCCGGGACCCCTCTTCTGCCCGGGGGACAGAGCGAAGCTGGCCGAAACGCTCGCCGATTCGGCCGCGCCGGGCGCGAATGCGGATGAGGTTGAAAGCCTCCTCCTGGGTCCCGCGCTGGGCCTCCCGCCGTCCCGCACCGGATTCGCTCTGCCAGGTCGCTCCGGCGAACTTTGGGGCCGCCCCTGGGGGTCACTGCTCACTGGGGAACTGTGCGGATCGCTCCCAGAGCTCCGGGCCTCGCGCTGAGGCTCTCGGGCCGAGTAGGAGCCCCGTGCCGGCAGGGTTCCGTGGCCCACAATCCACTGGGACAGATCGAGGGGTCTGAGTAGAACTGTGGGCTGGACCAAACGGCACCGCTTTTCCAAACTGGCCCTGACGGACCCGGCAGGCAGAGGACGGGCACTCCCAGCATCCTCCTCCTCCTCAGGCGAGAGAGACGCCTTTTCACCGGACGCCGCAGCGGGACGATCTTCCCCGCTCCCGTCCTCCGGCTCAACCTCAGACCGGTCCAGGAACAGGTCTCTGCTCCGCTCGGCGACCGAGACGCCGTCACCCGCGTTCGGGGCGGGACTCGAACCGTGGGCCGCCCCAAAGGCGCCGCGCTCCGCGTCTCCCAGACGTCCGCCACCGCGCTCGCCAAGAGGGCCCGGCGGGACCCACACGACGGAAGCGCTTTCCTCCCATTCTCCCGACCTCAGCCCAGCACCACGCCGCTCCTCGTCCTCCGGACCTCGCCCCGCGTCCTCATCCGGGCCCCCGTCGCCGCGGCCAGACCCGCCGCTCCCGCTCCCTCCCGGCGCCTCGGCGCTGGAGCCCAGCTTGTCCTCGGACCCGCTGCCTCTCAGCGCCGACTCCGAATCCAGGCAGGACGAGTACGCGTCCTCCCCGTCCCGCTCACCCCTCCCGCCGCTCGGGTAATCCGACAGGTCCGCCCTTTCCAAAACCACCACGGGCGTGCCCCTCCCTTTGAGGGACGCCGCCAGCGAATCCAAATGGGTCTCGGCCGACAGGAACTGCACGGAGAGGTTCTCCGAAGACGGCAGGTTCCGCACCGTCCCGGGCCCGTCCCTCACCCCCGCCTCGCAGTCGACCCGCGAGAACAGCTCCGCGCTGTGCTGGGGGACGCTGGCGTTGCCGTTAGAGACGGGAAGCCCAACCCTTTCTCCCTCGTTTTCCTCACTGCTCTCCAGCAGAGCTCTGAGCTCCTGTTGCCCTGGAGACGCGAGGCTCCCCGTGGCGTCCACGGCGGGCCGGAAGGCCTCCTCCGTGTCGTCCATGCTGCAGGAGATCTCGCTGACGGAAGGTTCCGGGTGCCGGTACCCGGGCCGGGCGGAGACGGACGGGGTGCTGGACAGCAGGGGCTTCTTGTAGCCGCTCGCCGAGGGTCTGTCGTCGGCGGTGCCGTTGAGCGAAACCGCTCTCAGGACGACCCGGGCGCCGCGGAGGTCCGGCACGGGGGAGGCCAGCTCCGAGCTGGAGTTGGCGGAAGGCAAGGCCCGCTTGAGCACCGGCCGCGCCTTCCTCCTCCGCTGGGCGAGGGTCAGGCTCTTCAGGAAGTCCTCCGACGAATTCCAGCTCCCGTCGCCAACGGAAACCTGTAAAAGGGGGAGGAGTTTACGCAAACCGCGACGGGCCGTTTATTTCACCGTGACCGTGATAAAAAAAACGGCGTTAAGCGTTCCCGTTTCTTACGCGGGGTTTCTGCGCCGTCCGACTCGGCTGAGACACCCTCGGCTTTTCGGGCGCCCCCCTCCTGCGATGTGTGACGAACCTGCTCAGGTAGGACGGCAGCGCCGCAGAATTACCTGCCCTAGATCAGGAAACAAACGCACAAATGAACAAGCACGCGGGGACACGTTTGCCCACACACTTCCAGCAGCCAGGTATGCGCTGGTGTAATCACCTACAGCTTCACCACTGAACGGAAAGGTCCGGTCCATTTTAAGAGCACAGACTAGAATGGAATTACTGCTGCTTAAAGTGGCTATCCTTACTTTTTCATTTTTGGTGGATTTGGCGACATCGTGGTGACTGGTGGTCACAAAAGTTTGTTTTCACACTCCAGAGACAACTAACTACACTCGAACACGTTGAATCGATGTTGCTACGGATACACCAGCAGTGAAAAGGTAATGCTTGTGGCATTTTTTTAATATCAGAAAAGTAAGGATTTCCACTATAAATTTGAACGCTACAACCTATGTTCATGAAGTGTGTAAGAGCCAGTGCTTGGGGGTCAAAGAGAGAACTATGAACTGAATCAAAGCAGAGTCTGTATCATCACAGACTGTAGAAAAAGTGAACACCGCACATTTCTTACTTCAGGCCTGAACCCATCACCCCCGAGCCACAGCTGGTCACTCGGCTTTTGGAGGTCTTCTCTTCCTCGCTCTCACTGGTGCTCTCCGAAACCGGTCTCTTCCACTTCGGCAAGGCTTTAACACTCAGGGTTCCCCTCCTTTAACAGAAAACAGCTCCAAGTTCAGGACGTCTTTAGCCTACTCAAGCTAGAATAATCGCAGGTGTACTTTAATTACGGCAATGAACGCAAGTTTTTAAACCGACCCTGTGTCAATGTCCGTGGGAAAGATTATTAAATACAGTTTCTAGCACCATGGTAATAGGCAGCAGTGTGAGTACAACTGCATTACAGGATCAGTGATGAACGTGATCTCTCTGTGATTGCGCAAGAACTGTGAGCTGTGTTTTAAACGTGGAAAAAGGCACACTTCAGATTTACATTCAACATCATTGAAAGACGGACCTTTTCCGATTGGCGCCGAGTTTCTGCTCGGGAGTGGGGTCGATAAAGTTCTCCGCGTCACTGTCACTCTCGCGCAAACCGTTCAGGGCCTTTTTCTTCGCCGCTCGCGCTGGCCTGGAGGACGCGGTGCTCACTTTCTTATTCCTAAAAAGAACATCAATCACGTGTGCATGTCTGGTTACTCGGAAACCAGAAACATCTCCAAGTACTCAAAAGCGCTAAATCGGATGTGTTTACCCCCGTATTGGGGGCTGCATGATATATTGGCTTGTTTTAACATAAAATTAGCAATCAATTTAAGATTCAAAGTACCATCTGATGCAGGTCAACTGTGGCATAAACTGACCTAATTAAGCGATGACTAACAACGAAAAATAACAGCACATAATGCGGCCCAACGCGGCTTAGGGTGTCAACCTCTGGGTTAAATGAACCTTAATTATTAGTATTCAAATTAATAAACATTCGTGTAAGCTAGTACGGTACCTTCTTCTAAAGCGCAGGCCACTGGGTTCACCGATGGACAGGTCAGACGAAGAGGTGCTCGCGAAGGCAGTTGTCCTGATGTCAGGGGAAAACCAGCGTTCCACCTTCCTTGAATGCTTGCCATAGGTTTTCAAAACCAACGGCTCGTTTCTTCCAAATCTATTCATCTCGGCGGCATTTAGGTACGTAAATTCACGGGTGGATTACGTTACCTGGAAGAATCACACCAAACATAAAGTTAAAATAAACAATAACAGCACTAAATGGGCAGTGCATCTCCAACACATTTAATAACTTAAGCAGACTAATTGCCCACGCTAGCTAGTTAGGTTGATATCTCTGAAGTTTAAGTTCAACCACTGAGCTACACTTCCATAGCTGGAAAGTGCTTCTCAAACCACGTTAACAGTTAAATACACTAGGTTAGTAATAAAAATTAAGCTGATCGTGAAAGTAACCAAGTTAGTTGCCTATCAAACGCAGACTGACTTTAGGCCCACATCTTCTTCAGCTTGATACGTCAGCTACGTTACATTACCTAGCTAGGTTCATCTTTAGTCAATTTAGCTAGCTAGCTAGCGTAACTAATTTGCATAACTTGCATCTCCAAAACGTTTATGGCTGATTATTTGGGGTACTCACTTTACCTGAAGGAGTCCGTACGTAACCTAGTGCGTTCTTGTTTCATGTGAATTGAGCATCCATTTTTAATAATGACATTTGAACTAATTTGGTTTGCGAATAAACATTGTGGCACGGTGCTTTCTTCTGAATTTGCAAACGTTACAGAAACAGGACGTCAGTGTGCGTACGCGCCCTCTGTTCAAATTCGTACATTCTGATTGGTCGTTTCCATAGCGCAGATCAGAGATAATTTTAAACTTGCAATATTACAATCATTACGTAATTTCCTGCTTAGGGTAAGAAGTTCCGGTAAGTTTTTTGACTGGTTGCATCTACAATTTTTGACGAATAGTGTAAATGTAATAGTTAACACACCTTTGGTTTCAAGGAAATATTGAAGTACCGCCTTCAATATTTCCTTGAAGACAAGTCAATTCTAAAAAGCCTTCTATTTAAGATGATGCATATTTTAAAACAATACAAACAATACAACTCTCAAATCCAAACCAGAAATATGACACACCTCACAAAATGTTGGTCCCCAAAACACAGCACACCCTTTGTGCTGGATTAGGGATGATCTTATTCAACAACCACACCTTTTCTGTTTTATTTGGGGACAAATGTTGCAGACTGATTTTGCATAATATTGCCACCTGTAAGAGAAATAAGTGACACAATGCCAGCGTTAACATATCACAACCATATGCTGATCTCCTGGTACATAATGTGGATGGATTCTGTGAACATCTCTGTCCTCATTTTGATCTTTTTGTATTCATTTGGTGGTAACTTTGACTACCAGCAACTCTCTTCCTGTGGATTTCCCACTAAATCTCTATTCTGGGAGTCTTGTACACGGACAAGAGAAGCAGGATTGATTGGTTGCAGAGATCGGAGTTTGGGGGTGTACAGTGCATAGCTCTCAGAATATATGATTACATGGTCACAGCACATGACCATATGGGGATTAGCTTGCTGCAGCCTTTGGTCTGCAGATATGGCAATTACAGTATACACACCTCCAGAGGTAATCATATATGGATAATGTAGTTTTCCAACTTTCTAACACTGATAATACTCACGACTGTTGCAAGCGGTTACACTTTATGTATCGTAGACCTCTTCAAACCAGAGAACTCACTGAGAGGAATACTGGCTATGTGATTTGCGGAGCCTCCGTATATGTTCTAGTGAATGTCACTCTGGGTATGAGGTCAGAGCCGATGTCTCGGAAGCCAGATTTACACCTCTGCAGCACATAAAATTTACAGCCGGCTACTTGGGCTGCTCATTAGCATCACAATGATCACTATTCCCAGTACAGGACAAAGATTAAGCAGCTGATGAGCTCATCAACGGCAGTCCTGATAAGCACTGCATAATGCAATTCACATTGTAGCATCTCCTGGTACATGATGTACCCTGAAGTACTCCCGTTCTACTTGAGGGATCTCAATTTCTGTTCCTGGACAGCCACAGCATCTGCTAATGTTTGGGCAGTTTTAACACTTAACTGCTTCTTTTAAGTCACTTACTGGCTAAAAAGACCATACAGCTCATCTCTGTGGCTTAAACTGGTGGCTGATGGGAAAGAAACCACAGAATCCTACAGAGTCCAGCTCTCCAGGACTGGAGTTGGAGTCCACTGGGGCCTGTATCACAAAGAAGGATTACTTCACTGAGTAAAACCCAGAACCCTTCCACATCTGGAACATGGACTGAAGTAAAAAGAGCTGTTCCGGGTCTTACTCTGTGCATTTATTGAGCTAACCCTGTAATCCTGCTTCATGGTAACAGGCCCCTGGTCTAGACAGCTTGAACGCATGAATGCAGACCAGTAACAGGTTCTCACCATGAAGGCATAAGGACACACAATACTGGCTTCAGTCACAAAAAGACCATTTAATAACAATACAAAAGGCTGCAAAAGATATGTACACAAGTAAAAAAAAAAAGTATTAATGCCAGTGATCAGTTTGGTTTCATGGGGGCGGGAATGTTGGCAGAAGCCTGTTCCAGGAAAGCCAGTGGACCCTGGGGAAGCTCTGTCGGTTTCTTGTGCTGAACATTGATGTCTTCCAGTACCTGCTGCCAGTGGTGGATTTTGCCGAGGTGCTTCTGAATGAGCAGCTCTTTTCTCTGCAGCTCATTCCTTAACTCTGACACATCCTAAAAAAAGAAAGGGATTAAACCATCAGACTTCAAACCACAACATTACGTAGCAAGACATTCACAGTTTACACATACAGGACTATATGCAAACATAAAATCACAGCATGAATGTTCACACACAGGTTCTCACATAAAATTTCAGTGGGACAGAAGTGACACTAAACTGTAAGATACGAAAACTACTACAGTATAAATATTAAATCTAAACCTAATCATAAATAAAGAAACTGTTGCAACATTAGTGCACTACAAATTTATGCCACAATGACAAATGGCACAACAGATTCAGGCATAAAATTACATGATACCAGGCCCATAGGATAATGAGCCTGTACAATCTCAAACTTGTGTTGATAACTCTAGACAGGCTTTTCACATGAACTCACCTCCTTCACAACTTGCTCTGGTTTCTGCACTGACAACTGTAACCTCTTCTGTAGGAAGAAGCACTCTGTCTGTCTGGCGACATCTAAGAATTTCTGGATACACTGGTCAACTCCTGAAACAGAATCAGTAGTCTTGCATGTGGAAATGTGAATGATCATTCAGACAGAAACGAACCCCAATAACAGCATTCTTACCGGTCCTGATTTCTTCTTGGTCGGTGCCGTTCACATAGTCCTGACTTACAAGAGATGCAAAACACGCCTAGGAAACAATGACAACAGTATGAGGCTTTTGGTGGCATTTGTTCTATGCACTTAAGACGCTGCTATTGATATGCCGGTTTGCATTAGAAGGATCCTGCAACACGCTAACAACACATAGGTTATACATGAAATATAGAATTATGTACTGAAGATTAGGTACTGTAACCATGTGAACAACGTTAGGCTAATGTTGTAATTTTGGTAAAATACTTCGCTGCCTCAGTTCACTGTATCTACCCAACAAATGTACATTACAAACAATTTCGAAAATAAGTAGTCACCCTAACATCAATAAAAATGGCATTATCCAGCAGGAAGTGTCCAAACGAGTCTTAAATCTAGTTTATCAACAAAAAGTCGCGCACATCCGTCTGTGAACGTTGTCCGCGTAGCTATGTTAACCCCGTTAGCGAAAGTCGTTATCCTGTCATACAGTGAGTTACCAACCTCGAAAGAAGCCTCGAGATCATCCACCAAAGTGTTATTGCTCTGGTTCCTGCTCCCAGAAGCGACCGGTAGTAAGCCTGGCTGCCCGGGAGCGCCCGGGCCACCTGCAGGATGAGAGCCAGGCGGTTGTTGACCAGGGAACATACCTCCCATCGAAGAAGCCATTTTGATAATGGTGTGCAGGGAGCGCAGCTCTCACGCAAGCGCACTATAGAGCAGAATCACGTGCTGTGTGTAATAGTCACGTGGTTTCAGCTGCAAAACACAACACTTCAGTCAACCTGGACCCGATATTTAAATATGATTTTAGCATTGCAGTACAATTTGAGTTGCAACTCAACTTGGAAGTTTACATTCTAAAAAAGAGCAAATTAAACAATATTATCACATGGGAATACTGCATGCCCAGTTTCAAGAGCAAACTGGGCATGCAGAGCAAACAACTAGCAATTTTGTGCTAGTTGTGCTCCTGCATAAAGTTTTCTTTGTGATGATACTGTGAAAATCACAGCTCCCAAGGGAGTCAATAATATTTTAATTGTGTTTTATTCTCCCACTAGCTGTATTTTTCTGATGTTGCTAGAACGGGGGCATCGGCCAGATCATATCGCCAGTTATGATGCTTGTCTGATTCAAGGACAGTTTAGAGGAACCTAAGGGGACTTTGTGCTTAAGAAATAAGTCTGCAGGTCCCCTAAGCTTCGCTATAGTCGTGTCCTTGAAAGTTGATTCAGTTTACACTAATTATTTTACATGCTTATTTGTCCTGAATTGCTCTAAGGAGAGTGTTTAGCTGGACGTCCAAAACGAATCCCATTTTCACTGTTGTCAAAAACAATCAGTGTCTTAAAAAAACAATAACAAAATCAAGTCCAATGGCCGTTTCCACTGCTGTTGTTTGCTGTTATAGAAGAATGTGCAGTTGTATACTGAACATAGCATACCTCTGGAAAACTGTACTCCAGTTATTTGAACTTGCACAGTAGATACACACAGTGCTTTGTGATTTCAGAAAATGTAATGCACACCAGACCTGTTACAGTTCCAGAAATGGCAATATGGCTATATGAATATACATATATAATTGTGTAATTAGGTAAATACTGCCATACCAAACTGTGAAATGATATCCTTTTGTAAGATCATCCAGTACTTAATCGAACAATTCTATATGTTGTAGAATATTTCTCATATAGGATTAATGACTAACTTAGGTGGGTCCTGATTTTCCAAAAGCAGCAACAAATAAGTAACGAAGCAAAGCAGACGTTCAGTTCTACTATGTTTTCATTACTGATTCTGAGCACCCCAGGGGCAGTCCCAAAACAGCGGGCTCCTAATTGTTTAGTGGTGATTGCTCTGCATAGAATTCTTAAAGACGCTGTAGTGTCTTCTTCCTCCACCAGGTGGCGCCTAGGCCCTATACGTAGCTTGCACATGTCGCGAGGACCATCCTGTCAACAGGTGCTAATTTGACTGATTTATTGTTAAGTGAGTCTTTTAAAGTAGGACTAACAGTGTTAGCTTTTCATGCAGACATTCATATTAGCTGTCTATTAATATCATTATTATATAGCCGACGAGCGCATCAGGACGCGTAAAATTACATTTTATTTATACATAGGCTAATAATCGGCAGTCTGTAGTGCAGTACTGTGGCGCCGATAGATGTCGTCGTTATTTGTACAAATTCGCGCTTTTAGCTCATTTGGTCTTTGTTAAATATAATATCAGCTGTTTATTAATTTACCCTCAAACTTTCTGAATTTCTTCTTTCGGTGTTGTCACAATGAGGAATGAGTCAGACTCATCACTGGGAAATCTTACATCATGTATTGTGCTTTACATTCCATGCTAAAATGAATGATTACATGAGTTACGGTCTATGATTGCAGCACCATGGACAGTTACCAGTAGATCTATGCTATGATTTAACACACCGTATGAATTATCCAAAACAAAAACAAAAAAACAATAAAAAAAACATGCATGTGGAGATACACCTCAATCCAAAACCGATCAAGAAACACTGATGCCACAATAACTGGCTAAACTCTTCCAATAATTTGATATCAGTCTTTCTCATTGCTGTGGAGGAATTTTAGCCACGCCCCTTTGCGGAAATGCAGAAATTCAGACAAACTGGTACGTTTTCAAGCACGTGCTGCGCATTTCAGATCCTGCCGCAGCATCTTTATTGGGTTCAAGTCAGGACTAGGCCACTCCAACCATTTTGTCTCTTTTCAGCCATTCAGATGTGGACTTGCTTTTTTGTGCGGGATCCATGTTTTTTCTGCATAACCCAATTACATCAGTTTCAGCTCATGGACAGATGACCGGACATTCTCCTTAAGAATTTTCTGGTACAGAGCAGAATTAATGGTTCCTTCAATGACGACAACTCATCCAGGTCCTGAGGCAGCAAAGCATCCCCACACTACCACCACCATGTTTGACTGTTGTTATGATGTCCTTGCTGTGAAATGCTGTATTTGCTTCATGCCAGACATAATGGGACTCATGTTGGCCAAAAAGTTCAATTTTTGACTAATCTGTCCATAGAATATTATCCCAAAAGGTTTGGGGACCATCCAGGTTTTTTTTTTTCTTTGCAAATGTGAAAATCGGGAAGGGCAAATACTTTTTCACGCCACTGTACATGTGTAATCATGTAAAGAATGAGCGGCATTGAATGAAATTTAGAAAACCCTGGAGCGAAAAATTCAAGTTTACCTTGACCTTTAATGTATGGGTGTGTGTGTGTGTGTGTGTCTTTTCCATTTCATTTATACAAAGAAGAAAGATAAAAAGGAAGACTATAAACCCACAAATGTTGTTATAATTTTAATTAAATAGTAACTTTGAATATTTCAACTCTTTTTATATGAAATGATGAGTAAAATGAAGGCGGTTAAGAGTTGCGTTCTTTTATCATAGTGATGGTTTTATTATCCATGGACAATAAGGTTTCCTGGGCTAAAGGTATCTGGATTATACAACGTATACAATGACATTTATATATGAATGAACATAAGGTCAAATCACCTCAATGGTTTTTCTGCTGGTAAAATAATATTTTATTGAAAGAATTGCACAGAAGTTCAATAACAACGAAAATTCTACTTGCAATGGTGCCTGATAATGTCCAGCACATTTCACATACATTAAAACAATTGCTTATGTTACCTACAATTCCTTCCGGAAACCCCAGATTTCCCCAGAGGAAAAAATATCTTGGAAAAATGGCAGCTGCTCAGTTCCTAGAGGCAGAGACAAGCTCAACCAAAGAATTATGGTGGACGTGAGATATCATGGTACATCCTAAAGATTAATATCTTATCACATTTTATCAACATTTTTTTCCACTATTAATGACACTCACTGTTACCCTTACAGAAATAACATACAATACAATATATTGAAGTTAAATATATTATCAATATCAGGAAAGTGTGTGTGTACATGTGTGCACCTGTGTGTGTGTGCGTGCGTGCGTGTGGCCTGTGCATATGTGTGTGAGTATGTGTGTGTGTGTGCGTGTGTGTATGTGCATGTGTGTGTGTATGTGGCCTGTGCATGTGTGTGTGAGTGAGTATGTGTGTGCGCGCACTAATGGCAACTGGTTAACTCTGGATGTCCCGTATTAGGAACTAAGGTAGTCATAACACAAGAGGTGTGACCAACTTAACTGATGCTACCACTGGTGTGGCTAAGGCTAACCACCCACCCCCCCACATACACACACACACACACCTGTAGCCCAGTTACCATGGCCCCAAGTCCTAATGGCTGAGCCTTCGGCCTGTTACTTTAGGGCCCAATCTGTTGTCATGGGAAACACACTTACTCAACAAGCCTCTCAGAAGCCCAAATAAACAGCATTTTTTACATATAATATAGCCATAGGCGAGATACATGCATTATAAACACACATTTGTGTGCTCAGTGTGCATGTGAGTCCACTGCAGACAGAAACAGTGACCCTCAGAGTGGAGTTAAGCGCTGGATTAGTTCCCAGTGTGCGGGACCTTGCAGCCCCAGACTGCAGGTTTGACCTCAGCTTGGACACGGAAAACACATCTGTCATTTTAGGTGGCAACACCCTATTTTGGGCTGAGTAAAAAAAAAAGTTTTCTTTTTTGGCAAGAGGAACTGATAGCATTTACTTGAATGCATTTCCTCCTTTTAATGACCCCCACCCTCTTTAAGGGGGGTTTCAGTAAAGTAGATCATATTCTATTCTGCACTGGCTAAACTAAAGGTCTGATGGTATGTTCACATTAAGTGAGAGGTAAGAGCTTAGATCAGTGATGTACAGGCAAGGTAGGTCAAGGCAGATGCAGGGTGTGGCCGCTGAAGTGTGTCACCTGACCTCCCTCCTTCATTTTACAGGAAATGAGACTGCATGTGTAACAGCGGGGGGGGGGGCTTAGAGTGACCCATTGCCTTCAAAGCCACACACCTCAGCACAATACTTGTATGAGCGAAAAAAAAGAAAGAAAAAAAAACCGTTTACACTGTGCAGGAAATGCATAACAAATGCAAGGAACAAATATCACAGCAATTTAATTATGTCATTTTTTTCTCTCTAGCTTTTTCACAAGGTAGGAGGGGGCCATCTTGCCTGCCCTCACTGCACGTCCCTGGTTTCAGATAGATAAAGAAAGAGGAAGGAAAAGGGAAAATGGCGCTGACTCCTCCCTCTGCCGCAGTCAGCCAATGGGGTGGTCCCCGTCACTCCCCTTCAGTCCATCACTGATCCCAGTTTAGCCGGCAGGCCCTCGGACTTCCTCCACTGAGCATTGCGCATCCTGAACCACTTCTGCAAGAGAAACGGCAAGCGTGTGTCTTTCTGCGGCCTGGAGCTGCCCTCAAATGGGAGGGCCTTACCTCCAAAGGGGCGTGGCCTACCTCCAAAGAGGTATGGTTAGGGATAGGAATAGGGTTACGCTAAACTTTGCACATTTGGAGCACGACCACTCCCCTTTTGAGTAGAGAACCAAATCAGCAGTACAGTAATGGTTTACTACCTCAGTGAACTTTACATTACATTACATTACACTTATCTGACAGATGCTTTTTATCCAAAGCGACGTAAAATAAGTGCATACCGAAGGTCATTGGAACAACTACAAAACACATAAGGTGCAATACTCATTATGCAACTTCTCCCAGAATAAATGGATTGCATGTAAACAGGGTAATATAAGAAGTCCTTGACAAGAATGTTCCCTAAATGTACAGGCAGGTGAAACGGTAACCCCAACTCCTCCTGAGTTCGACACAACCATGATCACACCACCCATGGGAATGGCACGGAAACAGAGGTGGAGGCGAACGCTGATGTCAAATATACCTCTGTTTACGTACTTGAAAGTCTAAAAAAAAATGCACAAACAAAACTCAAGCTGTGGATAAATACAATTCTCAAAGGATGACATCACGCCCATTGTGTTCCTCTGAAAAGCAAGATATTATGGTGATGTGACATACGTGTAATATCAATGCAGAAAAGTCAGAGATGGAAGCACAGCTTGTGACCTGGATAGATTTCATATTATTGTCATTATGATTATAGATTTTTTTGCTTTGCCAAGAGAAATAAGTCTCCCATTCAGAAAAAAACGTGTTAAACACTCCCAAACAGTGTTGCAGGGTTTTTGAAATTGATTTTATTTTAAATACGGACAGGACAAAGGATGAAAATACACGACTGTCACCTCCTTGGTAGTGAAAGTGAGATTTCAGCAATGCTGAGGTACATCTGAAGGCATTCTGTACATGGTAACCATGGCAACCATAGCACCAGATACACTTAATGGCAGATGATTGCCTATGTTGACTGAAAGAGACTAACCTATGTCATGTGACTTTCCCTAGGGCATAGCAGACAAGGGGGAGGAGCCTGGTGGGTGGGCTGGGGACTGGCAGTGGGTGTGGCTATTGGAAATTTCTGTTATATTCGCATCTTATTGAGCTTACTAGCCATGAGAATGCAACACGACAGAAACACAGCAGCAATGGGCAAAGCCAGGCCTGTAGTGAAAGACAGCTGATACCATGTTTTTCCATTGAAATAAAAAAAATTCTTCTTCTCTGTGACTACCAAACTTACAATTTTCTCAAAGCAAAAAACCTCATCAAAAGTTTAACTTAAGGGCAAACTGCAAAGACAAGAGAGTAAATTGTCCCCTAAACTTGTTAACGCCCATCTTTTGTGCAATAGAACAAAAAAAGTATCTATTTTACTGTGTGACAAAAATAAATTAGCAGGAATAACCGGTTTGAGTTTAGGAACAGCGAGGAGAAAGGGTTTGAGGAGAATCTGTCACTGCTCGATTTGCATGCTCATATTTGATGGTCCTCCTCATAGGTACATATTGTGAAATTTAACTATTTGCTCAAGGCTATGCGGCGGTTTTGCATACTGTAGTCATTTTATGCATCCGCGCGCAAAGCCAACACAAAGGCAAATACCATGCTTTTAACACAGACATGTCAAATTGTTCATTGACACAGCGCTACCTAAATACATCTTATTAAGGTAATCACGATGAAAAGTATGTTAAGAGTAATACTGAAAATTTATTGGAGGTATTGGGTATTGGAGGTGATTCAGTGATGTGGGGCCTTGGTCATTTTTTAAATTCTCGAAATAGAAAATCTACCCAGGATTAAATTAAGTTTCTTAATTTGCGTCTGGTATGAAGGCTACGCTAATTATCTGTTATTCTGTTGAATTCGTCGGTGGAGATTGACTATCAAGCAAGCACTAGCAATTCGGCACGTCTGTTGCCACAGCATGTTACCATGTGAGAACTGTGTTATGCAACCAGCGAGACTGTCCCTTTCTGCAACGCGGTTGAACACGAGCTGGTAATTGATGTACTTTGGAATTCGAGTGGACTTCCGGGCACACGAGTGCTGTGCGTCGTTCGACAACAACTGCACGCAACACATCAAGAAGGCAAGGTGGAATTTGAAAAGAAAATATTGACTTTGATAGTGCCAACAGACTTGAGGACAGTAACCTAGCCTACACAGAGCTTTAAACACCACGGTACCAACTGGCCATATAGGTCGTGGGAGTGTCTACATAGCACGCGAGACCGCAGTGACAGCCGTGAATGCACCGTGAAAATAAGTGATGTGAAACGGCTTATGTGAACTACTCCCACTGACAACAGTCCTGTTTTTCTTTATGGTTTGCTCCACCTAAAAAAAACTTGTTCAGCAAACTTTCCCCTCTACAAAATCATATATTATTATTTATTATTATTATTACATTTAAAATTTTGTTTATTACAATCTGCTGCTTAAACGATGAAATGTTTCTTATCCAAATATTGTCCATTTAAAATAACGAGAGATACTACAGCAATTTTGTGACTTCTGAACTTGGGTTTTGTCGGAGGATAATCAATTAGAAAGTCCACCGTGAGTGCACGTTTATCACAAGCCAACTGGTAGGTGTGTCTCGTGTCACATGAGTTGCAAAAACTAAACGTAGGTTATATGGCATCTACAGATTTCCTTACAATACTGGCGAGTTGGTTTAGCCTATACATTTTCTTCAAACGTACTGCCTGTTATTTATTTATTTATTTATTTATTTATTTATTTATTTATTTATTTATTTATTTATTTCAGAACTGTTTAAAACTGCACAGTAAGCACGCGTGCTTCCATGATCTGGCTAATCGTTGCTCGCATAGAGCCCGTAGTATTCTGCAAAAAAAAGAAATGCCATTTTTTAAGACAATAGCTTTTCATCGGCATAGGCTATAGGCTACTCACTGCTGCATCTTCTTCGGACAGTCCGCACTCTGCCGCGATTATCATGAGAGTCGTCCCATCTGGATGCTTGCTGACTCTCATAAAGTTATCCTCCAGCTGTTCGATTTGCTCCTTCGTTAGATCCAAGTTCACCACAGAATCTTCGTTTTCCCCATTCGAAGCCATTTCACGCGCTGTTTCCCTCTCAAATGTAGCCTATCGGAGGTAGTTTGCGTGTTGTCGAGGCTACTCCAAATTATTGGCACTTCGCACTTTGGTTTCCGTCCAAATGACAGCTCCTATCCTGCAATTAACGACACCAAGGAAACAAAATGAGGACAATCACTAATGCTGCTGAAGACAGACTGAACACGAAAGCGCACGCATTACTCAGATAAAGCACCGTGTGAATGAATAGGTCACTGAACAGACTACAAGCAACTCGCAACCCGTTTTCACAGATCCCACCCTGCTCACACCAACTCAATTTGGGGGGAGAACATATAATACAGGAGCCTGAAGAAGAAAATAATCATTGACAGTATTGAGTGACGTACCAATTAATTCTTCCACTTGCGGTTGCTCCACAGTAAGACATAGAAGTTTTGAGTGTACTTGAGAGCGGCGCGCAGGATTTTTAAATGCTGGATTCGGTGGATGGGCGGGCGGTGTGTGTGCGTGTGTGTTTGGGGGGGGGGGGGTTGTCATTTGGGGGAGGAGGGTATCCCCAAGACTGAGATCCTCACGCGTAGTGTACGTGCCCAAATATGATTAGCCTACTAAGTCCATAGAAAGCCATATAGTCTACATTGGGTACCTATCTATAGCCAACTCGATGAAACGACAAGCGATTGCAACAACTAGTTTTAATGAATTATGAGACAGAATTCTAATTGTTGGATTTTATTTTTGTTATAGGTGCTAGTAGGCCTGCACAGTTCTAATATAACACAGAAATGCAATAGCAAACAACATGTTTCAAACTAATGTAGTAAATGGAGTAAATTACCGCGATACCGCGCTGGTTGGACATACGCACGCACACATAATTACTGATCGTGGTTTTCGTAATGGTATTAATTTCTGGTGACTTGGGCCTAATGACGTATAATATAGCTTACGTAACCATGCGCGGGCGTAGGCTATTCTTGTTCATTTTGAAAGGTAAACTTTCCCATAATGAAGAGCATCAGTCGTGTTGAATGCAACGCACACGTCAGACTTTATACTGAGCATTGTATCTAGAGTGCTTTGACCTGCCTTCGCGAATGAACATAAATACACCGTGACAATGGCGCCCAATCACAGACCTGGGGGCGGATTTAAAGGCGTGGCGTGCTCGCGAGGGGCGGAATTCACGAGCTCGGATAGACACAAGCTGCCTCACCTGTAGAACAAGATTAAGCGCCAGAAAATATCTTAACCGTGAGAGAATTCGAGCGGTATGTGCTCTGTCAGTGCAATTGGATTGGTAAACAGTGCCTGAACACGTGCGCTGTCCCGAGCCACGCAGTATCTGCCTCGGAGGCTATTCGAGAACAGGTTAGACCAACTACCATTGGCAACACCTCAGCAGCATCTCTCTGTATAGGGTCGTACTAACTCGTCAACCGGACAGACCGGGCATATTTATAGCAGTCACTGATCGACGTGATAATCCAATCCTTTAAAGTGCCGGAAATTGCACTCCCTTTCAACGCATCAGATCACGCCAAACAAGCAGAACTCCAGAGTAGAACTCCAGAGTAGCCAGAGTAATCAGTCACAATCTGAACTATTTGGACACTGGTGGACGAGAAAGGTCAAGTAATTTAGCTAGCGTCTGGTAACATGGATTTCAGTTTACATAACATCATACACTGCATTCATCTTCGAATGTTCCGCATTGAGATGTCGAAGAGGCACGCTATGCGTGGTAGGCTACTTTGATCTTCCAATTTAAATGATAGAAAATGCCTTAAAATGCAACATCTGCCCTGACCTAATTTGATAAATACTGACCAATAAAATTGCGTGCTGTTGGGAAATTAACAAGTGGGTACCACAATATCGCGTTACACATTAGTTGCATATCATCAATCTTTATTTTCATCAACCTTTAATTCCCGGGAAACACATTGAGGGAACAAGTTGATACTTATGGAACCAACTGCATGCAGCAGCGTCTAAACCAATAAGTGGCAGTCCGTGTAATAACAAGGAATGGTCCACTGTGTCAGAGGCTTTAGAAAGGTCAACAAAAGGATGTGGAAATGGAACTATGCTTAATCCCTGAACCTAGACTGATGGGGGCTAAGCAAAGAATGGCTCCACCTTTATGCAAGGGCAACGCATTACCTCTTTTCCATACTTTAGGGATGATGCCAGACACAATCGATTGGTTAAAAATATTTGCAATGTACTCAGTAATCAGAGGGGCAGCAAGATGGGGAACAAAACGGTCCAGGTTATCCTAATCAGTGGAGGACCTAGGGTTTATAATTAAGAAATGTGTGCATTTATATTTTGCAAGCCTATGATGCCAGTAATCAGATATAAAGGAATTAAAAAAAAAAAAAAAACTTAAAAAAAACTACTCATTGTATCTCAGTGAGAATGTGAGAATATTTATAGTCAGAAAACGACTTTTTAAAATGAAATGCCAGGAAGATCCAGGAAGTGCAAAAAACAATACAAAAAAAACATTCCATTTGCCTGTCTGATGGGTGGGAGTGGTTTTGTGAAGGACATGGCCATCATTAATCCCCGATAATTTCCGCTGTGTTGTTCTAGATCCATATCACACGTCATCGACTGGGTCATTTTGCACTGACAAAAACATTACGATCAATCGAAAACATTGAGCAAATTCCATGCTACCCCATTAAGAACTCTGGCCAAGGTTTGAACCACATATTAATGTTCTATACTGGGAAATGTCATCCATCAGGACTCATCATATATATATATATATATATATATATATATATATATATATATATATATATATATATATATATATCACCTAAAATAGCACATGTTATCTGTGTCCAAATACAGACCAGCAGGATCACTTCAAGAGATTATTTCAGGGAAGCAGATGCATAAAAAAATGTTAGTTTGTATGAGATGGTATAACTACTATTATGATTATTATTATCTTAGCAGATGATCTTTACTAGGACAGCTGACAGTGGCATTTATAAAGCTGGGTATTTAAAGATGCAATTCAGGTTACATACCTTATCCAAAGGTACATCAGGTGGGATTAAATCCTGCAGCCTTTTAACAAGTGATGTTCCAGTTTCCTCACAACTTTTCCACACTGTTACCCAGTATCAGTATTGCCAACATTTTAAATAAATTACCAACAGTAATTGGTCCATTCTTTTGCTTGAAGTCACCAGAAGACTGACAATTTTTATTAGAATGAATGTTTGTGAAAATAAAATAATATTCCATGGGTTAGTAAAAATTAGCGCTTTTTCCCCATCACTTTTTAGAGAAGAAAGATTTTTGGGATTCCCAGAAGTCACCATATCTAACAACACCATCACTAAAGTCTGTTCCCTCTTAGTAACGCAATCTTATGTGTACTGAGCTAACTTTCATGTGTGTGTAGATTAATGGAAATGTTCCTAAGAGAAACCTTTGGGTAGGTCATCAAAACACCATCCCCGCTGTCCCCTGTCAAATGTCCACTAGATTTCAACCCCCCCACCCCCCATCTCCCCCCACACACATGCACACACACATGGGGGTGCTTGAAGCAGCACGGGTGGCTCAGATATTTTGGGGAGGCTGTGTGGGTCTTATGTAAGTCCCTCAGGAAGGACTCAAAACATCTGGAACTCATACAAGCCCCCAAAAGAGGAGTGGAGTGGAGTGGAGAGGAGAGAGAGCGAGAGGAGGGTAGAGGAGAGGAGAGGGTGGAGGAGTGGAGAAATGAAGAGAAGAGAGCAGAAGAGAGGAGTCTCCACAAGGAATCCACACAGAGGCACCAATCTGGGGCCTGCAGAAAGGCAGTCAGGAGCAGATTGCAGCAGTTCTCATTACATGGCATTAGAGGCATTTGGCAGAGGCTCTTATCCAGAGCGACTTACACAGCATTTTACATAGCATTTACATTGCATCCATTTGTACAGATGGATATTTACTGAAGGTAAAGTACCTTGCTCAAGGGTGCAACGGCAGTGTCCTACCGGCTAGTCGAACCTGTGACCTTTAGCTTACGAGGCCAGCTCCTTACCCATTATATGACACTTTCGCCCCACCCCACCACCACTCCCCTTCTCCCCTCAACCCCTCCACAACCGGGGCACCCTCACAAAGGGAATATACTGAAAATCCATCCATCCATTATCTATACTTATACCTATACCTATATCTATACCTATATCTATATCTATACCTGCTTAATTCCTGGTCAGGGTTGTGGGAGGGTTGGGGCCTATCCCAGCATGCACTGGGGGCAAGAGCCGGGCATACAGCCCGTATCTCATTCAGTTAGGGCTGTTGAAAACATGTTTGTGTTCTAACTTCAAATCTCCACCTTGATTTTATTCCAGCGGAGTGCAGGTATCAATAGAAACCTTCACCGGGCCTCGTAAAGTAAGTATTTGAAGTGCTCGCACATGCCAATCAAATGCGTGGAGGGGGTGCCAGTTCCACAGTCTGCTCGACAGACTTTAACCATAACAATATCCGCAGCCGTGCTTAATATCTTTACACATACCAGCGGTCTTGGCGTGTTTCGCGTGCATGCTGAGCATGCTTCTGTTTAAAGAGCCTCTTGTAGTGGAAATTCCCCCTCGCTACGGGAGGAGAGCAGCATGTTCCTGACAGGAGGCTCCTTCTAACATATAGCTCTTTGTTTTGGCCCCGTGCTCCCCGCTGTGGCCCCGTGGGGACATGCGTGCGGCTGGAGTCACAGCCACAGAAGAGGGAAATCTCATCCAAACACTCGGACCCTCAGTGCCCCTCCCACACCCCTACGTCCCTACCCCCCCACCCCCCACCCCACTTTTTTTTTTTTGGTTGTACTTGTTCTTGAGTTTCACTAAACTATGGAAAAGCTCAGCATATAGCATGTATCTGTCTCCCCTCCCTTAATTCTAACTGATAGGCTGACACAGGGAATGATGGGTAATGGCCACAGGGTAATGGAACAGCTTTTATGATGCAGCGGCAAGGAGCACATTGAAGGAAATAAAGCGAGATATTTGTGCACACCCGGCAGAAAAAAAAGCCTTTAACAAGTGTTTATGTCTTGAGACAAGACTTTAAATTTTCTTTTATTCACTCAAGTAGAACATATTAGCTTGTTTTAAGTTACTGTTTGCTTGATAGGCGAAGTTTCCTTACCCCATTGGCAAATCTCGAAATGAGTGAAACCGTCTCACCTCATTGGCTGTAAAAAAAAGTAATTGACAATACAATTGTCTAAATGTAAGGCTAAAATACTTGTTCAAACTGACTTATTTTTTGGCTTCGGCAGTGCACCTACAGCATGGGAAACCTCGGGCTGCCAGTGAGCACAAACTATACCCAACTGCCTGAGAGTGGAATGAGCCAGTAAATCTTCCCCAAACGCGCTGGAAATAAAACACTCTGGGAGTTTAAATACGGCACGCTCTCCATAATTATGTCAGAGGGCCGAGCTGTACGTTCTGTGCGCTTTATGGGGCGAAGCAACGAGGAGTGGGGGCTACCAGGCGTTTCGTTTCGACGCCGTGTTCCCACAACGTTCCCCCCCCCCCCTCGATCTTTCCTGCTGTTCTCGTCTTACATAATGTCATATTGTGTGACACCGGCACCTGGCCTGGTGGCCAAAACACTCACGTTTTTTCCCCCCCTCGCAGAATTTAATACCTCATCTCACAGTTGTTTTATTGTTCTTTGGATCCGTTTGGCAGTTTTTTCACTTTCTTTTTTGCGGAAGACCCTTTGGTGTGTTTCATAATTAATTGCTTTGAGTTGAGAGAGCGGGAGTTATGGTTCTGCATGTGGCATTAATAGGACCACTCGTCTACTCAAGAAGGACTCCCATGAGATCCACCCAAGTAAGCCCAGCGAGCTTAAAAACGGTAAAGACAGGAAGGCTAGGTCATGCACTAACGACACGGAGCTATGGCAATGAGATAAACTACAGATAAACTGTTTAATGCATTTACTTAAAAACAAGTGTCGCTGGTGTTAGGACTGTGTGTGTGTGTGTGTGAGAGTTTTTGTGTGTGCGTGTGTGTGCATGTGTGTGTGCATGCATGTGCACGTGTGTGTGTGTGTGTGCATGCCTGTGTGTTAAATATGGACAATCAGCAGCGGTGTGTCTGCCGGGTCCTGCTGTCCTGGGAAATTACACTGAATACCTCATTTTCACTGACAAGCACTTAAAGGCCTGGGCTTTGGGGAGAAGGACAACACAGACAAGACTGCCCTTGACCAGGCACTCATAGATAATGGCTTCTGTGTGTGTGTGTGTGTGGTGGGTGTGTGTGTGTGTGCACGTGAGTGTGTGTGTGTGTGTTTGTTTTGTGTGTGTGTGTGTGTGTGTGCGTGTGCGTGTCTGTGTGTCTGTGTGTGTGTGCATGTATGTCTGTGTGTCTGTGTATGTATATGAGTATGCCTTGCTGCCTGCCTGCATATGTGTGTGTGCATGTGTGCATGCTTGTGTGTGCCTGCATACAAAGTATTTTTGAAACATGCCCTGAGAGCCATTTTGTCTAAAGTACTCCTTTCTCTGCATGCATTTTATGTCACTATGGTTACCTTATGATATCTGACAGGCTCAGTCTTTTAAATTGGCTGCAAAAACAAAACAAAAAAACAGCAAATGTCTGCCAAGTATTCAATCTGCTTCTGTAATTGCACTAAAAATTTGTTTCAGCAGAATTTTTTTTTATGCGCGCTCTCAATGGTTACCTTAGTAATCATTTTCTCATGGTGCTCATGTTTAATTGCACTGAAAGCTGTTGTGACTGCCAAGGTGCTGCTGAATTATTCATGTGAGCTGCAGCATACTTTCTGATAGACGATCAAAAGTGCTTAATTATTGATATCAGAGCAAGGGCACTTTTCCATTGCATACGTCTGAAAATATACACTCACTGCAGTCGATGCAGAAGAGCTTGGGTAAGGAGTTGATGAACTGCAATTCTGACTGAAGTGCCGTAAGCATTTCCAGGGGTGGCACGCCAGGCGACTCAATGCGGTGACTGCAGAATGCGCAAGATCTGCAGTTCTGCAATGTTCTAGAACAGACAGAATAAATATGCCCCTTACGCAACAAAAATACTGTTTTTTTTCTTAAATTTGCCACAAATGGAGATCCAGTATGAAAGCAATTCTCATTTTAAATGTGCAATGTATTGTGCTTAATAGTGTTCATTGTGCCTTTAGATTCATGCAATTAATGTGTAATGTAATTTATGTAACTTCAACTGAAGTTCCCATTGGGAAAAATGAAGTTTTCTATTCTATTCTATTCTATTCTACTCTACTCTACTCTACTCTACTCTACTCTACTCTACTCTATTCTATTCTATTCTATTCTATTCTAAGCTTGTCGGGAACAGATCTTTGTTGCATTTGTGCATATAAATCACTTACGGGTTAAAAAAAAACAAGTCCACGTTGCTAGGAAACCTGTTGCTTTGTCACTAAAAGTTGAACAACTTTTTTTTTTTAATGGTGTACGTACAAGAACAGTCTGATCTTTCCTGACTGTGCACTGTCAGACGATGGGCTGTCATAGCATGCAAGAAGTGTACAAAAGTATATAAAAGTGTAAGGTGTGGCTAGGGATTGTAGGCCGGAGACCTATGTAATGAAGTGTTTTGAATTAAACTGGTGAGTAATTTAACCAGTGGATTATGTGCTCTGCTAGTTCTATAAAATTTTGGGGCTACAGCAATGTTGCAATTTTTTGATTTTGTACAGCATTTTGTACAGCATTTTTCTGTGGCACGTTTGATTATGTAAGATTACTTCACTGTTCATAAATGGGAACACTCCTTCTAAAAAAAGAAGTAATGTCTGAAGTCTGGGACGAGCCATTCACCCCATCCTGACTTTCAACAGGGTACACTAAAAATTAAACAGTTGCTATTAACTAATAAAGAAAAGCAGTTACATTTTTATTATCACTTTTAGTCTCACTACTGAATATGAATTCTATCATAAATACTCTTGGGCTGTTGATATCTGATGGCAAACGACTATTCTATGTATTTTTTTCTTTAATTTATTTTGCAGACGTCTGCTATCCTGTTGAAATGCATGGTGGAGTTTTATGAACTGTGTGGCTTATTTGCCGAAGGAATGATACAAATTCTGTATTGCATTGGGTAAAGATGCTATTTGACAATTTGATAATTGGAACATTACAATTTATGGTCTAAACAGGATTCTGCACGCTCTTTACACAACTGAGGGGATGCGCATGACTGTACTACTTCTGTGTCAGAACCTCTACGCCATCTACTGGAAGGACTGTTGCACTGTTCAGCTCTCTGGCTATGTAGATGTCAAAAATAAAGATGCAGTCTGCCTAAATGCCCTTATTGGCTGAAATGGACTTCCACACACTGGCCACTTTATCAGGTACATCTAGAACTGGGTAGAACCCCCTTTTCCCTCCAGAACAGCCTGAATCTTTTGTGGCATGGATTCAACAAGGTGCTGGAAACATTCCTTGGGGATTTTGGTCCATTCTGACTTGATAGCATCACGCAGTTCCAGCAGATGTTTTTGGCCTCACATTAATGCTGCGAACCTCCTGTTCCACCTCATCCCAACGGTACACTATTGAATTGAGATCTGGGGACTGTGCAGGCCATTGGAGTGAACTGAAGTTCTTGTCATGTTTGTGGAATCAGCTTGAGATGATGTGTGCATTGCGGATGGATGTTTTTTGTCGGTCGCACTATTCTCTGTAAACTCTAGAGTCTGTAGTGCATAAAAATCTCAGGAGGGCAGCTGTTTCCGAGATGAGATGCTGGAACCACAGCGACTGGCACCAACAATCATACCATTGTCAAAGTAACTTAGATCCTGCATCTAGCGCATTCTAATATTTGGTCAAACTAAAAACCTGTTCACCATGTCGACATCCTTTGTATATTTAGTTGCAGTTACATGTTTCATTGTTTGGAGGAGCAGGCTATTTGCAGTAATGAGCAGGTGTGTCTAACAAAGTTTCCAGTAAGCATTGGAAATTCAATTTTGTTCTAAACTGTGGATCTTCTGTTAAAGATCAAGGCTTCATTTGTTAAATGTGCGCAAAATTTCAAACACAGATTTGAAAGGGTTAATTCAAAGAAAAATTCCGTATTGCGTAGTTAGGTCAGAATAAATTTTTTTTTAAAAAAACTGTGCTAAATAAATTGCCCAGTGGAGTCCGTAGCATAACTGTAACGTCTACAGCTGTATTTATGTACATTACTGTTTCCGGGTTTAACACCGTTCCTCCGGAAGAGCTCGAATTGAATTTCTTGCACCGCCATATTGCGGCGTTTGTAGTGTGGTTTCATGAATGCCGTTGCCTTTACGGACGCAATCTCGTATCATTGACAAATAAGCAGTGATAAATAAACATTTCATAGGATATTTTATTTTTGCAACATCTGTCGTTTGCTCAGAATTTTTAAAAATGTCAAGGAGACGGCATAGCGATGAAAATGACGGTAAGTGTGCTGAAAATGGCTAGCTAGCTAACGTTGGCTAGATGCTAGACTAGCGCTAATATTAATAAATTATTTTCTTTTTAAAACAATTTTTCATTATCTTGCTAATTTTAGCCCACTAGATAGCACATTTTTTTGCCACTGTCCGTGACCTAGCCTTTGTTATGAATAGCCTACTTACGTAGCTAAACTGACCAATTATAAATGTAGCTAACCACACTTGGGTGAGCTAACATAGCGGCATAATAGTTCGCTATCTGAGTATGGCTCAGAGTAATAGCTATTTAGTGCTTTTACAATCGTGCAGCAGTAGCTTTGGGTCGCTGGCTGTCCTGCATAACTATGCATCCCTGGAATTATTTGATATCACAGAAGTTCTCCTCTGTAGCCTAAGTTTGTTCAAAGTGGTATACTGTCAAAATACTGTTGCAAAAAGCAAACTAGCGTTGGCAAGCTACTACTAGCTGACATTAATTTCGCAGCAGCTGTGCACAGCTTTACGCTTCTTGTGCACTGCATTGGTTGGTTTTGTTTATTTAAAGCATGGCGGGTTTTTAAAGCTTGTGTGATTTTGTGTAATAATTTGTGTGAACGGTATATACCAATGAACTGATTAACGGTTGGTAAACTGGTGAACTTGAATGTACTGGGGAACTAGTTAATATGAACTTTCAGTTAACAACGTTTCAGGGTGCTCGAAAATTTAGTGCTATGTTACTAATAATGTCGGTAATACGTGGCGAGGTAGCCTATCTGTTGTGGGCTATCGAATTATCTGTTTGCATTACAAAATAACAATAATAAAAAAGTTGACATCTGCAGGAATGGGGTCTTTATTTCTGCACTGTTTACTTCAATATTATGGCAGTGAATAGCGTTCACATAATATTTCATAGGCGGTCAGTCCCATAAACGACGGAGAACGTCTGAGCCCATTGAAATTGAGGATCGTTTGGAATCGCTTATTTGCCGAGTGGGAGAAAAGGTAAGGCCAAGTTTAACCAGTACTGCAAGTTTAAATACAACTGTTTCTGTATAACAGTACTGTACATACCACTTCTATGAGTCATACAGTTGTTTCTGCCAAAGACGATATCCAAGAATTGCCTTTATTTATATTATCACTTCTTTTTTGCAGAGTACTTCTTCCTTGGAAAGTAACTTGGAAGGTCTAGCAGGTGTGCTTGAGGCAGACCTTCCTAACTATAAGAGCAAAATCCTGCGCATTCTGTGTGCTGTGTAAGTATCACAGTGCGTACAAGACACGTGTACATACCTTACATACCTGCAGTACATTCCTTACATACTTTAAATCAGTGCTTCCCAGTGGGGGGGTGACAGCAGGTCTGGGGCACTTAAAAAAGGTTCCTATTACCAAAGTGCCGCCTGACTGAAGGTTTGGGAACCACTGCCCTTCATTTAGGCCACTTTCAGATGATTTACATACAGTTCATTTATACATCTGGATGCTTATGGAATCAGTGCAGGTTAATCCTGACAAATTTGCATTCCTTAATGTGCCCGAAAGCTTTCCAAGACTAATTAATTAATAAATTAATTATTAATTGATGGATTATTACTACTATTATTGTTATTATTATTATGAATAATAATAATAATAATAATGTCCTTTGCGATCTCTGCAGGGCCAGGCTTCTTCCCGAGAAGCTGACTGTGTACACCACCCTCGTGGGCCTGCTCAACGCCCGCAACTACAACTTCGGAGGGGAGTTTGTGGAGGCCATGATCCGGCAGCTCAAAGAGACGCTCAAGGCCAACCTGTACAGTGAAGCAGTGTACCTGGTAAGGCTGCTGTTAATCTACTAAATAAATAAAAAAACGAGGAACCGGTTCTCTCACTTCTGCCTCGTTGGACATTACGAGTGCGGTATGATGGTTTAACTGAGTTTGTAATGCAGAGGTTGCAGGTTTGATTTCCATATGTGAGGCACTGCTGTTGTACACCAGAGGAACATGCTTAACCTGACTTGCTTTGTGCCTAATATGGGCATGTATTCAGTTTGTTCAGTTTGACTTGGACTTTTCGGAAGTCGTTCTCCAATGTTATAATATTTATTTGTTTATTTATATAGCACATTTCAAACAAAAAGCACTTTTACAAAACATCAAAAATAAAGAACAAGTTGGCAGTATGTTAATAATAAAGTGGTTTCAATATGCAGATGGTGACAAAGGAAATGAAAAAGAAACGTAAATTACAAGACAGCTAATCTTTGAACATGTATCTACGGAGAATAAATTAAAATACATGAAAAGCTAACCGATGAAAATGTGTCTTCGGTTTGGTCTTAGAAGATGACACTGACGCAGGTGTTCTGAAGCCCTAAGGGAACTTGTAGAAGGTTAGGATGTTCGGAGCACAGGTTAAGAGTTTTGTCTCCCTCTTCTCTCTCTCAGGTGCGCTTCCTCTGTGACCTGGTGAACTGTCATGTGATCGCCGCCCCGTCCATGGTGGCCATGTTTGAGAATTTTGTCAGCGTGATACAAGAGGAAGACGTTCCACAGGTGCTCATACTGAGCCTTTTATATACTGACATTTATAAGCTTGTGTTTAAATTGCGTGTTTCTTCTTGCTGTGTACCTATGTAACGGGCTGTTACCTGTGTCTCAGGTGCGCTGTGACTGGTACGTGTACACGGTGCTGTCTTGCCTTCCCTGGGTGGGGAAGGAGCTCTATGAGAAGAAGGATGTGGAGATGGACCGGCTGCTCAACCAGATCGAGGGATACCTGAAGTAAGCCGTGGGCTCCGCCCCCTTGTTGCTATGACGATAGCTGAGTGACAGATCGAGGGATGCCTGAAGTGAGCCGTGGGCTCCGCCGCCTTGTTGCTATGACGATGGCTGAGTGACAGATCGAGGGATGCCTGAAGTAAGCCGTGGGCTCCGCCCCCTTGTTGCTATGACGATAGCTGAGTGACAGATCGAGGGATGCCTGAAGTGAGCCGTGGGCTCCGCCGCCTTGTTGCTATGACGATGGCTGAGTGACAGATCGAGGGATGCCTGAAGTGAGCTGTGGGCTCCGCCCCCTTGTTGCTATGACGATGGCTGAGTGACAGGTCGAGGGATACCCGAAGTGAGCCGTGGGCTCCTGGCTTTGCGTCGGCCGGTCCGGATTCTCCTCCAGCTTTGAGTGTGCGCATCCTGATCGGGTCCCTTACTGGCCACTAGAGACCGCTCGGCTGAAATGGGCTTTAATTTAAAGGCTCAGGTGCATTTGTGTCGGTGTGCCTTCATGCAAAGATGTTGCTACGGAAACAGGCAAATTGACAGCGAGTGGCTCCCCCTAAGAAATGACAGTACCCTTGTTTGACCAGTAGAGGGTAACCCCATGAATGAGGTGTAGTATTAGCAGTCTGTCCGTAGAGGACAGGCCCTCTGTATGTCTGTGGTCATTGTGCTCAGCGCTGTGTTGTGCTGCCTTCACAGGAGGAGGCAGAAGACGCACGTGCCCATGCTGCAGGTGTGGACCGCTGACAAGCCCCACCCACAGGAAGAGGTGAGTTTTCACTTCTGATTGATTTTCATTGTGTTCTCTGTGCATCAGTGACTAGCTGTAGGACAATGGACCACGGCAGTATAATCTCTTTTTCTCTCTCTCCCTCTCCTTCTCTCCCTCCCTCCCTGCCTCTCCCTCTCTCCTGCTCTTTCTCTCTCCCCCTCCCCTGCTCCTTCCCTCTCTCCTGCTCTCTCCCTCCCTCTCTCTCCCCCCCTCCCTCCTTCCTTCTCTCTCTCCCCCTTCCTACCTCAACCTCCCTCCCTTTCCCTCTTTCTCCCACTCTCTCCCTCCTTCCCTCTCTCTCTTCCTCTCCCTTCCTCCCTCCCTCTCTCTCTCCCCCCCCGCCTCACCCCCCCCTCTCTCTCCCCCCCCAGTACCTGGACTGCCTGTGGGCTCAGGTGCAGAAGCTGAAGAAGGACCGTTGGCAGGAGAGGCACATCCTGAGGCCGTACATCGCCTTCGACAGCGTGCTGTGTGAGGCTCTGCAGCACAACCTGCCCCCCTTCACCCCCCCGCCCCACATGGACGACGCCGTCTACCCCATGCCCCACGTCGTCTTCCGCATGTTCGACTACACCGACGCCCCTGAGGTAGGCTCCGCCCCCGTTGGCCCTGCCACGGCCACGCCCACATTCTCTTTCATCAGAGGTGTGATTCTTTCTGATTTTTCCTAATTCCATTTTTTTATTGATTGGTCAAAAAAACATTTTTTCCCAGATCCTACATATTGGCATTGCAATATATTTTCCACAGAGTCCAAGTTATATATGTATGAGCAATATATTTGAGTGTGTTCCACTTCTAGAAATAGAATTTTTCAGGCCTGAAATAAATCGGCCAAAACAAACAAGACTTTTTTGCATAAGTATCCCCTCAATAACAAATGGAAAGCTGATTGAAAGTATGATGGCGCTGTTTGTCCCTCCCAGGGCCCCGTAATGCCCGGCAGCCACTCGGCGGAGCGGTTCGTGATAGAGGAGAACCTCCACTGCATTATAAAGTCCCACTGGAGGGAGAGGAAGACCTGGTGAGTGCAGCCTTGCTTGTGCAGTTGGTTGACCAGTTGACCAATCGCAGCCTACTGCTGGCTCAGAAGCTGTTGCCACTCTCCGAGAGTATCCAGTTGGCTGAGGAGCTTACCAGCAGGGCATGCGGTGACTAAAACATCACGATCACATCCACTTGAAGTCGAAATGCCTAGAAGTGCCAGTGTCTATTTGGAGAACATGCATGTCTACGAAATTGGGACAAGCATTTTCATTAACTGAAAGGGAGCTGTTTTGAACGTTCAGTTGCCGAGCACTGTTACCATGGTTGCGGATGAGGCAGTTGTGTACTGTGGGACACAGATTATTCAGTACTTGACTTGTTGCTTCAGGTTAAAGAGGCGGTGTGTATGAAGTGAACTGAAGCCTTGTGTGTTCTCTCTGCTTGTAAACCTAGCGCTGCCCAGCTCCTGAGTTACCCAGGGAAAAACAAGATCCCCCTCAACTATCACATCGTGGAGGTGAGCCCGTCAGTCAGCAAGCAAGCACTCACGCTACTCCTTCAGTGCATTTCCAGCTCTGTTAATGGATTGTGTATTTTATTAAAAAAGCAGTGAGGTGTGTAAGTCACTCTCGACTGAATGGCTGAAATACAACCCTTTGAAGAGCAGGGGTTTTTTTTGGAATGTTAAAATTATAAGTTAGTGTTAGAACTCCATTGTTGTCAGTTCTCAGTAGTGATTGTTACATCAGCATTAGAATTTTCAGTTAAGAACATTCTAATGACGAATTTGTGACCTCACGCCTTCAGTCAGTGTAAACTTTGCTGGTGTTCTTTTTCCCTCTTGATCAGGTGATCTTCGGCGAGCTCTTCCAGCTGCCCTGTCCTCCTCATATTGACGTCATGTACACCACGCTGCTGATCGAACTGTGCAAGCTGCAGCCAGGCTCCCTGCCCCAGGTCGTATCCTTAAACGTGTGAGGGGGAGATGTGTCCATAGCATGGTCACCCCCAGAAGATCGGGGTCCCCCACCAGACCAGGGTGCCCCCCTGCAGACCAGGGTCACCCTCTAGCATTTGATAAACTCTGAACAGAAGCAGGCAGTGTACGTGTTTTCAGCACCTGTTCTTTACCACTGCCAGAAAACCGTACAGCTAGCTAATGAAGAAGCTTTGTGCAGAACTGCATCCATTATCAGGCACAGTGCTTCAGAACTCCATCCATTATCAGACAGAGTGCTTCAAAACTGCATCCATTATCAGACAGAGTGCTTCAAAACTGCATCCATTATCAGGCACAGTGCTTCAGAACTCCATCCATTATCAGACAGAGTGCTTCAAAACTGCATCCATTATCAGACAGAGTGCTTCAAAACTGCATCCATTATCAGGCACAGTGCTTCAGAACTCCATCCATTATCAGGCACAGTGCTTCAAAACTGCATCCATTATCAGGCACAGTGCTTCAAAACTGCATCCATTATCAGGCAGGGTGTTTTGGAACTGCATCCATTGTCTGGTGGAGTACTTTCTCCTTTGCTTGTATTTGCCAAGTCACCCTTAACCCTGGCCCCGCCCAGCTCGCTCAAGCTACTGAAATGATGTACATGCGTCTGGACACCATGAACACGACCTGTGTGGACAGGTATTACCCGTGACTCTCTGCTTCCTAAAGCCTGCTCACCTGTGGGAAAGCGTGAGGCTGGTTCACTATGACTGCTGCTCTGTGGGCTGTTTTATTCCACCTGCTCATCAAATATGTTTGGAAGGAATCTATCTGTCCCTATGATTTAAGTGGCTTTAAGTGTACTGTAATCAAATTTTTTATTAATTTTGTTTTATTTTTTTAGACTTATCAATTGGTTTTCGCACCATTTGAGCAACTTTCAGTTCAGATGGAGCTGGGATGACTGGTGAGTAAGATCTTATATTTCAGTTTTTTTCAGTCTGTGGAGTTTTAATCTGAACTGCCCTTCAGTCAGAATTTAGGCCCAGGTGGTCTGCTTGATGTGTGTCCTCCTGATGGGCTTATGAAGTGTTTTACGTTAACATTATTTCAACTGAACTTAGACTTAAATAACCGGAATTAGTCTCAACCCTACCCCAGAGTGTTGTGTTCTTAGGGGCGACATAGCTCAGGAGGTAAGACCGATTGTCTGGCAGTCGGAGGGTTGCCGGTTCAAACCCCGCCCTGGGTGTGTCGAAGTGTCCTTGAGCAAGACACCTAACCCCTAACTGCTCTGGCGAATGAGAGGCATCAATTGTAAAGCGCTTTGGATAAAAGCGCTATATAAATGCAGTCCATTTACCATTTACCATTTGTGGTGGACAAGGACTCGTATGACTAAAATTAATATGTCATTTGTTGTCTTTGGTTTCTTCATTTTTATTTTTATCTTTTGTAGGGCTGACTGCTTGACTCAGGACCTCGATAAGCCCAAGCCAAAATTTGTCAAAGAGGTTTTGGAAAAATGCATGAGGTACCGTGACTAATTTTTTTCAGTTCTTTCTTGGTCTCAAAGTGGACTCAAAATTCTGCTGCTCAGCTCCTGTCTTTCTTCGATTTCCTGTCTGATCTTCGCTGAGCTTCCTCTCTGCGCATTTTCTTTTCCCCACCCACCCCTCTCTCCCAGACTGTCCTATCACCAGCGGATCGTGGACATAGTCCCGCCCACTTTTTCTGCGTTGGTCCCGGCCAATCCCATCTACATGTACAAATACGATGATGAAGCCAACGGCAGTAAGTGTTCCCTGGCTCTGGAGCATTCAAGCTGCTCATTGGTTAAAAAAATCCAACCACATTGTTCTCAAGGCATTAATTGGCTGACAGTTGAATGGAAACTATGGAAACCCACAGACACTGTGGCCCTCTGGGAATATTACCGTGGACAAGGGGGGCCTTGGGGGCCAAAATGTTGAGGCCTACTGCTCTAGATAACTGATATTGTAATCCTTTTAGCCGAAGATAAGTGATTGTATTTTTACGTTTTTAAGTGTTCCAGAGTGTCTAATATGTCTGGGTTGAGATATTTTTGATCTGTGTGTGTGTAGTGAGTCGTGGGGTTTGGGATGCGTCGCGTTCGCCGCGGTTTGAATCGAGCGCTTTGACCTCGCAGGTTCACTTCCGGGTTACCCGGTCGCCATGGCGGTGAGCAACGCCATAAAGAACCGCGCCTCCAACGAGGAGATCCTGGCGGCGCTGAAGGACGTGCCGAACCCCAACCAGGAGGAGGACGCAGGTGAGCGCCCCCCCCCCCTTCGGCCCGCCTCCGAGCCCACCGGCAGGGGTGCAGGGCCACCCCTCACGCCTCGTATGCAGCTGAAATGAATTTCAATGAATACATCATAGGGCAATTCAATCTAGGAAAGGAAAATGAAAATAAACAGTGAGAACGGTGAGACTCCTCCAGTTGCAGCTCCGCTGTGTCAGCAGTTCTAGACGAGCAGTCGTTGTAGAACCCTCTGCAGTTTCATACGGCGTTACATTACATTACATTACAGGCATTTAGCAGGTGCTCTTATCCAGAGCGGCTTACACAGCTTTTTACATGCATAGCATTTGCATTGCATTATTGGCATCATTTCTGGAGGCCCTCATCTGCTCCCTCCCTCCCTGCCCTTTCCCCAGATGGCGGGTACAGCTTCAACCCGCTGAAGATCGACGTGTTCCTGCAGACTCTGCTCAACCTGGCGGCCAAGTCCTTCAGCCACTCCTTCAGCGCCCTGGCCAAGTGCGTCAGTCCGCCGCGTTCCTCTCTGTGTTAACGCCCTCTGCCCCTTTTCCTCCCAAATCTGGAGCGTCCAGCAGCGCGCTCATTTTCACACGGCCCCCCCCGCTGTCGATTTGGGGGAGCGCAGACAAACGTGTGCGCTCTGAGCCTTGTTCAGTCACCACCACTCCCCTTTCTGTCCATACCCCCACAACCAAGTCTACAAAAAAATAACACAGGTTGGGTGGTATATTTAAACGCACAAGTGATTATGCGTTTAAATGGGTTTTTTAAAAACTGGTCTAATTTAGTGTATTGGTGTCCCCACAGTTTTAAGGCACAGTGAACATTCCATAACCATTTAAAGGTGTGAGGTCACGGTTGTGTAATTAGAATGTTCTTAACTGAACATTCTAATGCTGATGTAACAATCACTGCTGGCAACTGAAAGCAACGGAGTTCTAGAGCGCTGCCGTAGAATTTTGAAAATACATTCCAATGAACCAAAGCGTTAAGCCTGGTCTAATTCAGTGCGCTGGTATCCCTAAGCCTGGTCTAATTCAGTGCGCTGGTATCCTTAAGCCTGGTCTAATTCAGTGCACTGGTATCCCTAAGCCTGGTCTAATTCAGTGCGCTGGTATCCCTAAGCCTGGTCTAATTCAGTGCGCTGGTATCCCTAAGCCTGGTCTAAATCAGTGCGCTGGTATCCCTAAGCCTGGTCTAATTCAGTGCACTGGTATCCCTAAGCCTGGTCTAATTCAGTGCGCTGGTATCCCTAAGCCTGGTCTAATTCAGTGCGCTGGTATCCCTAAGCCTGGTCTAATTCAGTGCGCTGGTATCCCTAAGCCTGGTCTAATTCAGTGCGCTGGTATCCCTAAGCCTGGTCTAATTCAGTGCGCTGGTATCCCTAAGCCTGGTCTAAATCAGTGCGCTGGTATCCCTAAGCCTGGTCTAATTCAGTGCGCTGGTATCCCTAAGCCTGGTCTAATTCAGTGCGCTGGTATCCCTAAGCCTGGTCTAATTCAGTGCGCTGGTATCCCTAAGCCTGGTCTAATTCAGTGCGCTGGTATCCCTAAGCCTGGTCTAAATCAGTGCGCTGGTATCCCTAAGCCTGGTCTAATTCAGTGCGCTGGTATCCCTAAGCCTGGTCTAATTCAGTGCGCTGGTATCCCTGAGCCTGGTCTAATTCAGTGCGCTGGTATCCCTAAGCCTGGTCTAATTCAGTGCGCTGGTATCCCTAAGCCTGGTCTAATTCAGTGCGCTGGTATCCCTAAGCCTGGTCTAAATCAGTGCGCTGGTATCCCTAAGCCTGGTCTAATTCAGTGCGCCGGTCTCTGCAGATTTCACGAGGTGCTGAAGATCCTGACGGAGAGCGACGAGGGCAAGCTGCACATCCTGCGCGTGGTGTATGAGGTCTGGCGTAACCACCCACAGGTGAGGGCGGGGCCAAGGGACATGGTGCGGGCGAGGCCTCCACCCTGGTTGGGGGGGGGGCACATGGTCCCTCTGCCACGGCTTTGTTTCGTTGTTCAGATGAGGTTTATAGTTATTGTCCAATTTCATTTCTTAGTGTTCATTAGAAAATTTTATTTCAGTTGATACATTTGGCTGGATTAATGAAAGTAATTAGATGTGTAGTGAAACTCTTATTGTACGTCGCTTTGGATAAAAGTGTCGGCCAAATAAATGTAATGAAATGAAAAAACTGCCTGATTGAGTAACCCCAGACCCCCTGGAGCCCCCCCCCCCCCCGCTCTCATTGCTGGATTTCTCGGGGTTCACGTGTGCCCCCGTTTGCCCAGATGATCGCCGTGCTGGTGGACAAGATGATCCGCACGCAGATCGTGGACTGTGCCGCCGTGGCCAACTGGATCTTCTCGCCGGATATGGCGCACGATTTCACCAGGTGGGGGCGCGGCGGGACGGGACGGGACGGGACGGGGGGGGGGGCCAGGGTTAGGGATGTTGGCTGGGACGGTTCTGTAGCCCGGTGAGCCCAGGGCTGTTGTAGCCGGAATATCACAGATGATTTGATTTGGATACTTGTTAAAAATGTAAGCTGTGTAACTGCCTCCCCAAACTAGACGTTTTTGGCTCATTTATGCCCCAGTCCGACAGACATGGGGTCGGAATGACCGTGAGCATCAGGGAGGGCAATCGGTTGGAATTTCTTTCCAACGCTGTTCCCCTCTCCCTGGCTTGGGATGGGTGTGTAAGATGTTTTGCTCCTCTGTGTTTGACGTGGGTGTGTAAGGCGTGTCTCTGTGCCGGGCAGGTTGTACGTGTGGGAGATTCTGTACTCCACCATCCGCAAGATGAACAAGCACGTCCAGAAGATCAACAAGGAGCTGGAGGACTCCAAAGAGAAGCTGGAGAAACTGCAACTGAAGAGGGTGAGCGAAGGAGAGGGGGGGGGGAGAGAAACTGCACCTAAAGAGGGTGAGAGTGAGTGAGAGAGAGAGAGAGAGAGAGAGAGAGAGAGAAAGAGGGGTGAGAGAGAGAGAGAAAGATTCACAACTTATAGCTCTTAATGCAAATTATTCAGAGACTCCTGTACGGAGCTGTGGCCATTAACTGTGTGTGTGTGTGTGTGTGCGTGTGTGTCTTTCTCCTGTAGAAGGACAGTGGTGACGAGGAGGACATGGAGAAGAACAGTGATGAAGAGGACGGTCAGCTGGAGGAGCAGATCGAGCGGCTGCAGGAGAAGGTGGAGTCGGCGCAGAGCGAGCAGAAGAACCTCTTCCTGGTCATCTTCCAGGTGAGCGCCACATCGCCATGGAAACTTGGGAGTGCTGGTCCAGGATCCGTTTCCCCATGTCTAAGTCCTAACTTTACCCATTATCAGCTAAATGAGCAAAACTGGTCCTAAATCAGGGCCTATATTTAAGAATCTTCTGAATGAAGTTCTAGGCATAATTTAGACAGGAAAATGGCTAGCATTGTTGGGCTGAATGGCCTGTTCTCATCATTATGTTATGATGTTATGTTATCTCAGTGCTGATCTTAGGCCGGTTTCACCCTGTCCAGATCCTAACCTAAAGATCAGGCCTGTATTCACAAAGCATCAGAGTCAGAGCATATCCATCCTGTTGCTCCAGTCTCTTCCTGTACACCATTCCAGAGCCTGGCAGCCTTCAGTGAACATGGCCAATCTCCTCTGGATTTTAACTTGAACTGTCATAACAGGGCTCTACAGCGCTCCCATCCGTTTACTCCTGAAAATTGATGTGTGCTAACTGGAAAAATAATTTGAGAAACGCATTAGTGGTGCTGCTAAGTTTTCCATCTTCGGAGCATGTGCGCTCTTTTGGAAAAGTGTTGGCGTGGAGCCCTGCGTAATGGCTTTGTTAGATCTGAGAGGGTCTGTTCTGTGTGGGGTCAAACGCTTTAACATAAGGTCTTGCCTCAGAAGTAGTTTTTAAGATGTGTTAAGCGATGGTGTTGTTGGAATGGGAGAGTGATGGCGGTAAGTGAGTAAACGATGGCGGTAAGAGAGTAAACAATGGCGATAAGTGAGCAAATGATGGCGGTGAGTAAACAATGGCGGTAAGTGAGCAAATGATGCCGGTAAGAGCGCAAACAATGGCGGTAAGAGAGTAAACGATGGCAGTAAGAGAGTAAACGATGGCAGTAAGTGAGCAAATGATGGCGGTAAGAGAGTAAACTGTGGCGGTAAGAGAGTAAACGATGGCGGTAAGTGAGCAAATGATGGCGGTGAGTGAGCAAACAATGGCGGTAAGAGAGTAAACAATGGTGGTAAGTGAGCAAATTATGGCGGTGAGTAAACAATGGCGGTAAGTGAGTAAACGGTGGTGTTGTTGGAATGGAAGAGAGATGGCGGTAAGTGAGTACACGGTGGTGTTGTTGGAATGGAAGAGAGATGGCGGTGAGTGAGTAAGCGATGGCGGTAAGTGAGTTAAACGGTGCTCTGTGTGCGTTCTCCCGCCGTCTCCAGCGCTTCATCATGATGCTGACGGAGCACCTGGTGCGCTGCGAGACCAGCAGCGTGGACTTCAGCACGCCCTGGTACAAGAACTGCATCGAGCGGCTGCAGCAGATCTTCCTCACGGTAGGCCTGCCGCCGCCCGTCCTCGCTCATATAAACAGCTCGCCGGAGCCCAAGAGTGCCAGTCTGTCGCTTCTGTTAAACACCGGCTGCTTTCTCAAACGAGCCGTTTGGATAACTCTGTTCTGCTGCTTTCTGTCTAGTTTTCAGCCCTCTGTCCACTAGATACAGGGTGGCTGTTGTCAAGAAGATAATGCAGGGGGTGAAAGCTGTGATTGACAGGTGGGCGTGTCTCTCCCCCGCAGCACCATGTGACCATTCAGCAGTATATGGGCACCCTGGAGAACCTGCTGTTCACGGCCGAGCTGGACCACCACATACTGGCCGTGTACCAACAGTTCTGCGCCCTGCAGCAGTGAGGGCGTAATTCCCCGCCTTGGCCACCAGAGGGCGGCAGAGAGCCGGCCCGTGACCTGCGCAACGAGGACTCCACCATTTCTTGCATCAAGATTTTTTTTTTTTTGTCCCCCATCTAAGCAGTATAGTCACTCGTTTTTATTTTTTATACACTTTCTTTGGCATTCAGGCTTATGTGAAAAAGGGTTTGGAAAAAAAACAAACAGTACAAAGCCCAGCTTTAGAGGTCTCATTTCGAATCGGTGCGTTTTGTTGACGAGTTTTCTGCTTCTCGAGTCGACCAAGGAAAGGATGGAACGTCCCTTTCCCGTGAAGATTTTCCTTTTTTTTTTTTTTAACCTCACGCATTTTTCCTCTGTCTTGTCTTTGAGTGAGCAGCGGACTGGAAGATGAGTTTGGAATAGGAATGCACACACAGATAGAGCTCTTCCCTGTTTTAGCTGCACCAGGGATGAACCCAAAACGATTGTTTTGTTTTAAATATTTTTATGTGGATTAAATTGGGATATGCCATTGCAGTGCTGCATGTGTGCGTGAGCCTGTTCTTCCTGCAGGGGGAGCTCTCCCTCCCCTTACTCGGGCTGCATGAAAATCTTACAAAGGGAGGTTTTTTAGTACCTGTGTCTAATGGCCCTCTCTCATTTTACACTCTGCACCTGCACACGTACACACAGCCTCTCAAACACACCGTTTAAGAAAATGGATGGTTGGATTGACGCAGCAGGTGTGATAATGACAGTAATATTTAGAAGTTCTAAATTAGGCAGTCTCTCTTTTTTCTTAGAGCTAAAGTTTTATGATCCTTACAAGTAAGATTTATCACATTTCCTCCATAAGAGCGCACAGGTGCCCTTACAAAATAAGCTTTTTTTCCCCTCCTCCCCTTTTCTAAAAAGAAGAGCGGACCATCGGCCCTCCTTCTGTACTTTCTCACTGTAATCAGGCCGGGGGGAGGGAAGAACAGAGGAGTTACAGGAAGACGGGATCGCGGTACAGGAAGTGTCAGAGCCAGGAGTGGAACCCGAGCGTGGATTCCATCAAAAGAACTCTGCCAGCCCTGTTCCCTTTGCGTCAGAGCTGAAGCTCGGCAGGTGTGGCCTTGGTCAGCAGTGCATGGGAGACACCGGAGAGCCATGTCACCGCTGGGCCAGCAGAGGGCACTGTTCCCTCTGGATCAAATATAAATCCACTGGCCCAGCATAGTGATGGGGGAAAACTGAGGTAAAAGGTGCCCCCCCGTCAGTGAGACTTTAAAGCAGGGGTGCCCAATCTTATCCGAAAAGGGTCAGTGTGTGTGCAGGTTTTTGTTTTTGCCCAACACTAAGACAACCACTGTTAGTTAATCAGTTGAATCAGGTGTGTTAGTGAACCTGTACCCACACCGACCCTTTTAGATTGGACTTCCCTGCTTGAAACTGAGGTGCTGACACAGGTTACAGGTCAATGAAGCTCCCCTGGAGCTATGAAAGCGGAGAAGTGTTATCCCTGGCGTCCTGGTGTTATCCCTGGTGTTATCCCTGGTGTCCTGGTGTTATCCCTGGTGTCCTGGCCAAAATCCCTCAAAAACCGCCCACTAATCGCTCCCTGTATCCGACTGGCTACAACAGGGGTTCCCAAACTGTGAGTCGCAACCCCATGTGGGGGTCGCCCAAAAAAGAAAAGTCCAACCCAACTATAATAAAAGCAATGAGGCCACATGTTGCCAGTATGATCACGGCTAAAGAGGCATTGCTAGGCAACAGGCGTGTGTGGGTCCGGTGCTGGAGTCGTGTAAATTTGTTCTTTTGGGGGTCACAGCGGAAAAAAGTTTGGAAACCCCTGGGCTACAGTCTCTTACCCACTTTCACTCCCATACCCATCACTGCAAAAAGAGATCTTGGTTGACTTCAGTGGTTAAAGTAAAAAAATTTTTAAAAAAGACATTTTACACAAAGAATACAAGTGCTTTAATATACATGCAATGAGAACTTCAGCGAAGAAAGTCTTCTCTCCTCGGTTATTATAAATCTCTTTAAACCATTAATCGGGCTGCGCGTGGGAATTGTTCAGTGCTGAGAGAAGTTCTGGAGAGGCGGGACCGTATGAAACGATCGCTTGAGTTCTGCAGAAGTTGCATAAAGGCTTTCAGTGGAGGGGATGTGTCAATTGGGTCAAACAGCACACGGCAGGAAAACAAGCTAAAGGTTCATTCAACCACAAGCTCAGATCAGCAAAGACTGCGTTATTTTGTTTTATTTGATGTACAAAAGTGCTACACAAATACTTCAGCTCATCCTGCTTCAGCCTTCAGGAAGTGGTGCTCAGTTTTTATACAAACGACTCAATCATTTCCATCAAGCCAAAGGCCTCTAGGGCAACACGCTACACCTGAGTTCATTTCATTGGTTTGAAAATCCCTGGAAACGAGCCACCGTTTCCATAGCGTCCAACCTGAGGGGTAACAGTGTTCCATTAGTCATATGTAGCACGCGTGTGCACACGGCTACGCAGAACTTGGAGCACATTGCCTTATTGTGGCTAACTTGAGCCTTAAATAAGAACGACAGTGATCCTTTGTAAACACAATAAAGACGGTCCTCAGAGTTTACACTAAACCACCAGCCACTGCAGGGGTGAGAGGCTGCGAACTCCAGTGGGATGCTGGGATGGAATTGCTCCATCAGCTTGTCAGTTCAGTTCACAGCATTTCCATAAACGGCCCCAAACCCCAAACCCGAAGCCTGACAGCGACAGAGGAGGGAAGAGTTCCTCTGCGGAACGTGTGGATTTCCATGTTCCGCACGTCAATTGCGTGGAGTTGGCGTGTTCGGCGGCGAAGAAAAAGAAGGCAGGACCTGGCTTCAGAACCCTGTGTGAACCCAGCGGGGCTACACCTCACAGGTGAGCAGGTGCAGCTTCACCTTCTCACAGGTGAACAAGTGGAGCTACATCTTCTAGCAGGTGAGCAGGTGGAGCTACATCTCGCAGGTGAGCTGGAGGAGCTAGATCTTGCAGGTCAGCAGGTGGCCCTAGGTGGAGCTACATCTTCTCGTAGGTGAGCTGGTGTCCGCAGGTGGAGCTACATCTTCTCGTAGGTGAGCTGGTGCCCGCAGGTGGAGCACACCTTGCGGTAGGTGTCCTCCTCCTGGTCCAGCAGCTCCTCGGGGCCGTAGTCGTGCTGGTGGACGCTGGTGTCCTTCCGCCAGACGCTGCTCCGGATGGCTCGACGCAGCTCTGATGGGGAAAGAGGAAAGAAAAAGGAGTTTAAGGACTTACTGGAGTGGCTGCCTGCTTGTCTTGCTCTCTTTCTCCTATCTATTGGCCTGTCTGTCTGACTGGTGCAGGGCTCCCCAGCCCTGGTCCTGGAGAGCCACAGGGTCTGCTGGGGTCCCCAGCCCCGGTCCCGGAGAGCCACAGGGTCTGCTGGGTTCCCCAGCCCTGGTCCCGGAGAGCCACAGGGTCTGCTGGGGTCCCCAGCCCTGGTCCCGGAGAGCCACAGGGTCTGCTGGGTTCCCCAGCCCTGGTCCCGGAGAGCGGCAGGGTCTGCTGGGTTCCCCAGCTCTGGTCCCGGAGAGCCGCAGGGTCTGGCTGGTTTTTATTTTCAGCTAATCAAAAACCAATTCAGACTCCTGAAACCAGGTTAGGCGAATTAACTAATCAGCTGCTTCAATTTCAGTTTCATCAATTTTAAGTGCTCAGGGGATTGATTCTTGACATGGTGCCGTGAAAACCGTCATATATGGGCGGAGTTACCAGCTAACAGCATGTGAAGTAACTGATGTTTTGGTGCATAGTGTACTATCAACAGCTAACCGCTGCTAGTTTCAGTTCCTTAAACAGACAGCTGCTGTGACACTGTGTGAGTCTGTGGCTTTGGTTTCTAACGCTGCTCAAACATGGCTGGATCAGGCAGGCATCTGTGGGTGCCGTCTCGCTAGATTTCATGCCAGCTTTCGATCTTAATCATGCAGCCAGCCTCATCATCAAGTCCATCTTTTTTTTGTTTGATAAGCTCACGAACGACAGCTAGGGTCTGTTCCCGAGCGCCTGTAAGAGACGTTTCACCGCGGTCTGGTCTAAAAGTGACTCATTAAGCTCATTTGTGTCGGTGCTAACTGGTGGAAAACACCAGACCTTCAGGAACTGAGTGAGGACTTCATGCAGGAAAGTGGTGTGTAAGAACCTCTACCAGGAAAGGGTTGTGTGTGTGTGTGTGTGTGTGTGTGTGTGTTTCTGTATATGTATATATCTGTTTGTGCGTGTGTGTATATGTGTATGGGTGATAGTATGTTGATGTGTGTATGTGCTGGTGTGTTTATGTGCGTGTACATGCGTTAGTGTATGTGTATGTGTCTGTGTGTTGGTATTTGTGCGTGTGTGTGTGTGTATGTTTATGGGTGTTAGTATGTTGATGTGTGTATGTGCAGGTGTGTTGATGTGTGTGTACATGCGTTAGTGTATGTGTATGTGTCTATATGTGTTGGTATTTGTGTGTGTGTATGTGTATATGATTATGGGTGTTAGTGTTGGTGTGTTGGTGTTGTGGTGTTGGTGGTGTTGATGTGTTGGTGTTGTGGTGTTGGTATGTTGGTGTTGTGGTGTTGGTATGTTGATGTGTTGGTGTTGGTGGTGTTGATGTGTTGGTATGTTGGTGTTGTGGTGTTGGTATGTTGATGTGTTGGTGTTGTGGTGTTGGTATGTTGATGTGTTAGTGTTGCGGTGTTGGTATGACTCAGTGTGTCTCTGTGTGTGAGAGCTGCAGCAGTGAGCGCACAGTGTTCAGGTCCTGAACCCACCTTTCACCTTCTTGTTGAAGCGCTTCTGTTTCTGCACCTCCCGGTTCTCCTCCCTGGACTCCTTGGCCTCCTCCAGCGCCTCCGGACTCCCCCACACCTCTAGGGAGCGCTTCTCCACCTGCAAGCACACAGTGGTGAGGCCGGGGGGGGCTCAGGGAGCCAACACAAAACCGACATAAAGGGGCCCCATTGGGGGTGGGTCTTGTGGTGTAAGACTCATGTAGAGCACCGTCCACATGCTCATTACGAGCCACAACGTCGCGTCTCTCCCTGGCTCTCATTCCCGTTCTTCCTGTCTCTCTACACTAAAGCTGAAAAATTTCAAAAGGTCCCCATTCAATTTAAGCACAGAAGGCACAGCCCTTCACCTCGAGTAACACTTAGATGTGTTAGTCAGAGTTATGCAACCTGCTCTCTGATTGAACACAAAGCACGAGCTGTCACAGGAAGCATGACGGCATATTTACACAGGCCACAGAAACGCACCATTCTGAAACAGGCGGGTACGACATCGCCACCCCCCCCCCCATTCGCCGTGCTCACCTGCAGCCTCAGGTAGAGCTTCATGTCCCCCCAGCGCGGGTTGTGGGGGTTCTTCCTCAGGACGAACCTCAGCGTGGGCTCCCTCTGGTCCAGGTCACAGTCTTTCAGCAGGTACTCCTTCTTGGCCTCCGTCCGCGATATCAGCTTGTGCTTTGCCTCGTTGTCCCTTAGGAAAGATTGAGTGACATCCACGTCAGCCAATCCAGTCTTGGAATGACAGGCGACCCCCCCGCACACTACCCACGTCTGCTGTCCGAACGGGATCTAATGTGCCAGTGGAAGTGAAAACCTACAGGACGATAGATCTCCAGGAACACGGTTGGGCAGCCCAACTCTAGCTGTTGAATGAGCTGTGCTGTGTTAGGTTTGGAGTGGAAACCTACCGGACGGTAGATCTCCAGGAGAAGAGTGGGGCAGCCTTGTGCTGTAGGATTCTTACTTTTTAAAAACACTGTTTTGTAACTGATGATGCTCTCAGGAAAAGCACTAAATCCAACTCTACCTGCACTTGTCGCACACAGAGAGGTCAAAGCTGTTGCTGAGGTAGGAGTCCATGAAAGGCTTGCTGCAGTCGTCACAAATCAGGTAGTCTGGCTTCATCACTGGGGCTGGAACAGCACAAGGGGACCCAGGGTGAACTCGGTACGTCTCCATCAGTCAATCATAATGAAAGCCACGAGCGGATCTCTCAAAAGAATTATCACGGAGTGCTTCCTGTATCACTAAAACAACTAAAACATCTTTGTTTTATGCCGATTCCTTTCTGACCCACACAGCATCAGGTTTCCCAGTCAAGAGAGAATTTTTTATTTTTGAAGGATTTTTTTGTGCTATAGTAAGGGCTAATTTGAGATATAAGGCTACCATCTATGAGGCACACATACACTCTGAAACCCATTACTTCACAACAAAGTTACACACTTAACTCCCAGTGACCTTTGGCAACGAAATCAATATATAGCCTAGTGCAGACAAATTGCACAATCAGAACAGTGATTAAGCAGGAACTTGAGAGAAAGTGACATCAAGCAACTGACTTTGCTAGAAGAAAAGATGTATGTCCCCTGATCTACCTTTTTTTTTAAGTTTTTTTTTTTTTTTGCAATTTTCCTTCATTCTTCACAGAAAGTGGATATTTCAGGAGCCTCCATGACATCACCCTCCAGAACATTTGTCCATGAACCGTCTGTAACGTGACCATCCCCCAAAGCAGTCTAAAACGTACCCATGAGGGTCTGACATACCTGGCTTGTGGACCACTTTCTTTTCAGCCTGCGCCTCCTCCTCCTCTTCCTCGATGAAAAACCCAGCGCCCGAGTCAATCGTTTTAGCAACCTTGGCACAGGTTCCTCCTGAGAAAAGAATCGTGGAAAGCATTTGTGTTACAATACAACACAACGATACAGACCTAACCAAAATGAATGAGTAATTCCACAATGGGTGAAAAAATCTATGAGTAATAAATGCCATAAGTCACATAGCACAAGTTGCAGTGGGTGCACGTGACAATAGCGATATTAACGCTGTATTTGAGGTGCTAGGCTTACCTTCTGGCACGGAGTACGGTCTGTTGGCGAGCCTGGCTTGTCTCAGCATCAGCGCGCGCTGTCTGTTGCGCTCGATCTTGGCGCGCATAGCGGCAGAAAGAGGCTCGCACGTCTTGGCACCGAGACCGTTCTCCTCGAGTGCCGGTGGCTTGTCTACACCAGGAACTGCATCCTCTGGATCGTTCACCGAGTCCATTTTTTTACGCCAAAACTATGCCCCCCACCGACGTCCCGTAGTTAGATAGACCTCTGTGCAGTCAGACCACGGTCTATGAGTCAGACAGATGCGATAAGATGAATGGGTATACTCGTATCACAACGTGTGCGTTAACGGAAACGTTATCTTCTCGCTAACTACCGGTAGCAGGTGAACTGACAGCATAACAAACGCAGGTGTGTTGACAGCACTACGACGTGGCACGCAAAACAAGCAACAGGGTCCCATCAACAGAACGAGCCGCCTGGATAGACAGAAAAAGCACGCAGGGATTAGCAAGTTAGCTAAGTAGCAAGCCTTGTGTTGCTTTTAAAATGAGCTATCTAATTATGCAAAATGCTTCTAGCGAGGCAAACTGAGACAGAGCTAGTTAGCCGCTAACTTACCGATATATCATACACAATTGGAAACTGTTCAGAACAAAGTCCACGACGTTTCGCAATACAGATCCCGTCCAATATGAACGTTATACGCTAAAATAAATCTTAATATAATTAGCACACTAGCTAACACAATTTATAGACCCTTTAAACTCACACAAACCTTTCAGCTCTTTGTTTTGCCGACGCACTCGCGGCGGATGTTGATGACGTAATTTCATCACGGATCCGCTTCTAATTTTATTGGCTCGAATTTGTCTGAACAACATCCGAAGTCTGCCGAGATGGCATTTAACTATGTGGATATTCTACAGGCACACACGTAACAGGTATAAAGTCTAGAAACGCATAAGGCTGTAGGTGCATAGGTATATAATGTAACTTTACGTAAATAAAATATACAATGTTGTTAATCTTTTTAAAAAAAAAAGAAAAATAAAAAACTTTTGACCACAATTTATGACCCTATTTACTGATGTCTTTATCATAGATCTAAATGCAGATGCCACTTCAGTCACTGTTCCTATCAAAACACTAGCCAGTTGAGCAGTCTTTGTGACTGAAGCTCCTGCCATCTGTGCCCCAATGATGAACCCTCTTTCAGAGTCACTTAGATCTTTTCCTCTTGCCATCTTGATTCAAAATCGAGGTCAATTGGGCCTGCTCAGCATTTTTTATACATTCCAGAGAGCATGATAGGATGTTAATTACTTAATTGTATCATGCAGTACACCTGAAAGCATCTGCATTTGTAATGTTTCTCCACTCATTTATTCAGGTTTTTCCTTGAATTTTTTCCCTTGAATTTGTCACCTCTCTCTCTCTCTCTCTCTCTCTCTCTCTCTCTCTCTCTCTATATATATATATATATATATATATATATATACACACACACACAGTCATTTATCTATGCACGGATAAAGATGTTCTATAAATGTTGCAGCAGCAGGACCACCAGCTCCATCATGGGATTCTGGGCAGCCCTAACAGTCAGGCAGTGGCGCCTGAGTCTGCTTTCGCACAGAGCCGCCAGTAGCCCACCCGCCGTCCGCGGGGACGCGAGGTCCGGCCGCAGATCAATACGGGAAGGAACGGGAACCGCGCCCACTTTATCGGCCTTTTAGCCCACGCTAAAGCGTCCTCTATTTCCCGCCTTCCCCCCCTCCCAGACCCCTCTCTCACACTCCTTTCCTCCCTCTCTCCCTCTCTCCCTCCCCCCAAGACCCCTCTTTCACCCTCCTTTCCTCCCTCTCTCTCTCCCTTCTTCCATCCCTCTCTCCCTCCCCCCCAGACCCCTCTCTCACACTCCTTTCCTCCCTCTCTCCCTCCCCCCAAGACCCCTCTCTCACCCTCCTTTCCTCCCTCTCTCCCTCTCTCCCTCCCCCTCCCAGACCCCTCTCTCACACTCCTTTCCTCCCTCTCTCTCCCTTCTTCCATCCCTCTCTCCCTCCCCCCAGACCCCTCTCTCACACTCCTTTCCTCCCTCTCTCCCTCCCCCCAAGACCCCTCTCTCACCCTCCTTTCCTCCCTCTTTCCCTCTCTCCCTCCCCTGCCCAGACCCCTCTCTCACCCTCCTTTCCTCCCTCTCTTTCTCTGTCCTTCCCTCCCTCTCTCTCCCCCCTCCCTGACCCCTCTCTCCTCCTCCTTTCCTCCCTCTCTCTCCCTCCTTCCCTCCCTCTCTCCCTCTCTCCCTTCCCCCACTCTCAGACCCCTCTCTCACCCTCCTTTCCTCTCTCTGTCCCTCCCCCCTCCCAGACCCCCCCGCCCCTCCCCCCCCACCCCACCCCCCATCCACCCACTACTACCTCCAAATAAGCACACGCGCATTGTGTCTCAGATGGCGGCTGTGTTTACTTACCAATGCAGAAGTGAAAACAGCGGGTGCATATTCCCCTGACTTGATGGCACATGCAGTCTCTCATCAACAGAAGTGCACTGTGCGCAGACAAAGCTATTGTTAGCGGTTGGTGTCAGAACAACAGCGCATGCAGCTTCACTCAACATTTATGGCACCATACAAACTTAAAGCAAATAAGAGCCAAACTGAATGAAAACACACTAGTCACAAAACCTTTACTAAAGCAAGTGGTGCATTTATCATTGTGGTGTCACCATTAGATGTATGATGAACCAAAAGCATCTATTCACACATACTATGAATGCATTATTATTAATACACTACATAGAATCCATAAACAGACTGGAACAGACAAGCGTCTTTTCTATTTTCTTTTTTTTTTTAATTAAAAAAAAAAGATAATCAGCCTCGAGCCTCGTTAGGTACATTGAATGCATACACCTGTATGAGAACTAAACCTGGACACTGACCGTACGGGTTAATTTCCCACGGTCTGGGACCGTACAGCCTTCATGCGTATGTGGTCTCTGTTCAGAGCAGCGTGGCTGTCACCAGTGATCACATCATTATTCACTGCATTAGCACCAGCATATGGCATCGGCAGATAGTGATGGGAAAGTCACTCTCCGTGAAACTAGAAACAGTCAGCAACCACAAAATATCACTGACTCACTGATTTCTGTGGAAAGCAAAATGATTCAGACGTGGCAGTGACTGATAGCCTTCTGTGGTGCAACCAATTCTGAGGTGTACAGAACTTCATCGCTTCCTGTAGCTATGACTTATATAACAGACTGCATGTTGGATGTGTATCTTTTCCAAGTACTTTTTTCCCCCCTTTTTTGTGGTTTTTATAGTTTTTTGTTTTTTTCAAAACTCAATTGAATATGCCAAGCCCGGTTAAATCTATGCCTGTGGTTACTAAATACTTTAGCACGCTCAAAACCATGACCATGTTTCTCTCATTTGAATCTAAGTAAATGCCAGTTTAAAGTTCCGTAATGAGCTATAACAGAAAAAAGGTTTGACTGTTTCAACCACACTTTTGAAGTGAAACTAAAACGTGTGGCTTTGACGAAGAGGCAATGTCACGGACATCGTATAATCAGTGCTACTGAAGAAATCACAGAACTCAGTTGTTTCACATAATCCTTAAGGACCCGTATGTGGTGCCGTAGCCGGAAAAATATAAAACGTATTAAAAAAAAAAAAAAAAAAAAAAAAACATTTGGCGGTGAATGTGGGGCTGAGCGTATCCACTTGCCACCCTAACTTGGAACAGCCAGGCCACAGCTGCATTCTACAGCCGCATATGAAAGGTCTTCCCCCGACTCCGCTCTGTGTGAGCTTTGCTGTTGCCTGCGGCGTGGAAAGAGGCGACTTGCCGCACCACGCGTTTTGGAGGAGGAACGGGGGGGCGTCTGCACTTGCCCAAAATGTCAGTGGGGTCCGTGGATGAACTGAACACGGCTGTGGTTGCAGACGACTGGCCGTTGCAAATTGGGGTGGAAAGTGGACATGCTCAGTGCCACATTTGCCGACAAATTTATTTAGTCATTTATTTATTTTTTTAAGGTAGGTAAGGTTAGCTCAGAGATCCTGCCTCACCTTGTCAGCACCAGCGAGGAGCTGATTATCCAGGCAAATGACTCATCTGCCTCCAGCACGGACTAATTTACCGTAATGGGAAACCTGTTAGGCACACCGCACACTCACGCACCTGCCACTGAGCCACTATGACCTGACCAACACTTTAACCAAAGACCAGCCCAACACTGGCACTCGAACACCCGAGTATGCCACCGTGACACGGCATAGCCAAAGAGTGTGCAATGGTGCACACCCTGAGTGTGCAGTCATATAAAGAAAAACGCTGTTCATTTAAAGAGAACGCTCTTCATTAACATTTCCTGAAACAGCACTTTGGATTCACTGTGAAATTTACAAGTTGTGTCTTCAAGGTTCAAGACTAATCTGGGCCAAAGCTATGCCTACAACAACTCAATATTTTGAGAAGAACACATATTATTTCTAATTATTTTCAATTCCTAATCAATTCCTTAATTTATTAAAGAATGTCTTGCCACTACTTGAGTGTTTTGTCTTCCCAGCAAGGAAGACAAAACACCCTAACCCTAACCCTAACCCTTCTTTGTGCGCTGCACTGTAAAGGTGAATCAGAAGCATAGCTGACAATGTTGCTGCCCTTTACTGGGGCAGATGCAGCACCGGAGGCCATGCTGCTGGTCTTGCACTCTGCTGGTTCTGAGCTCTGCTGGTTTGGATCTCTGCTGGTCTGGAGCTCTGTTGGTCCTGAGTTCTGCTGGTCTGGAGCTCTCAGCTGCAGCAAACCCATTAGACCCTCTTTTAGCCCCCAGGGGGCGGACAGCAGATTCCTGAGGCATGTAAATACAGTAAATCATTTACAGGTGGTCATTTTCACAAAGGCGAACAATGCTCAACAGTGACAAAACATATAGCTCAATTAGGCTAAAGAAGTAGCTTATTGGCATATAGCGTTGTGTCCCGAGATTGACCAGGTAAATCGAGCCAAGACCACAGGTTGTCACAGTTCAAATGAGCCGCACTGTGTCATTCCATACAATTCTAGCTTGCTCCGCCTCCTCACGCTCCCCATCAGCAATGACCCCTCCCCTCAGCCTCTAGAGCGCATGCTCACCAGTTCCCACGGAACCGTCTGCTCGGCTGGTTTCGGGAATGCCCGGATATTTTCGCCTCTTTGTTTTACTGAAAGTGGATTTTAACTCGGATTCAGACCAACATCCAGCGGGGGGTTCTGATCTCAAACAGGTCAGTCAGCTGCTTTAACTTAAGAGAAACAGGACAGTTGCGATCCGTTAAAATAGCTGCTAGTCTGTTACAGCCAGGGACCGCAATTGGGTTTGGTAATTTTTTGATTGTAGCTCCTTCTCTTGGTCGTAACGTAGGTACATGCTGTCCGTGTTGTATGGTATAGGGTACTCAGTGTATGGCGACGCCGGGCCCGACACCGGGGTCATCTTTTCCCCAGAAAAGTGTTTTTAAGTGGTGATCTTGCTGGCGATGGGACGTGTTGATAATCGCGTGGTTGTAAACACGGCAGTACAGTAGTTTAACCAAAGCTAACCGAATGTGTGTATCGCACGTAACTGGTTACCGTTTGCACGCGGCGAACCCCAATATTTTATTAGCTTGGAATGTTCGCTGAATCGAAGGTCCACCATTAACCCCTTCCAGCTTTGAAAGTTTGGGGTCACATAGTGTACGTGCGGAGTGGGGTCGAGGCGACGTGACAGATTAATCGGAAAATAGAAAGTTTTTTTAAGCGGAAGATGCGGGTAGATCATGGCGAAACCGACTACGGCACTGTCTCTGCGCTACAGGTCTTAAAATTCGAGGGATTCCCGTCTTCCAGGGGGGTCCAGGTCTAGCTACAAGCACGTGCGATAACGTGCGCTGTCGTACCATAACTAGTGCCAATTTGTATTTTAAATTTTAAAAGATTTTGATTTGTAAAAATCAGATGCCACAATGTGGAGAACCTACATGTTGCGACAGCCAGCCGTTTTTAACCGTCTCGGGGAATTCAAGGCAGTTATGGTATAGATGGTATTTTTGTCACGATTTAAAATATAGTATTCCTGGGTGTTTTTAGAATTCACCTTTAGTACACTATTGAAGTTAATTTCTCATGGCAACAGCGATTTGCTCCAACCTGTCAGACGGTCTACTGTAGAAAACGAAGACAGCTTGCTTGTAATGAACAGCTAACCCTACACTAACGATGTGGCTGAGAACAGTAACTGCAGACAACCTGGGATATGGCAAGTCATTTAAAAGGGTTTAAAAATCGTCGATGTCTGATCCTCAAAGTAAAATAGTTCACCTTAAAATGTAGCCAGCGCAGTGCCTCGCCCGTGCAGTCGGAATGCGCGATTATTGAAATTCTAACGCTTCCTCTGTAAATACCACAGTTCGCTGTTTGCTCGGTGTAAAAAATGGGGTACTTCTCCGGGATGTGCGAACACGCTTGGAATTGCCCCCCTTGCTTCTGGCTTGTCGCCAGAATTCATCGGAAAGATAAGATTCTGAACTTCAAACGCCTCTTGCGGGCTCCTCGGCGTGCCACCAACCTCGCGCAGATGACAGTTCTGACTTTTGACATTTGTGCAGCTCGCAGAGAGCACTTTGAAGTAACAGATCGCACCCCTGTGCACAAACATGGGGAGATCTTTTTTTCTCACTGAGGCATATGACGATTCACGCGTGTGCTAGAAAACAGGATGCCTAGTATAACTTCACTATATTGTCCGTAGTTGCTTGTTTTCGCCAGCCCGACCTTAGCACCATTTGATATATTTTGGGCCAAATGCAATAGCCTACACGGGACAACAAATCACAATGGTTGTTCCAACTTCACAGAGGTCTCGTGGTTTTAACGTGAGATGTACTCCCCCTTATGATGAATGTTGCAATTGACCAACTTGAGTCAATCAAGTGATAACATTAACGTGAGCAGGGGCGGAGATTTGCTCAGTTTGGCAAGTTTCCGCTCTCTACACCCGGGTGAAATATGGCCAAATCGTTGTGAGAGGAAGTGGGCTCGGTGGGGGGAATGAAAACTAAGGAAGTGTAGTGTGGGAAGTGAAACGAAAGACACACTGACAATTCCTGCTTTCAGGAAAAAAATTCGAAGGCTTGCTTTAAAACCACTTGTGAACATATCCCAGAAGACTTTTAACAATAAGCGAATGTTATCGATAGCCAGCTTACTGCTAAATGAAGATACAGCTGCCTACATGCAAGCTTGATCACGCCTATGTGTTGCTTGAGCTATATCTGATTGATTAATTACGTGCGTCCCCTGTCAATGATGTTAGTAGGTGCTTTAGAAACGTGCAAGAAACAAAATCTCTCAAGACATCTGCTCTAGGAACATAACTAGGGCTTACCATTTCCTTTGATGTAAAACATTTTTGTCATTTTGATTTTCTTCTTCAAACTTTTTTTTTTCAATTCTGTGTGCAATAAAAAGGACAGTCATTTTTTTCTTTCATCCAGATAAAGCTTAATCGGTTGGCCTATTAAGCTTTTACGTGAATAATCATTTCATAATAATCCTGGATAGAAAAGGTACTAGATGGACTACGGCTATTGGTTATGATGATGACTTTGCATGATCCTTAAACATTTAGATAATGACCAGTGTGCTCACTTTTGTAAGTTGCTTTGGAAAACAGTGTCTATTCAATTCTTCAATGTACAGAAATGTCAATGGGCTGCAACAGTTGAAGTAAGAAAAAAAAAAAGAAGAAGCTATTTGGTACAACACAAATTTAGGATTTGAACATTCAGCCTCCTGGTTACAATCCTGGCTCCCTGTTCTGTAATGGATGCTAGTCAATCATGAGTAAAAAGCTCTTTGACTTGCATAGCAAACGAAGAACGGCAGCACTTACACAGTTAGTGCCGGCTTCTCTCTGCCCACAATTCAGTCTGGCCGTTTTATGCGATGTGTGTGTGTGCATGCATGCGTTTTCAACGTGGACACAGACAAACTTTTCTTCTGGAACTTGTGGCACGTTCGTTCATTACCGAGCGGCACCATTTGCATGCGGTAGGCCTGTGTTTCCATGCCGACAGACTGTGTTGCTGCCCCCATTTAAAGCTGTGCACTGCTGTGCCTTGTTACGACAGGCTGAAAAAGTACAGGACTGAAATTGCGGTGTGCTGCTGTAACGCTGTCTCTGCTTTAGTGTTTTCTCATTGACTCTCGGGGGAACCGTCCGTTCTCCCGAACGAGGAAATGAGCAGCGTGGTTTGGGATCCGCGCCCCCCCCCTCCACCCCACCCTGCAGGCTGTGTAACCTGTGATTTGTTCCTCTTCTTTTACTGCAGAGTTTGCATCTGGACCGAAATAACGTTTGAAAAAAAAAAAAAGGTTTCCGTTTATGTATGTTTATGCAACACTTTGCAGACACGACTAAACCACAGGCAGCAAGACTCTGAGAGAAGCAGGCTAATGCTCTGGAGCTTAAATATGGTACACGAATACTACAGTCTGGCCCTGAGGGAAAGTTATACTGCTGGTTTTCCTTTCTACCTGATTGATTAATATGACTGATTGGCCGCAGATTCTGCTCCCTTGGTGTCCCAGATCTAAACTGGTCCCTGATTGGAGGGGGAGAATGAAAACCAGCAGCACTAATGGTCTCCAGGGCCTGAATTCTGCTACTGTCGAGGGTAATGGGATCTCACAAGGAGAGAAGGGAAATGTTGGAACATCTCGGTCTGAAGTAAACTGTCCCTTTAGGAATGAACGGTGAGCCTCTTAAGCACAGGTGTCAAACTCCAGTCCTGTAGGGCCGGTGTGTCTGCAGGTTTAACTCCAGTCCTGGAGGGGGCGCTGTGTCTGCGGGTTTGACTCCAGTCCTGGAGGGGGCGCTGTGTCTGCAGGTTTAACTCCAGTCCTGGAGGGGGTGCTGTGTCTGCGGGTTTGACTCCAGTCCTGGAGGGGGCGCTGTGTCTGCGGGTTTGACTCCAGTCCTGGAGGGCCGCGGTGTCTGTGGGTTTAGCTCCAGCCCCGGGGGGCTGTGGTGTCTGCTGGTTTTGCTGGGGGGGGGGGGGGGGGGGGTGAATGAGCTTGTCGACCTCAGGCTCAGGCCTTTTTTTGGGGGGGGGGGGGTGGCGTTGGGGGGGTTTGGGCTATTTTGGGGTGGTGGCAGCTGAGCTTCCCCTGGCTCCCCTGACATCAGCATTCGAATTTCCAGTTGAAAACCATTCTAATCACATAGCCTATTTATCTTAGGCTATTAAGGCTTAATTGCACTTATTGAAATCTAACAAGCTGTTAACTGTTTTTAATCTGACACGTTTGAAGTCTAATGAAGGATGAGCGAGTGGCCTCTCAATGCCACATTTATGGCAGAGTCTGGCTTTCATTCTGCAAGGAGTGGACATTTCACACCAATTTAAGAACTTTTAAATCGGTCAGCTCAGTTCTCCAGACCGATAATGCATGCTGATTTTCTGTAATGTCCCGTGTCAAACGACCCCTCTTGAAAGAAGCTGGCCTACATTTTTTAAATTGATTTGTTGACGGACCAATAGCTGGAATCAGTTCAGCCTAAGTCCTGAGTTCAGTGTTGCCAGATTGGGCGGAATCCCCCGCCCATTTGGGCTACACTTTTGTTACTGTGCGGGGGGAAAATGGATTTGGGCGGGTTCATTGTTTTCACATCTGGCAACACTGCCAGAGTGCTGAAAGAGCGGGCACCTGGACCAGGCCCTTGTAGTGTCCGTCTGCTGACAGCACCTGTGTTAGCGAAACTAAAAGAGGCTTTAGAACCCCAGCAAGGCAGCGCACTGGTACACAGCCTCCCACTCCACTGCAGGCCACTGTCCCTGCAGACACTGAAATGCTGGTCCCTACAGACACTGAAACGCTGGCCCCCACAGACACTGAAATGCTGGTCCCTGCAGACACTGAAACGCTGGTCCCTGCAGACACTGAAACGCTGGTCCCCACAGACACTGAAATGCTGGTCCCCGCAGACACTGAAATGCTGGTCCCCGCAGACACTGAAACGCTGGTCCCCACAGACACTGAAACGCTGGTCCCTACAGACACTGAAACGCTGGTCGCTGCAGACACTGAAATGCTGGTCCCCACAGACACTGAAATGCTGGTCCCCACAGACACTGAAATGCTGGTCTGTACAGATGCTGAAATGCTGGTCGCTGCAGATGCTGAAATGCTGGTTGTTGCAGACACTGAAATGCTGGTCCGTACAGATGCTGAAATGCTGGTCGCTGCAGATGCTGAAATGCTGGTCCCTGCAGACACTGAAATGCTGGTCCGTACAGATGCTGAAATGCTGGTCCCTGCAGATGCTGAAATGCTGGTTGTTGCAGACACTGAAATGCTGGTCCGTACAGATGCTGAAATGCTGGTCACTGCAGATGCTGAAATGCTGGCTGTTGCAGATGCTGAAATGCTGGCTGTTGCAGATGCTGAAATGCTGGTTGTTGCAGATGCTGAAATGCTGGTTGTTGCAGATGCTGAAATGCTGGCTGTTGCAGATGCTGAAATGCTGGTCGCTGCAGATGCTGAAATGCTGGTCGCTGCAGACACTGAAATGCTGGTCCGTACAGATGCTGAAATGCTGGTCGCTGCAGATGCTGAAATGCTGGTTGTTGCAGACACTGAAATGCTGGCTGTTGCAGACACTGAAATGCTGGTTGTTGCGATGCTGCTGTTAATACGCTGAAGATGTGTAGATGGGGTTTTCGGTGCTTTTCCAGGTGTAAAAAAACGCCACTTAGGCCTGTTCATTCATTTTATTCCCCTCCATGCCTCCGCCTGCGTGAAATTCAGTCTGTCACTGTCTCTGCCTCTGGACATTTCAGATTCTGCATAGAAAATGTCTTTTTTGCAAAAAAGACCCACATCTCCCGCGTCAGCTGTATTAGCTGAATAGTCTGACGCTGTACCTGTGACATTGTATAAGGACTCAGGTCAAACCTTCCACGAGATGGCCTGGGGGGGGGGGGGTGTCATAAATGGATGAAATTCCATAATTGCCAGTATCGGGTTTCCCACCAGCTTGTAATCAGTGGATCAGAGTTAGTGAAAGATGAGGCGTTTTTGTTCTGCTAATCCAGTTATCCCTCTGTGTGGGGCCTGCTAACAAAGCTCAGTTTATTAGAGTTAAAACATCTACAATGATACTGTGTGGAATTAGGGTGTAGGGGACCGTTCATTATTACAGTAGTTTAATTACAAGAGCTGATAAGACCATGGCTAATGGCAACATTTTTTGGGGGGGGGGGGGGTGGGGGGTGATCAGAGGGAACTGATCACATAGTATGGCTCTTGTGTGTAAAATGACCAAATTGTTACTGTTTATTTTATCCCAGAGCTTTGAGAAAGGAGAATTAAACACTAATAAGGTAACTGAGAGTTGTATGAGAGATTTGGTTGGCCACTTCAAACCATTGTAAATTAGCCATCGAACTGTCCTGAGATTGACACCACACAATTTTCGACTGACGCCTTCCGGTTGGTCCTGGAAATGGCCTGCTTCATGAGCTATAGGCTGCATGCTGAAGATTATGCCTAGAACACAGAGTTAATTTTAAATCCAGTGCTGCTTAACACCACTGTAGTCTTGAAGATCTTTGCGAAACGAGTCTGTGACAACATGGTGCATATCTGGCAGCTCTCTGGTGCACATCTAGTTAGCTGGTGCATATCTAGGAAGGCTGTCTATTCCAACCCCCCTTTGAATAATTCAGGCTCATTCATTTTTCCCTCAGCCTCTATATCTCTGTTTCTTTCCATGTATAAAAGAGTCACAGCATCCATTTCCCCTCCTGTGTTCAGGCATGTAGATGGGATGATATCAGTTGGCTAATTGTCATCTTATACACTGTTGTGTATGCGCTGTTTTTTCCTGTTTTATTAATTATCAATCCTTTTTTATTGATCTGACTCTGACTGGCCCGATATAAGTTATTGTAATGCTGACAGGTCCACATAAACATCTGTAAATAGGCCTGTATAAAATATCCTTCATTGGGTTCTCATGATATGTCTAATATTACAATTTATTTAATGGTCAATATTTATTACTTCTGGCACACAGTAACCATCTGTCAAACATGATCTGGTAGTTCATGAATGAGTGAAACATTTCATTTGTATAGAACCTTTCCGGGCACTCAAAGTGCTTTACAGTGATGTGGGGGGAACTCACCTCACCCACCACCAATGTGTAGCACCCACCAGGGTGAAGCAGAGCAGCCATTTTGCACCAAAACGCTCTCCACACACCAGCTCAGGTGAAGAACCATTTTAGCCAATTAAATCAGGGGAGGATTTTTTCGCCCTTTTCCCCCTTTAAGGTGTGAGATCGCAAATACGTGATTAGAATGTTCTTACCTGAACATTCTAATTCTGATCTAACAATCACTACTGGTAACTGAAAGCAATACAGTTCTAGAACACTCTTGAAGACTTGGGAAAAAAACATTTCAAAAAAACCTGCTCTTCAAAGAGTTAAACTGAAGCTGGAACCACGTTCCACCTGTTTGCTTCTCCTGAAATTAAAAGCAAAAACGCGCCATTTCAATCACCATTTTCATCTCCTTCTTTGAGCCTGCATCATTTATACCAAAATAGCTGATTGTCAGGCTGCTTATAGGCTATCAGTTTGGAGATGTTTTTCTTAGTATTGCTGGTATTAACATCTCATAAGTGTAATGAGAACTGGGATGAGGAAGGGGTGGGGTGGGGGGGGGGTGCTGGTCATGTTAGCATTTGAGTTGACTGATTGAGAGGCATGATCTCTGCCATAATTCAATGAAAGCACTGTGCTGTCTGGCACCTCCAGTTGCATTTTCATTTTTTCTGTGAAAAAATGTTGAGCTGTGTGTGGGTTTTGGGGGGGGGGGGGGGGGGGGTTTTGGGGGGAGGGGGGGGCAGGCAGAACTGTGTGCAGTGGCTGGATGTGTAATGTTATCACCTGTGACTAATGCACTAATATTGCCAGCTGTCTATTTTTACCCTCCTTACAGTTCACTGAAACACCACCTCCTTCTTTTTAATGGGGTGATTCATTGAGAAATCTATATTTAATCCATGGTAATAAAATCAGAAGGTGAATGAGCTGGCGGTCTGTTTGTGTAATAGTACACCAATCAGTGCCGTAAAGTCTCAACCTGCTGTGGATTGGGGGTGGAAATGGTTACCCAGAATGCAAGTGAGCAGGGATCTGGTTTGCACTTCCACTGGGCATTTGATTTTAGCCTTTCTTTTAAGCGAAATGAGAACCACATGCAGAACCAGAGCTGTGTGAACTGGAGCTGAAGGTTGTTTTTATGGGTTGAGATAAAAAAAATGAAAAAATTTCAACATCTGCATCGTATGAGGAATGATTTAAAGCACATTTTCAGTCTTGGATAAACGCTTCATTCTGATGTAATGTAATGATGAAGATTTTTTTTCTCCTTCTTCTTCTTCCCCTGAACTCTCCCCCCTCTCCACAGGTATCAGATGTATGGGATCTGTGCAGAATATTTTATTATTTATTTTATGCACTGCCCAATTTAAAGAAAACGGTTGGACTGTAGCCTATATCAGAGTTAGGTTTTTTTTTTAAACTCTTGCAGCCACGCCTGAAAAAACCCCATAAAAGTTGACTTAAATCTCATTTTTTAATGTGTTCAGTGTAACTTTCAGAAAGTAAGTAGGCTGAACCTCTGCAGAGATTTTGGGTTTTTAACCCTTTGAGAGGGACGTGTGCTTTGTACAAAGGGAGCGGGGGATGCAGGGGTTCAGGTCAGTTGAGTTAAACTGCTCATCTACGATTGGACGGATTGCATTCAGCTGGTTTGCTTGTAAGGATGGTCTATGCTTTGATTGGATGGATTCCACCCTGGCAATTTTGCCAATGGGGTTGATATGTGTTTTGACTGATTGCGTTTCTCTTGGCTGCTAGTTACCTGTAGCCCTATGGTCCTTTTCGGTGCCATTGAAACGGCTACTGAGGCTTGCTCTGGTATGTATTATTCATCTAATTAGCCTCAAAAGTTTTTGTGGAAAACATTACAGATAAACAATATTGCATTATAATATAGATATTAAAACAAATGTAACGAGCATCATTTTTTGAAATATGACCAGTTCTGTGACATCATAGGACATCCTGAAGGTCACATGCTAGTTTGCATGCACGTATCTGGACAAGATATATGTGACATTTCTTTATTGGTAGAAAGCAGTGGACCCCAACCAATCACAGAGTACATTGGTGACAACCAAAAAAAGAATAACAACAGTGATTGGTTTATACTGCTTTGTCCTCAGGGCACCTGTAAATCCACCGATCACTGTCACCCTTTTCTGTCGGTTCCTCGTGACACACTTTGTGGTTGCTGGAGCTGCACTATTCCTATTTTATTACCTTTCGGTTTGTGCCAAGAATTTTAATGGGTTAGGACAGGCGGTGATGTTTGCACGTACCGGTGCCAAAACAGAAGTAAATACAGTAGCTCCATTGGGCCAGGACTGATCTGCGTCTGGCTTGCCCCCAGTAAGCCCACACATGAGTCTGGGTGGGCTCTGCTTTAATAACCCTGGTCTGCAGTGGCTAAATCTCTTTGGATCATCAGGGCTGGATAACGCGCTGAGCGGCAGACAGCGCGTGGGTTTGGAGCATCAGCTCCTCACAGACAGCTAGCGGTCTGTTCTGTGAGGCGCGAGGCCACGCTGTGCTGTTTCGTAGGTGACTTAGGGTTGTAACTAGTTAGCTGTTTCGTGGGTGACTTAGTTAATGCACCTGACTTAACTACTGCTTGTATTTTTCCATAGACTGCGTTGTTGCTGTTCTCGTTTGTGTTAGTGTTAAACAGTTTAACCTTCAGGGTCCAAGTTGAACTATGCGGTTGTTCCCTGCACTTGGACCGGTACTTCTCTCTAGGGTTTTCAGCACACTTGTCCCTGGTTATGGTTGTACACTTTGTTGTACGTCGCTCTGGATAAGAGCGTCTGCCAAATGCCTGTAATGTAATGTAATAATGCTTCTTAACGATGCGCTCAGCTCTGGGCGGTTGTGGCACAGACTGTGGCCCCCCAGGCCTAACCCTGCACACGCTGTGACCCCCCAGGACTAACCCTGCACACACTGCGGCCCCCCAGGCCTAACCCTGCACACACTGTGGCCCCCCAGGACTAACCCTGCACACACTGCGGCCCCCCAGGCCTAACCCTGCACACACTGTGACCCCCCAGGCCTAACCCTGCACACACTGCGGCCCCCCAGGACTAACCCTGCACACGCTGTGGTCCCCCAGGCCTAACCCTGCACACGCTGTGACCCCCCAGGACTAACCCTGCACACGCTGTGACCCCCCAGGCCTAACCCTGCACACACTGCGACCCCCCAGGGCTGCGTGACCCGTGATTTAGGTTAAGACTGCAAGTCCCTTATGAAGAAAAGCTTTGGTTTCCATGCCTGAGCGAAGGATAGAAAAAGGTTGCGGCCTGTAGTAAAAACAAGAGCGAGTGTGTTCTGTACACCTTAAGTGCCTGAGAGAGCCTGTGTGAATGTGCCGTTATTTTAAAGTCCTACCCCACCCCCCCCTTTTTGATGGGATCTCTGAGCAGTGTGTGATGTCTCTGACTCGCGTTTGAAGCTGCTACGCTTGATTGAATTTGACGGTCGGACTTTCGTTCTGCGGAACAGCCGTTGTGTTCGCCGCAGAGAGTTTGACGGGCGTTTGAATTTAACGGATGTGCGTGCGAAACCGTATCGGCGTCTGTAACCGGACAGCGGACTGCGGCGTCGGTCCTCAAAACGAAGATACCGAACATAATCTGGATTGCGTGTGCGCTGGATATCGAAACAACACAACAAGTTGGAACAATTTTTCATGCCGTTAGGCCTAATGTTTTTTTTTTGTTGAGATTTGCTCATTTGGAAGAACATAATTACAAGAAAGTGTCTGTCCTCTCGTGCAATCTCTCTAAACCGATTATTATGGCTTGCACAACAACGAGCGGTTAGCCTAATTGCCCCCCCGTTCTCCTGTTTCTTCGCTGGTAATTGTTTTGCTCAACATGACTGCCTTGTGGATCCTTCTGTCTGTCTAATCTTTTTGCGCTCGGCCGTAGCTCCTCTGTCTCATTTTAAACGATCAATTTGCGGGTTCCTTCAGCGTTTTCCTCACCTCCTCTCCTGCCCTCCTTAATCCTGAACGTTGACTGCTAGGTTTCTGCGGCAGAAAAAGTGTTTCAGAATGGTAACAGAGTGGCACGGGCTCTGTTTGCGAAGATGCAGGGTGTGTCGCTGGAGGAGCCGGTCCTGTCGATACCTGCAGAAATAAGCTGTCTAGTATTTCCCTTTTCTTCGCTTCTAGGGGTCCTTACTCTGTTGAACCTTAGTGAAGTCCACTTCAGAGTGGGCTTTCCCAGATTTCCTCATCCCATGACCCACTTGATTTGTAAATACTGTTCAGTGACCCCCCCTCTTTTATTCCCAAACTCGACCCTCAGCCTTTCTGGGACCAATTTGGTGGCCCTTCTGCATACTCTCATTGCCCACTAGGCCTCGCGCCCCATTGGTTGGGAATCGTTCTTCTAGAGCTCTTCCAGATCTTTGCTTTGTGAGTGGGGGGGGGGGGGGGACCAGCTTTGAAAGTGTTCAGTCATGTGACACGTGACGTCAGTTCCCTGTCTGTGGTTCCGTTCGGGTCAGGTGCCCTGACCCTCGAGATCCCTCTCTTGTCCTTTCGGTTCTGCAGCTTGAGTGTGTCAAACGGTCGCCGTGCGTCAGTGTGAACTAGACCTGCCGTTTCACTGCAGCAGTGCTGGGGGGTAAAGGGTCAGGTGTTTGATTCTGTGTGCAAACCCACCTGTCTGTCCCCAGCTCGAGTTCTGTCGGGGGGGGGGAGAGGGGGTCCTATTCATCTGGCAGATGGCTGTCGGAGGGGGCACCCAGCTATAAAAAGAATCCACCCCCCCCCTCCAAGGACAGAGGATCCACACACCCCTTCATTCACCTCCAAAAACATCCCATCCATGACACCACTGCCAAATGGCTGAATATGAAATAAAACCCATGCCCCCCTGGTTCTGTGCTGGGCCAAGCTGCCGGATTTTAGGGACTTTGGCTCTCAAGCAGTAAACCCCACTGTCGGAGAAGAAATGTCCTAGTTGACGTGTGACTGGAGTCGACTTGGGGCCAGACCTCCCGCACACACCCTGGCTCTGCATCAGGAGCGTCTGTCTGACTGCCACTGCTCATGCAGGCGAGCATTCTGTGCGCCCAGGTTCTGAGAATAACCCCCCCCCCCCCCAGCAGAATCAAGCCCCACTCACACCCAGGTTCTGAGAATAACCCCTCCCAGCAGAATCAAGCCCCACTCACACCCAGTTTCTGAGAATAACCCCTCCCCAGCAGAATCAAGCCCCACTCACACCTAGGTTCTGAGAATAACCCCTCCCCAGCAGAATCAAGCCCCACCCCACCTTACGGCTGCCACAGTGGGCACGCACACTTCCTGTTCGCTCTCTCTCTCAGAAGAATTGAATCGCAGAAAATAGGCTACCTTTTCCGGATAATTCCGTCAGATCAGCGACTTTTGGTAATCGGTTTTCGGCTCCTCTCTCTTGATTGGCTCTTTCTGCGGATATTCAGGTCACAGTTCAGACCAACCTTGGGGCAGCAATGTAGCATAATGGGAAATGGGTAGGGGACTGGGCTTGTGGCTTAAAGGTTGCAGGTTTGATTCCCAGGTTAGGTCATTACTGTACCCTTGAGCAAGGTACAGCCCCGATTGCTTCATTGAAAGTGCAGCTGTATTGCTGGATACTGTGTATAAAGGAAAAAGGTAAGGTATGCTGCTGTGACTAGCAGTGTTTAATGCCAGCAGTGTATTGTAATGTATCAATGGTCTATCCAGCTCTTTTTAAAACTGCCAATTTACCAAAGTTCTCATGACGGTGATGTGTGATTAGTTGGTTCCCCCCCCCCCCCCCCCCCCCCCCACCCCCCCCCCACCCCCCCACACACACACACACACCCCCCCCGCAGCGCCTCAGAGACGCTTTATGAGTACAAGCCCTGGCCGGCTGGCGTGCTAACGCCTCGACGCTGAGAGCAGGCCGTTAGCATTCTGCTGGGGGATCGTGCCTGCTGCTGAGCTGCCACTCTGTCAGACGTGTCTGGCTCGGTTTGGACCCGACTCCCCGCCCTCCCTCCCGCCCGCCCGCCCCCCCAGCCCGCTTTAGACCCGTCTCCCCGCCCCCCCGCTTTAGACCCCGACTCCCCCCCCCCTCCCCCCCCCCACACGTTCGCGGCGCTGAATGCTCAAACAGGCTGTGATTCACGGCGGGAGGGCCCAGGCTCTGGCGCTGTGGGTTGCTTAGTCACAGCGGAAGCCGCGCGCGGTTTGACGGCGTGGGACGTGCGGCCGTCCCGCGCGCTCTGAGCGGTAGCCCCGGTGTGGGAGGGGCTCTGCGGCGGGGCGTTCGATTTTTTACGCTTTTACTCTGGAAAGTCACGCGTTCCGCTCTCTTTGATTTGCCGTGGGAGGGCGGCTCGGAGGTGACTTGGTGATTCGGAATGCTGGAACAAGGTTAAGACATGCACTGAGTTACAGGGCTTGAATTTGAATTTTATCCGCTCATGGAAAGTAGGCATGCTGTAGTGGTAAGTTTAACTGTTTTGTCGCATCCGTAGAACAGACAGGAACAGCGCTTTCCTTGCTTCTGTTGCCCTGGAGGACATCGATTCATGCAAGGCTTGTGCTGGCAGACCTCCGCTTGTACAGAAGTCAAAATGAGTCTCTTCATTGTTTCCTTTTTAAATTTTACCTGTGTTTAGCCAGGTAGGTCACCTGAGAACCTGAGCAGGTTAACACCTCTCCTCTTTAGAAACATTCCACGGGATCCTTTCGTGACCACAGTGAGTCAGAACCTTGGTTTGCCGTCTCATCCTCAGGACAGCACCTCCTACAGCGCAGTGTCCCCATCACCGTGCTCCGGATGTTCACTATTTCTTGAGAGTTGTTTATGCGTCTGTATTCCGTGTGCGGTATCCTGTTTTTTAAAAATGTATTAGCATTGTGAGGATGCAGTTCCTTAGTTAGCATCTCAAACCGTTTCCACGCTTGTGCTAGGATTGACATTTAGGCTTGCAGAGCAGCACACTGCTGTCTCAGCCTCCCGGTGGACGTGAAAAGCGCACGTATTTGCGGGCCCTCCTGGCACCTGACGCTAATTCGGGAGCCCAACTTTGCCGGGCAGGGCTGTTCCTCCGGGTGCTCTGGCTTGAACGGGTCAATTGATTTTTCTTTGAACCCGTGTCCGTGGGTTAATCCGTTTAGGGCGCAGGATTTGCTCGCTCACTCTCTCTCTCTCTCCCTCTGAACCAGTGACCCAAATCAGCCAGCGAGTGGACAGTGTTACACTCATGGTGTAAAAAAGGAAGATGCCCAACGCTGAGCTGTACACAGACGCTAACCTCAGGTCAGATTTGTATGTCACTCTAACTCTCCTCAGTCCTGCCAAGTTAAACTGGAGATGCTGAGTGAGTATATGTAGTACTGAGCACCTCCAGGTCAGAGTATCCCTTCTGAAATGCCGTAAGAACTCAAAATAGATAAACCATACGGGCAGATTTCATATTCTGCCTGAGCATTGCCGTTAGAAGGCGGGGATAAATACTTTAAGGGAACTGGTTTTATTTTAACATGTCCCATTCCCCTAGCCTTGCGTAGCTGCAGTAGTCCAGGGGGAAGGTTTCTTTTTTCGCTCCCTCTCTCTGTGAGGCTGCCCACACTAACGCGCTTTGGTCAAAAGTGGGTCAAAAACCCAAAAGAATAACGCGGTCCACATGCCGAAGCTCACCCCTGACAGCTGTGCTCTTCTGATTCTGTGTCCGCGGCAGAGTGATTTCGGGGTGAGCCTGTGGGCTGGGCCGGGACGTCTGATTAATGCTCCTCCTCTGCAGGATGGGAACGTGGGAGTCGCAGAGGGGTACGACAGCCCCTATTTTTACTCGGGCAAAGCCCAAGATCTCCGGAGAGAGCAAACGGGGGGCCTGGCAGGATTAATACTGACCGCACACTACGAGCTGCGCCCCCCCACCCCTCAGACCTGCTCTGGCTCCTGTAACAGGGTGGAGAGCTGGGGCTCAGACTTGTCTGTCCCCTAGCACACTTGTTATTGACATGTCATTGTACAAACCTTCAGAATGCTCAGCTGAGCCTGCACTGCGTGTGTAATAAAACAGCCACGGGCCTTCTAGGCCCACCGGTGTTCAGTCTGCTTCAGGCATCTGTTTCTGTTATCAAAGGATAATGATTTGAATGATTATTATTAGTTTTAGATTTACAGGCATTTAGCAGACGCTCTTATCCAGAGCAACTTACGTTGTCTCCAGTTATACATCTGGATATATACTGAAGCAATGCAGGTTAAGTACCTTGCTACTTAACGTACCTACCGGGGAATTGAACCTGCGACCTTTAGGTTACAAGACCAACTCCTTAGCCGTTATACTACACTGGTATTATTAGTTTTGCCTGGTATTCTTAGTTTTGTTGTTGCTAAGATGTTTAGTTTCTCAGAAAAAGCCCCTTATATGGGGCGTGTTATTCCTCCATGCAGCAGCGTGTTCAGTAGCGAGGTTCAGGCTGTGTGCTGTCCTTATTTCTCTGGGTTAGAGCAGCCCCTGTGGGCTGGGGCCTCTGTGACTGTGCACACAGAGAGCTCTGACTGTCCCCCGCAGCAGAGAACAGAACAGGACCTCATTGCTGCTGGCTCTCCCCTCACAGAGACGGGGCTGCTCCCGACCGGGGCGTGTAGCCTTGAGCTGGAGTGAGGGCTCGCCATCCCTTAGCCTGCGTCGATGGGTCTGTGTGCGTTAGCGATGGGTCTGTGTGTGTTAGCGATGGGTCTGTGTGCGTTAGCGATGGGTCTGTGTGCGTTAGCGATGGGTCTGTGTGTGTTAGCGATGGGTCTCTGTGCGTTAGCGATGGGTCTGTGTGTGTTAGCGATGGGTCTCTGTGCGTTAGCGATGGGTCTGTGTGCGTTAGCGATGGGTCTGTGTGCGTTAGCGATGGGTCTCTGTGTGTTAGCGATGGGTCTCTGTGCATTAGCGATGGGTCTCTGTGCGTTAGCGATGGGTCTGTGTGCGTTAGCGATGGGCCTGTGTGTGTTAGCGATGGGTCTGTGTGCGTTAGCGATGGGTCTCTGCGTTAGCGATGGGTCTCTGTGCGTTAGCGATGGGTCTCTGTGCGTTAGCGATGGGTCTGTGTGCATTACCGATGGGTCTCTGTGCGTTAGCGATGGGTCTCTGTGTGTTAGCGATGGGTCTCTGTGCGTTAGCGATGGGTCTCTGTGCGTTTGCAATGGTTCGTGTGCGTTGGCTGTGCCACAAGGCTATGCTTTCCCAAATCAGACCCAACAGTAAAACGTGCCTGGAGCTGTGGTTTGTTTGGTTACTGAAGCAAGCCGCAAACCACAGTTTTAAAGCGATTTTTAGGCCACGTTTTTTAAAGGTTTGAGAGAGAGAGAGAGAGGGGGGGGGAGAGAGAGAGAGAGAGAGTGAGAGGGGGAGGGGGAGGGAGAGAGAGAGAAAGAGAGAGGCGGAGAGGGAGAGAGGGAGAGGGGGAGGGAGAGAGAGGCAGAGAGAGAGAGAGAGGCAGAGAGAGAGAGAGCAGCGGGACGGGAGAAAGGGAGACGGGGAGAGAGAAAGAGAGAAAGAGAGAGAGAGAGAAAGTGAGAGGGGGAGAGAGAGAGAGAGAGAGCTTTGGCAATATGTATTTTTAAATATGTCATGCCAATAAAGCATTTGAATTTGAATTTGAGAGCAGAGAGAATGAGAGGAGAGAGAGAGAGAGAGAGAGACCTGGCACATGACCAGCGGTTTCGAGTGACACAGAGAAACGTGGCGGATGGCGTCACGGCGCTGGTTTGTGGTTTGGAGGTCGTGTTGGGGAAGTGATCTTGTACATTAACAGCGGGTTTAATTGGTGGGTGGGAGAGCAGGACTGCCGGTGGAATTAATCATGTCAGACGCACACGCTTTCAAAGTCACCCCGTGTAAGGGCATCAGCTGGTGCTGGCTGTTCTTGTTGTTAATGTTACTGCTGTTATTATTGTTAATATTGCTAATTACTTTGCTGTACTAATACCACCAAGGCTGTAATTATTTATGGGGTGGAGGGCTTACAACCCCCCCCCCCCCCCCCCCAATATAACAAAACAGGCCAAATAATCCCCCTAGTAATATAGCATAATGAGGAAAATAATTTAATGTAATAAAGCATCAGGAAGAAATATTAATTTTCCCCTCAGAATCCAGCAGAAATGGTCATTTCACAGCTGTTCTTTAAAAAATGTTCACCCATGAGTAGCACTGCCACTACCACCCGGGCTGAGGATGTTAAATTAAATTCAGCTCATGAATTTAAAAGTTAACATGATATTCTTTGAAGATATTTCAGTTCTTTTATATTCCTGAATTTGTCTGACTTGAAATGGACCCTTACTACTGATACCACTGTTAAATATTACTGTGACTGGTACTATAACTACTACTGCAACTTCTAGTATAACTGCTACTGTAACTTCTACTATAACTGCTACTGTAACTGCTACAGTACCACTGTTAAATACTACTATGACTGGTACTATAACTACTACTGTAACTTCTAGTATAATTGCTACTGTGACTGCTACAGTAACTGCTACTGTAACTGCTACTATATCTGCTGCTATAACTGCTACTGTAACTGCTACTATATCTGCTGCTATAAGTGCTACTGTAAGTGCTACTATAACTGCTGCTATAACTTCTACTATAACTGCTACTGTAACTGCTGCTATAACTGCTACTGTAAGTGCTACTATAACTGTTGCTATGACTGTTACTGTAGCTACTACTATAACTGCAGCTATGACTACTGCTGCTGATATTCAGGATGGTAATGACCCTCTTGCTGACCTCTCTGTCTCTCTCTCTCTCAGCCTCATGAGGGCAGGTCTGCCATGCTCAGCTAACGCTGCTGCTCAGCTGCTGGAGTAGAGGTGGCTCCCGGACCGTCCACGATAAACATATGGCAGCACTGGGGGTAAGCTGCTCTGTCGCTGTCTCCCACAATGCTTCACTGCGCTCTGCCACGCTGCCGTCGCTCTCTGCGTTTATTCTCCCATAATCCTTCACTCTGTGTCTGTTCTCCCATAATCCTTCACTGTGTTTATTCTCCCATAATCCTTCACTCTGTGTTTACTTTCCCATAATCCTTCGTTCTCTATGTTTAATCCCAGCATCCTTCATTCTATGTGGTTATTCTCCTAGAATCCTTCGCTATCTGTGCTCATTCTCCCACAATCCTTCACTCTGTGTTTATTCTCCACAATCCTTCACTCTGTTTATTCTCTAAGCATTCTTCATCTCTTGTGCCTTAACACAGATTACTTTTTCAAACCTGCAGCCCTCTAGCTGTAGAATTCTGAATAAATGAACTGTTTGAGAAGCATAAAAACGATGCCTTGGTTGGGTATACACGCCCTGCTCTTTGACCACGAACGTCCCAGGGCGATATCGGGGTGCTCAGCGTCGGGATGCTGAACACGGTGACGCGATCGTGCCTGTGATTTACGAGCGCGCCTGTGGTGTGGCTGCGGCCAGGGGAGGGCCCCGCCCCAGAGGAGCAGGGGCGTGGCCTGGAATCCCGCCAGCGCTGGGAGCAGCTGCAGCGTTCGCCGGGTGGGCGGCACCACGGCGAACGGCACGCGCGCGGTTTTGGGCGAGAGCCCAGCCCGCCTGCTTCTGAGCTCCTGAACTGATCCTTGCACTGTTCTGCATGGGCTGCTCTGCTGCACTGCTCTGCGTGCGCTGCTCTGCATGCACTGCTCTGCTGCGCTGCTCTGCATGTGCTGCTCTGCTGCACTGCTCTGCGTGCGCTGCTCTGCGTGCGCTGCTCTGCATGCACTGCTCTGCTGCTCTGCGTGCGCTGCTCTGCGTGCACTGCTCTGCGTGCGCTGCTCTGCTGCGCTGCTCTGCATGCGCTGCTCTGCTGCGTCAGGAGGAAATCACACCGTGGGTGTGAAGATCCGATCATCGTTTTAGTGATTATAGGCGATAATAGCCAAGAAGATGATTATTATCATTTTAGTGATTGTTGGCAGTAATAACCAAGGAGATGATGATTATCATCATTTTAGTGATTATTGGAGTCGGGTCCATGCAAACAGTCCAGAAAGCTCATTTAAGCTAATTATATGAGTGCAGTCCCAATCCAGGACCTGTTGCTGCACAAACAAAAAAAAAGCACTGAAGTTTTAGTATTTTTAGTTTTGAATGTTTTTAGTACTGTTGTTGCTGCTAGCACCTATTTTACCTGCACCGATTTCAGGGATTTGCTGGCAGTGATGTTGTTTGCTGTTAAGGCGTCTCATCCAACCTTAACTAAATGCATTTACTGCAAGTCACTTTGAATAGCGGTGTTGGCTAAATGACGTTATTGGCCCTTCCTTTTTTCAAAGTTCTAAGTCAGTGTTCTAGAACTCCACTGCTTTCAGTCGCCAGCAGCGATTGTGACATCAGCACTAGAACGTTCGGTTAAGAGCATTCTGATCACGTGTTTGTGATGTCACACCTTAAAGGGTCAATGCGCCGCTCTCTCCCCCCTGTCTCCGTGCAGAACTCCGAGATGCTGACCCGGAAGATCCAACTGTGGGACATCAACGCCCACATCACCTGTCGACTGTGTGAGGGGTACCTGATCGACGCTACCACGGTTACCGAGTGCCTGCACACCTGTGAGTGCCTGTCTCCCACACCTAGGGCCGCCAGATAAATGTAGAAAACTAAGAAAAAAAGAAAAAAAAATAGGAAAATTGTAGAGCACGGAAAACTCCCATGGCTTAACTGAAAGTGAAATTGGTTGTACTGGTTTGCGGCTGCCCTGAAGCTTATACCCAAAACACCAGTTGCGTGCGAAATCGCCCAAATCCAAACAAATTCTTCGGTGTGTAATGGTAGTTTGTTTCCCAGAATAAAAAGTGCACAGAAAAGGAAAGAGAAAAAGATGCAGTGAAACATTCAGAGTGAAAGTCTATGGGAGTCGGTGAGAAGGCTGGGGGGTGGGGAAAGTCAGCTGTAAAGGGGGGATATAATCACTGGGATCTGGCAACGCTGGCAGTGAAAGCTGTCACGCTGTGACCTCGGATGACCCCCTCGTTTAAAGCCCGCCTGCTGGGACACTGCTGATACCACGGAAACCTGGGTTACGGTCTAAAAACCAAGGGTCGAGCGACACACACGATTTTAATGGGAATGCACTGCATAGTGAAATTTCTAAAAGAGAAAATGTAAAAAATAATAATACTAATAAAATGGGAATCATTTGATTGGCTTGATTTCAGCTAGGTGAAACCTATCTAAGGGAGACTGAGGCAGTCCCACCCCTCACATAGAAAGTTTTGTTGGGAATTTGTTCAGCGATACTTTGCAGCGTTTTCCAGGAGAACAGGCTTTTTCTGTCGTTCCTCTCCCTGGACCTGCTAAACTGAGAATGCTGTTGTGTCTGTGCTTGCCCTGGGCACGTAGCTTGTCCGTGGAGACCAGGTTCAACTGAGGTGAATGGCTGCTCTGTGGCGCCACTGTGTGGTTGCATATCAGAAAGACATCCGTTGGTCAACATCCTGTTTTCTTTCTTTCTCTGAGCTGTTCTGCTTTTTGAACTTTCACTGTTAACTGCCCAATTTTACGGTTCTAAATAATCATTACTCTTTTGGTAGCGTATTTTTGCTGAAAATTTATCTGTGCAGTTGTGTTTTTTGCCCTTTTTGGAGGATCTGCGGTTATTTTTTCATTTCATTACTTGTACAAAATTGAAACTGAACTGACTTTCTAAAGTCCCTCAGAAAGCCTAGACCTTATTTTTCTGAAACGAACACAGTTAGAGACTGTGAGAGATTTAAGTTATGAATCCAAATGAGAACCATGGTAGTTTTTGACATCGTTGTGATTTGGTGCACTGTAGTCTTCTTATTAAACTGCATCACCAAAACGCTCACTGGAACAGAGCCTCAATAGATACCAGAATGAATTTTGAGGGAGCAGTAGTTTATTGCGTAAGTTACCAGGCCTGTAATGGATGAACTGCAGCTCGTAAATAAGAGTGTGAGTCTGAGGCTCACTGTTGGTTTAGCAGGATGTTCAGGCGGCTGGAACGCTGAACGCGGCAGCCGGGAGAAATACGATGTGGGTCAGCACTGGTGGCACCGGATGACCAGCACCTTGTAATTCAAGGCTGTGTGGAGGACCATGTTATGGAAGATATACAGGAATGTGATTGGTCCGCTGTATAATTTACAGCTGTGTGGAGGACCATGTCGTACTGGAATGTGATTGGTCAGCTGTATAATTCACGGGTGTGTGCAGGACCATGTTATGGCAGATGTACTGGAGTCTGATTGGTCGGCTGTTATTGGATCTGACTGTGCACACGTTCTGAATGATCACTGCGTTCCCACTGATGTGCATTCAGCCGCTATTTATGGGAAGGACCAGGGCGCTGGGTTTAACAGCCCTGCTCTTCCACGGGGTCTTTAAATGACTGCAGTGAGTCAGGGCCTCTGTTCAGTGCCCCATAAAATGAACAGCACCTTCCACAGCACAGTGTCCCCATCACTGTGCTGAGCCCTTTGGACTTAATGTTTGGGCCAGAGGGAAGAGTGCCCTTACCGTAAGGTTACAGAATGCAAAACAGGACTCATTTTGGTTGAAAGGCCAGGCTAACTCCAGTCTGGTTCTAACAGTAATGCCACAGTAATGATATAGTGTTATTGCCTAATGATGTTAATTTGCTCAGTGCTGAAAGTATAACTTAGCTGTAATGTTTTTATTTTTGCCATTTTGTGGAATACTTTAAAGGAACTGATGTGCAATTAGGCATGTATGATGGATTTTGAGGTCACGCTGATTTCCATCTGGTGGAACTTTTAATAAACAGGTTGAACATTGGACTTTAGTGCAACAGCAAGAGCATACATTAAACATTTAGAGTGTGGGTACCAGTATTCTCCACAAGAGGGAGACCTTTACTAGTAAATGAACTTTTAGAGCTTTGAGGATGGTGAGATCATCACCAATTTCTGCAGAATCTATCCATTTACTGTCATTGTTGTGGAGTTCCCACGACGTCCAGCTGTCACAGTCATAGGTGTGCACCTCAACATTTTAATTTTTTCCCCCCCACACAGAGAGAGCTGTTAATGTGTCGAAACACATGCCAGGTTGTGTAATGAGAGACCAGGCTTGACTCAGTGCTGGATCCTGTCTGTCAGGGGGTCTGGACCCTGCTCCTGGGCACACACACAGTCTGTTGTTTCCACAGTTAACTGATCTCGCTCCTGGTTTTTTGGGGTCTAAATTGATTTCTTATTTTAAGGTGAAACAAACGGCCTGTTCTCCCCATACAAACTTCCTGTCCTCTCAGTACACTGATACAGTGGAAGCTCTCACCCAGAGCTATTTACAGCACAAAAGCACACAAGTGCATCTGCGTAAATGGTAAGAGTGCTGTCTCTGATGTTTCCTGGTGTTTGAGCCAATCGTGCTGTCTGTATCACGTCCAGAGGAAGCCTTTGCTTTTCCGGAACATTGGTTGTTTAATCAGAAATAATAAAAAATAATGGCTAGATTTGGTGCCATGTACCATATTTATCTAGATTTTAATTCACTTTGCTGTATTATGTTTCCTGTCTCTAACTCTGTGCAATTGACTTCCTGCTTCCTGTTTTGACCAAGTCGCTCTTGAAAAAGATTTTTTAATCTCAATGTGCCTATTCTGGTTAAATAAAGATTAGAAAGAAATAAAATAAGACAATAAAAAAATCTGAGTGTAATTAACTCTTTAAGGTATAGATTTGTGATTTTAATGTTCTTAACTGAACATTCTAAAGCTGATGTCACAATCACTGCTGGTAACTGAAAGCAGTGGAGTTCTAGAACACTGACTTGGAATTTTGAAAATAACATTCCAAAAAACCTGCTCTTCGCAGGCTTAATGAGTGTGTGCCGGCCTCTCTCTCCTCTCTGACCTCTCCCTGTGCCTCTCCACAGTCTGCCGGAGCTGTTTGGTGAAGTACCTGGAGGAGAACAACACCTGTCCCGCCTGCCGGATCGTCATCCACCAGAGCCACCCCCTGCAGTACATCGGGTGAGTGGCAGGTCGGGCCGGAGTGGGCGTGGCCTGTAGCAGCTGCTGAGTTTGGATTGGTTAAAAGCCATCCTGAGTGGCATGCCCTGCCTGTCCTGCTGATTCATGCTGTTATTATCCTTACTATCATGGGCAAAATGACCAAACTGTCCCCAGATCAGTGCTCTTATTCATGAAGAGTCTTAGTGGCTGCAGGGTTGTGGGGACAAAATGGTAAAAGCCACGAAAAACAGAACAGCATCTCTTTTTTTCGTACGGAATATTAAAGAAATATTTTTTTAAAAAGGATTTACCTCAGCATTAGTGATCGAATGTCCGAATGAGAAATGTTAGAAAGTGAGCCATTGGAGTGGATCCTGCAGCACTTCGGAGTTTTAAAAAAAAAAGGGCTTCGCTTGGTTATGGGGTTTGGGGGTTCGAGAAGGAGCCATTTTAAAGACCCCCTTAAGCGCCATATTTTAGCTCCAAATCGCCCATTTGTGTCGCATTGAACAAATGGAGCTCATCAGATGGAAGGGCTGAGGCACAGATTAGGGGCCGATCATGGTCTGCTGTGGAGAGGAATACATTCTGAGTGCTTCAGACCAGTGGGTGAGTGACAGCTCTTTGCAGCCCCAAACCCATTCTTAAAAAATGTTTGTACAAAAAAAACAATATGAGATTCATTACACATGTGCAGACCTTTGTTTTTTGTGCATATCCCAGGTGTGTGAGATGATGAATGCTGGCTGTTTGTAGGTTTTATGCCCAGTCCTGGTCATGTGATTAGCATCAGGAAACAGCCATGAACAAACACAGATAAGAAAAAAAATGATGAATGCTGAAATGTTCTTGGAAACGTTCTTACACACGTTTATGGTCAAATGTCATCGTACACATATTTCGGGACTGAGGCCCATTTTAAGGTTCATCAAACCTATTGCCTCATCCTGATTAATCGCACCCCCAGCAGAGGCCAACTGGATTGTTAACACCCCCCCCCCCCATGTTTTTCAAACATGTCCCATCACTGAGTATGCAACAGAAAGGGAGTCATTCCCAAAGATAAGCTTGCACTTCACCCTCCTGCCTGTAGAGGGTGCTGTCTGCCTTGGAATTGCCATCTCTTTGCCGTAACGTACACAGCAATTCTGTGGAGCCAGCAAGTTATGGAACAACCAAGGTCTACAGAAACAATAAGCCTGACCAACACAGGCAAAGGCTTTTTTTTCATGTCCCATTTTATTTGTCTCTTTCTTTAATAAACAATAATACTAAAATACCACAGCAGGAATTTTCTTTGTTATTGCTCATAACCATGTTAAGGATTCTGCATTCTTAATGAATGTTTCCTGCTGGAGTTGCAAGAACAAATCGGCAACAGGCACAATTATGAAAGTGTAATTAGTCATCATGGTCAAGACAGTAGTGCAGCTACCATTAGTTTAAATATGATTTCAGTTAGTTTTTTTTTTTTTTTGTTGTTAGTTTAAAAAAAAATCATACCCAGGAAAAGAAATGTTAGATAATCAGGGGGCCAAAATGCAGTTAGATGTAATGTTATAGTTTGGAGTGTTCCGTACAATAGTTTTTTTTTTTCAATAGTTTTTTATTGTTTTTTAGTCATTTGTCATGGTGGTTAAGACAGTTGTACAGCTTCCATTAGTTTGACATCAGTTTGTTTTCATTTACCATAGCTGGGAGAAAAAACAAATGTTAGATAATCAGGTTGGCAAAATGCAGTTCGATGTTGTGTTTTAGTTTGGTGCGTGCTGTGTGTTGTGTTTGCCCCCCCCCCCCCAACCCTCCTCCCCCAAAGAAAAGTTTCAAGATTGCTGTTTTAGTCACACCATATTTTTGCCCTTCTTCCCAGAGACACACATCAGTGACGTCATACCTTTCTTGCTAAAAAACCCTTTTTGCTCTCGCCTCCTGTCTGGAGTGGCTAAGTGCAGGCAATCAAGCCCCTTGAACATGGAGATTGAAAATGGCGCGGAGATGCTTCATCGCTGTGCTTTTAGAGCAGAAAGGTCGTTCGGTGCCATGCTGCAAGCTGCTCTGCTCCTTTTTCCATCTGTCGTATTTGTGGCTCTAAAGGCTGACGTAATCCACCCAAACCGAGGCACCGAAGCGCGGGATCTTTTCTGCCTGTTAACGGTATATTTTTTAACCCGGAATGTCAAGGGATTAAACATCCTGTCAGAAAGTGCTGAGGTTATGAGGCTCGGATAAACTGGCTGGAGGTGACCTTTGCTCTTGGTGTCGGCCAGCTCCGTATCGTCCATGACGTCCGTGATAGGACTGGCTGACCTTGGCTGACTCACTGCTAGGGAACTGGGGTTGGTGACCTGAAGGTTGCAGGTTCGAATCCCAGGGAGGGCACTGCCGTTGTACCCTTGAGCAAAGTATTCGACCTGCTAACTTGCCTCAGTATGTGTCTAGCTGTATAAATAGGTATCATGTAAAAATACAAAATCAGTGTAAGTTTCCTGTATAAGAGCATCGTCTTAATGCTTGTGAAGTACTATCATGCTAGTTTTGGCATAGCTGAATTATTCACCCAGTCCAGTCCAGAGGTCCCCCTCTGACCCCTGCATGGCGGAGTGGAGAGAGACTCTTCGTCTCTGCAGGAGGAGCTGAGTCATCGTCCGTCAGCAGTGCTGCGTCGACACCCGCGTCGGTGCCAGACTCGGCACCAGCATGTGCCAACATCGATGCCAGCGTCCCTAGAGGGCGTGCCAACACCCCGCGGGCTCGGTTCCGCCCGCTTGGCCCGGCTACGTCAGAGCACAGCGCTCGTTTCAGCCTCTCTCTCTGGCTGCCATCCACCTCGCTGCCACCGGGGGCAGTGCGACATAACGGTTAGGGGAAACCAGGGGCTTTGAAACCCCCTGAGGTTGCAGGTTTAGTTCTCAGGCGAGGTGCTGCCGTTGTACCCTTGAGCAAGGACTTCACCTGAACTGCTTTAGTGAAATACCCAGCTGTATAAGTGGGTTATACGTAAAAAAAAGTTTGAGCTGTGTAGCCGTGGCTTCTAAATGGCTAAAATGTAATATAGTGTGTCTGCTGCATGCCAGACTGCAGGTGCCAGCAGTAAATGATTTGAGTGGTTAGTCTGGTGAAGTGAGCGGGATGACTGGTGTCAGGCAGGTGTTGCGTACATGCTAATTTACCTGCTGTGCTAATTTAACTCCTGCATTTGTTTTGTGACACAAAAGCTAGATTAAATTTCTCGCCACTTTTAAAATTTTGTTTTCATTCACCCCAGAAACATTACTGCAAGTCAGTGAGCTGGGTGTGCTCAGATGATGATGATGATGATGATGATGATGATGATGATGATGATGATGATGGTGCTGATGACGTGGGTTGATTGGGTCATTTAGTTCTCTTGCGCTTCATTATTTATAGCCGTCTCTCTTGTGTTCTGCGGGGGAAAGACTTGACTAATGAGATCACAACAAGCCCATGCGCTGTATTAAAATGTTTCTAAACAAGTTAAATGGCGCATCAGCGTCTTGCCCCAGAAACGCCTGGGCTGTGAAGCTGTTTTAGACGCTGGCCAATATGATGAAGCCCTTTGCGGGTTGGGGGAACCTGTTTGGGAGAGGTTAACACCACGTGGGTGTGTGACTGTTTCCCCCTCCGCCTCCGAATTTATGCGTCGGAAATAGGATGTTGCTATGGCTACTGCCGCTCATTTGGATTTACAGTCAGGACCATGGCTCTAGGGCAGTCATCCTCAGTCCTGGTCCTGGAGAGCCACAGGGTCTGCTGACAGCTGTTTTCAGCTTGAGATCGGCAACCGATTCAGACCCGAGAAACCAGGTGACCCGAGTTGGCTGGGTGATCAACCGCTTTAACCGACCAATCACTGTGCTGCTCCAGTGCTGAGAAACGGGTAAAGTCAGCAACACCCCGTGGCTCTCCAGGACCAGGACCGAGGGCCTCTGATGTAGGCATTTGGCCCAAACAGGGACGTCAAGGGGTTCTACATTTTAGGGTGACGTGCCTGCAGGTCCATTCCTCCTTCTGAATGGGCAACTGACAGGGTTCCCAAAATTTTGGTGATTGAACTTCACAAACACGCAGGGAAAAAAAGCGAGAGTTTTCACTTTTTTGAGCTGTCACCGATTTATTAAAAATAAAAAAAGCAGCAGACATGTTTGCACTGGAGCTGTCCTCAGTGTCACCACATTTTAATCTGTTTACTAATGAGTCAGATGGCAAAAATAAACACTGTATAATTATGTTTTATGTTGACTTGAATTTAAAAAATAGTGACGCAGCCTCTAGTGCTTTATATTCACCCAACAAGGCAGAGTTAGATCCCTGGGGATTGCAGGTTTATCTCTTTGTCTCTTTGTCTATTGTTACATGCTATTCTGGGAATGTAAAACCGTATAAAAACGCTTATTGTTGTGCTTGTGCTTTTAATCATAACAGGCAGTTTATTGTTTTCATTGTGTCAGTCACTTATAAACTGGTGCAACTTGGCATCAGGGCCAAATATAGAACCGTCAACTTGTTTTTTTAAACTCTTGAAGCTGTATACTTGGGCTTAACCGTTCTTTAAGTTTTATCAAGTGCCACCAGACGCCATTAAACATTTGTCTGGTCTTTTTCCCCACCATATTTTGGTCACGTTTTTTTCTCTCCTCTTTTTCCGTTTTTTGTAGCCATGACCGAACAATGCAGGACATCGTCTACAAGCTGGTGCCGGGTCTTCAGGACGGTCAGTAGGCGCCCCTGAGCTGCGCTTGTTGCTCAGAGAACAGAATCGATCTGTCGGCCATGAACACATTTGTCTGTGAAACATTCAGGCCTTCCTCCCCCCATATTCTTTGCAGTCCTTCCTGAATTACCAACCCAGTAAAACACTTTCGCCAGAGGTGTGTCACCTATAATATATAATACATATTAACTTGGCATAGTGACATGACTTATTGGCTTTTTTTATATTTGTATTGATTTGCCATTGATTAGCCCAAGTGAAAAATCTATGCAGTAAAACCTATATTCCCAGATTGTGCTCTCGACATCTCAGCGCAGATGCTATTTTTTGGGGTCCCAGTTGAGTAAAGGATGTTCTGCTCTTGTTTGACTCCCCCCCCCCCCCCCCCCCCCCACCTCCTCGCCCTACCCCCTGCCTTTCCTGCGAATGTACTGCGGAACGCTTGCGCCCCTCCCCCCCGCAGCGGAGGTGAAGAAACAGAGGGATTTCTACCAGAAGCTGGGGATGGAGGTTCCGGGGGACATGAAGGCCGAGCTGTGCGGTGCCAAGGCCCATCTGGGCTTCCACCACAACGGTACCGTCCCATTCGCTCGCTCGCCTGTCAATCAATCCGTCAGGCCACTCCCTCTCTCACCGCCCAACCTCGTCACAGAACCCAAAATCTCAGGGCCCAGGGTCTGGGGGGTTCTGTGGCACAAATTTATGAATTGTCTTTCTTCATATATGAATGACTTTCTTTATATTTGCAGCTACTGAAGAGCTTTGACAGTTTTTTTTTTTGCACTTTTTTTCCCCCAAGCAGTAAATGAGATCAGTGAACTAGTTGATGCCTCTGGTGGAAGTGTGAAACCCTGACTACAAACCAGACACTGCAGCCCTGTGAGCTGTGAGCTCACAGCATGCACCCAGTAACGACAGAGTAAATTACACGTTTCTAAATTAATTTGTCGTTGCTGTGATTTCTGAAGAAAGAACAGTCACTGTTCGTTCTGCTCCAAAAGAACATTACCTGCGGTTGGATTGCTGGTTATTTAAAAAAAAAAACAAAGGGAAAGCGTTATCGATTAAAAGTGGGGGTGATACTCTGCGGCTTTGGGAGAGAGTGAGGGTGGAAACCACGCTCGTACCCTTTATTCCCGCGGAGATCGGGGCGCTGATGGAGAGAGCACTGCCTGTCCCAGAGTGAGGATTAGGGGGTGTCTGAAAGCCGCCCCCCCACCCCTCGGCCCCAGAGACCGAGCAGCGCGGAGCTAAACGGTTCCTGCTCCTCTGAAGACTCGCTCCCTCTGCTCCCTTCAGCCGTTTACCTCAGCCCCCTCTCAGCAGGCTGACAGGAGGGCTACTTAGCAGAGAATACTCTGTCTCTCTTTCTCTCTCTCTCTGTCTCTCTCTCACTCTCTGTCTCTCTCTCTGTCTCTCTCTCTCTCTCTCTCTGTCTCTCTTTCACTCTCTCTCGCTCTCTGTCTCTCTTTCTCTCTCTCTGTCTCTCTTTCACTCTCTCTCTCTCTTTCTCTCTCTCTCTCTCTCTGTCTCTCTGTCTCTCTCTGTCTCTCACTCTCTCTCTGTCTCTCTCTCTCGCTCTCTGTCTCTCTTTCTCTCTCTCTGTCTCTCTTTCTCTCTCTCTGTCTCTCTTTCACTCTCTCTCGCTCTCTGTCTCTCTTTCGTTCTCTCTGTCTCTCTTGCACTCTGCCTCTCTCTCTGTCTCTCTCTCTCTGTCTCTCTTTCACTGTCTCTCTGTCTCTCTTTCACTCTCTCTCTGTCTCTCTTTCGCTCTCTTTCGCTCTCTCTCGCTCTCTGCCTCTCTCTCTGTCTCTCTTTCTCTCTCTCTGTCTCTCTTTCACTCTCTCTCGCTCTCTGTCTCTCTTTCGTTCTCTCTTGCACTCTGCCTCTCTCTCTGTCTCTCTCTCTCTGTCTCTCTTTCGCTCTCTCTCTCGCTCTCTCTCTGTCTCACTCTCTCTCGCTTTCTTGCTCTCTCACTCTCTCTCACTCTCTCTCTGTCTCTCTTTCGCTCTCTCTGTCTCTCTTTCTCTCTCTTTCGCTCTCTCTCTCTCTCTGTCTCTCTTTCGCTCTTTCGCTCTCTCTCTCTCGCTCTCTCTCTGTCTCACTCTCTCTCGCTTTCTTGCTCTGTCACTCTCTCTCGCTCTCTCTCTCTGTCTCTCTTTCGCTCTCTCTCTCGCTCTCTGCCTCTCTCTCTGTCTCTCTCTCTCTCTGTCTCACTCTCGCTTTCTTGCTCTCTCACTCTCTCCCTCGCTCTCTCTCTCACACTGTTTCTGTTTTTCTTTCTCACTCTGTCTTGCTCTCTCGCTCACACTCTCACAGTTTCTGTCTTTCTTTCTCTCGCTCTGTCTCTTTCTTTCTCTCTCAGAAAAGAGATTTATCACAAATTTTCTTAACCTGTGAAACATAATTCACCAGAAAATCTAGGCAGTAAAGTTAGTCCCAAAATGTAATGATCTCTAATGGTGACAGGAAAGAGCTGAGAAAGAAATTGGTAGTGACGGCTAGCAACTGGTTTGTTGGTTGTTTTTTTGTTGTTTTTTTGCCTGAAGGTTGTGCAGCCCCGCCAAATACAAAATCACATTCCTAAGCAAATCAATATGGCCCTCCCACAGGACCAGCAATCACTGGACCAATCAGGGACCCTGGGCCAGCACTCACTGGACCAATCAGGGAATGATTTTCCATTTTTAAAAGATGATGACTCTTGACCTTTTTTGTGTCCCGTGGCAACCCAGGGGACCTCAAATCGGAGGACGGGGCCCACAAGGACACGGGGGAGGAGAAGAGGGAGGAAGACGAGGACTACCACAGGAGCGACGAGCAGGTAGCGATCCGCCATCTTCATCTTTATTGACGCTAAGGCCTGTTACGCAAAGAACGCGCGCAACGACATACTGAGCAATGACGTACCGAGCAGCACAAGCCGTTTCTCGCGTTCTTGCATCGCAAAACGTCCAAATTTTGTAACTCAACAGAAACCTGGTAAGAGCGTGTGAGTGAATGTTGAGTGTGCCGTGTGATGGATTGGTCACCTCTCTAGGCTACATTCCTGCCTCTTGACCAATGCATGCTGGGATAGGCTTGTGTGTGTGTGTCCCAGATATTGGATGGACCGATTGCACCACTATTTAGTGTACATCTCAAGCACTCCATAACTGCGTTTAGAAACTTATTTTCATAATGTAGCAAAGACTCCTCACAAACTTTTACGTTTTTGGGAGGAAGGTGTCAGTTGCTGAATTGCAGAACTCTGAAAGTGTTTTATCTGTTTACCAGTTTGCCTGCATATTGGACAAATATCCCGTTTATCTGCTTTGGTTTGTCACCACTCGTATCGTAGCACATCCAGTCATATTTATTATGAATATGGGAGGGAAGCAGAGAGAGGGAGAGAAAACCAGCACCTCATTTCGAACGTGGCTCTGATTGAATGAGATCGGACTGAATAATGCAAACGCGGTCCTGTTTGTGCTGCGTAATCGTGTGTGACACGGAATAAGGGGGGGAGGGAAATCAAAGAACATTAGTCAACGCAATGCATGTCACATGCATGAGTGTCTTTTATGTACTGACTCGCTGCACATTGCTAGCGTGCTGCAGGATTAGCCGTGATTGCCTTAGCCCTGCCGCGTTCCCTCTTCCCTTAACATTCTCGCTTCTGTGTGTAAGCTTTGACCAGATGAATGTGCAGTCATTAACAGTAAACAAATTGCTTTGAATCTATATGGACCGTGGCTGCTATGCTAACAGAAGGCGTGATTTAGATTGCAAGCAGGGTGGGATGTGGGGGGGGGGGGTTATTTACATATTCTCTGTGATGTTACGCCCTTTTATGGATTTCACTTGAGGAATGCTGCAGTGTAATATAGTGTTGTAATATAAATGCAAGGCTGGTCGTTTCGTTTACTGTATAGGAATGAAAACTGGCTCCCAGTTTTTTTTATATAGCTGCAAGCAGCAATTACAGGGTTCACAGCACATTGCAAAGTACATCGCAAAAACAGACATTATGAAAACATTATGAAACAGACAAGATGAACAAACAGACAAGTAAACACCGGTTTTGAGAGGATTGGACAGTCTGTTGGTAAGTTATAGCTCATTTTGTGTTAGGGCATGACCATCTGACGTTTTACCAAACAAGGACAGCAAAAATCAGCTTTTAGGACTGGGCAAATAGGACCAATAATGCCTTAGGAAAAACATAAACTCTTTTGCATATAAAACAAAATGGCGTATACAAACAGCAGTGAACGGAGTGAGCGGTTAGTAGGGTCGGGTGTTGGCTCTTCCTGGGATGTGGGGTGGCTTAGCAGTTAGCAGGGTCCTCAGGAGGTGCTAAAGTTGTCCTCCTCCTCTGAGTGCCCACCTACTTTCACTGCTTTCTGGGAAAATGTATGCTTTTTTTTTTCTTAAAAAGTTATTTGAAGTTTCAGTGCAACAGAAAAACAGGGCTTGGTGGAGTTTTTTGTTGTTGTTGTTCCTTCTTTTCGGTTTAGATTAGGCTTGGGGTTTTTTTTAAACCTTAGAATAGAAATGAGGAAGAGCCAGCCGAAGCGGAGCTCCAGGTGTTCAGGCGGGACAGGTAAATTTCAGATTTAGCTCCGGTCGGCTTGGTTCGGTTCGCCTGCGGCACACCCTCCCCTCGCCCTTTTGAGCTCTCAGGAGCGCCGGTTCTTTGTTTCTTTTTTTAAACCGGCGCGTTAGCGTAGCGCTCGGCGGCGTGCAGAGTGAGAGTCTCCGGTCGCTCGCCCGACGCAGCTCCGCGGTGAGAGAGCCGGGGCGCGTGGCGGTGGCCAGTCACACCGCCCTGCTTGTGTTTCCAATTTCAGACACAGTTGAGTTCTGGGGGGGCGGGGGGGCGGGGGTGCGGAGGGGAGCTATTTCGCTAGCGCACGCACACGCGCCTGAAAGTAAGGGGGGGGGGGGGGGCTGGAGGAAATGTTAGTGCGGCAAGATAAATAACGGTTGTGCACAGAATACTGAACGAGGACTGCGGAACACTGTATTATTCTCTCTCTCTTTCTCTCGCTCTCTCGCTCTCTCTCTCGCTCGCTCGCTCTCCTCTATCTCTCAATCTCAGGTCTCAGGTCAGGTCATCTGTGTGGAGTGTAAGAGTAGTATCTCTTTTTTTCCTGTTTATCGCTTTCTCATTTTCTCTCTTTCCCTCTCTTTGTGTCTCTCTCTCTCACACACACACACACACACAGACAGTATGTTTATAGTGTAACACTAGTATCTCTCTCTATCTCTCTCTCTCACACACACACACACACACACACACACACACAGGTCAGTATCTGTTTGTAGTGTAACACCAGTATCTCTCTCTCTCTCACACACACACACACACACACACACACACAGGTCAGTATCTGTTTGTAGTGTAACAGCAGTATCTCTCTCTCTCTCAGGTCAGTATCTGTTTGGAGTGTAACAGCAGTAAGCTCAGAGGGCTGAAGAGGAAGTGGATTCGGTGCTCAGCACAGGCCACCGTCCTGCACCTCAAAAAGTTCATCGCCAAAAAGCTCAACCTGACGTCGTTTAACGAGGTGAGGTGTATGACCGACCCCTTCCTCTGTCCCCCTGTCTGTGCCTCACAGCAGTATGACCGGCCCTCTCCTCTGTCCCCCTGTCTGTGCCTCACAGCGGTATGACCGACCCTCTCCTCTGTCCCCCTGTCTGTGCCTCAGAGCGGTATGACCGACCCTCTCCTCTGTCCCCCTGTCTGTGCCTCTGAGCGGTATGACCGACCCTCTCCTCTGTCCCCCTGTCTGTGCCTCAGAGCGGTACGACTGACCCTCTCCTCTGCCCCCTGTCTGTGCCTCACAGCAGTATGACCGACCCTCTCCTCTGTCCCCCTGTCTGTGTCTGAGCGGTTTCTCCGCCCTCTGTGATTCCCTGCCTTTCACACAGATGAGTTCTGTCCTTCCTGATCGTGGCGCAGCGTTTTTGGCTTAAGCGTTGTGATGATGTCACTGAGACCGCTGTAGCAGGACCCCTGTGTGTGCTGATTGGTCGCTGATTGTGATCTGATTGAACATCCTCTCCGCGGTCACCATAGATTTACTGAAGAAATCCGACAGGATACGCCCCCCCTCCCTCCCCCAGTCCCTAATCCCTGCCCCGTCAGCCTGCGACTGAGTTTTGGTAACGTAACGAACCGTTAAATATGGTTTTAAATATTCAGCAGGACCTGTCTGCAGCTGCCTGTGTGGGTGAACTTCAGACGGAAACGCTCTGTTACGAATCTCAGTCCAGGTTTCTCCTCGCCGCTAACCTCCTGACTGTGAACAGTGACGGTTAAAAGGCATTTCATTATGCACACAAGAGGGAAGAGAACTGAATCGCTGCCTCGTGTCCGAAAACTTTGTTCCCCCGATAGAGCAGCATGACTCATTGTTCCTCATAAAATCTCCGAATTATTTTAGATTGGGAAGAAAAAACAACAGTTCTTTACTTTTTTCTTTAATCCCCCTCCCCCTCCATGTTGCCCTATTTTCTGAACCCCTGGGTGCGTACAAAACAAAGTGAAGTGTCTCTGCGCTTAGATGGATGTTGTCTCAGCAGCAGGGTGTCTGAATCCCACAGTGCTTGGAGAGCCTGTGCATTGTCTCCACAAAACTGTTGATTTAAGTAGCATGCGCCCTGGCTGGCTGAGCAAATAGTGGCACCTATTAAAATGAGGAAACTGTGATCATTTTACCTGAGGTGCTGCTGGGAGGTGTAGTTTAAACATCTCCTCAGACTGCATTTCCCATCAGCACCGTCAAACATTCATTGCATATAACTCCTCCTCCATCACGGCTTGGAGTCTGACATGGAGTCAGTGTAAGCAAAGCAGCCTAATGTACCACTTCCCATAATGCATGTGTGATTCATATGTTTATGTGCCACTTTCATACATTTATAAATGCCATACACCATTTTTTTATGTGACACTTTTATACATTTGTAAATGCCATACATTTATACATTTTAATTAGACCATTTTCTCTCTCTGTGTAATCTACTCTGAGTGCGCCTGTGTGCGTGTCCGTGTGTGTCCATGTGTGTGTGTTGTGCGTGTGTGTATGTGCGAGTGTGACTGCGAGTGTCTGTGAGTGTGACTGTGTGTGTGTGTGTGTGGTTGTTTGCATGTTTGTGGGAGATTATGACTTTTTTATATGGCTTTAATATGTTCTCTCACCAGCTCGACATTTTATGCAACGAAGAGATTTTGGGGAAGGACCACACACTGAAATTTGTGGTGGTGACCCGGTGGAGATTTAAGGCAAGTGCAGCTTATTACAGGGTGTTGTCTTATCAAGAGATAAAGCTAAAGAGAGAGTGCTTTGGGCTGTGTCCAGAGAGCGCTGCACAGAGGATATAACATCCCCCCTGCTTCCTGTCTTTAATGACTTCTCTCCGCTCTTCTGAACACTCTTAGTGGTTTTCCGATGGCTTACCCAAGCAGTGAAGCAGCGGGGGAATTCACCCAGCCACTTTACTGCAGCTATACTGCCATAAAGCCTACATAGAGCCTCCATAAGGGCGCTATAACACCTGTCATAACCAGTCACGGCAGTGTATTACAGTGCATTACAGCTTATAACGAATGCTAGAGCACTGCAGTAATGCATGTCCCGGTTAGTTTGTTATAATTAGTTATTGGTAAGCGGTTGATACGTACTCGTAGCGGTTGAAGAATATGACATATTTATTGCATTGGTATTATGTTTGTCAGACACACTAATAAGCTCTCACGGCTGGTTATGGCAGGTGTTGTGTCATCCATGTGTTATGACATGTAGTTCAAGTTAAGTATCGTGGAATTTATGTGGCCAGAAAGTATCTCTTTACTGCTTTGTTTTGACCCCCTCTGTTTTACACCCTGTGTGTTTCTCGTTCTCTACAGAAGTCCCCCCTCCTGCTCTACTACAGACCCAAAATGGATTTGCTGTAGGAAGTGGGCCCCCCCTGGAACATCCCCCCCCACTGCCCCCCCCACCCCCGCCCCCAGGCCCAGGACTGCAATGCTTAATGCAGAGACTATCACCCCCCCGACTCATGGTGCGTCAAAACCCACAGGACAACCTGCAAGTCTGCCTCTCCCCAGCCAGCAAAACATGACCGGGAACACAAACCCAAAACACGACCGGGAACACAAACCCAAAACACAACCAGGAACACAGACCCAAAACATGACCGGGAACACAAACCAAGAACACAACCTGGAACATAAACCCAAAACACGACCTGGAACACAGACCCAAAACATGACCTGGAACACAAACCCAAAACATGACCGGGAAAACAAACCCAAAACATGACCTGGAACACAAACCAAAAATACGACCAGAAACACACAACTAGGGACACAAACCAAAACACAACCAGGAACACAATCAGCAACACAAACCCAAAACACGAATCCACAACACAAACAAGAACACAAACCAAAACACGGCAAGGAACACAAACCCAAAACACAACCAGCAACACAAACCCAAAACACGAATCCACAACACAAACAAGAACACAAACCAAAACACGGCAAGGAACACAAACCCAAAACACAACCAGGAACACAAACCCAAAACATGACCGGGAACACAAACCAAAACACAACCAGGAACACAGACCCAAAACATGACCGGGAACACAAACCCAAAACATGACCGGGAACACAAACCCAAAACATGACCGGGAACACAAACCCAAAACATGACCGGGAACACAAACCCAAAACACAACCAGGAACACAGACCCAAAACATGACCGGGAACACAAACCCAAACACAACCAGGAACACAGACCCAAAACATGACCGGGAACACAAACCCAAAACATGACCGGGAACACAAACCAAAAATACGACCAGAAACACACAACCAGGAACACAAGCCCAAAACACGACCAGGAACACAAACCAAGAACACAACCTGGAACATAAACCCAAAACACGACCAGGAACACAATCAGCAACACGAATCCACAACACAACCAAGAACACAAACCAAAACACGGCAAGGAACACAAACCCAAAACACAACCCGGAACACAAATCCTTGTTGCAGATGTGGGGAGGAGGGTGGGTGGGGTGCAAGGAGAACAGGGAGGCCTTGTGTCCCGCTATGTCCTAGATATGTGAAAATTTAAGAAAGCGTATATTTATACTTTTGTACATATGTTAGAGTGGAAGAGACAGTACCAGTGCTTTCTTTACACAAGAACCAGAAAGCAGGGAGTTGCGTGAGAATTATTATTATTATTATTATTATTATTATTATTATTCATTTCACAACTATCCATGCTAAGCTCTCCTTGCTTTGCTGTAACCCAGTCCTTGTGTTAAATATCCACTGTGCTTACAGACAGCCCATGCAGATCAAACATTTTACTTTCCCCACACTATTACCCAGACTTACAACCCTAAAGGCCAGAGAGAGTAAAAAAGAATATATATATATTACATAATTTCTGAACTGTTTATATGAGTTATATATTGTCTCCGGGAATTCTTTATCCTTTTTCATTTCAATTGTGAATATGATGAATTACATTTTTTTATTTTTTTTGTTGCATAGTAACTTATGTCCTATATATCAGTATTGTACATACAAAGTGATTATGAGAGGTTTCGAGAGAGTTCTAGGCATGTTTTCCAAAAGTGCTATAATTGCTATAATTGCAGTTTGGGGGGAGGGGGGCAGCAAGCTAAGATGAATTTGCATTTTAAATACATTCCAACTTCTCTATTCGAGAACACGAGTGCGTATTACATGGTCAGACACGCCAAAAAAATCCAGCAGTAGACTCCTGATGCAAGGGAAGGGTCATATCTATCCATCATTCTGAGCAGCTCTCTCCCTCTCTTTCTCCCTCCCTCCCTTTCTCTGTCTCCCTCTCTCCCTCCTTCCCTTCCTCTCTCTCTCTCTCCCCATAGCTACCTTCCTGCCTTCTTCCCTCTCTCTCCCCCTCCCTGCTTCCTTCCCTCTTTCTCTCTCCCTCCCTCCCTTCTGCCCTGCCCCATTCCCTCTCTCTCCCTTTCTCTCTCCCCCCCCCCCTCCCCCCCTCTCTCCCTCCATCCATCCTTTCATTGTCCTCGCCCCTGTCACGTTTGGCAGTTATAGAAGCCCTCAGCAAATCAAATGACCTACAGCCTCATGCATACGAAATGCGTGAGCATTTTAAATTTCCATCCCGGAGAGTGTGCATTAGGTCTAAAGGGCAGCCTCTGGGAACCGAACCATTTCTCACTGTAGATCCAGCTTCGGTGCCAAAGGCTCCTCTGCCCAGCTCCACCCGCACCTGCTTTCCATCCACAAAAGCTGTTTGAATGCAAATTAGGAATTTTATTACTCAATAAGCTGAAGCCATTTACATGCAATGGAAAAAAAATTGTCTCCTTTTTTTGTTTTTTTGTTTTTGGTTGTAGTATGTACCTTAAAATGTAAAAAAGAAAAAATTCATATTACTTTTAAGATGGCATTAAATTGTTTACTTGGTGTTTCCAGAAAAATTTAAATCTAACTCACTGATAAAATGACACTGTTCAGATATGCAAAGACATTTTTGACGGGCCCTTCCCTAACCTCACTATATACCGTGTAAAATGCTTTTTCTGTACACACAGATATTCTGAAGACCAAAGTGAATTGTAATGTTTTATGTGTCTAGAATCACAAGGAAGCAAACTATTTGAAATTGCAGACATACGTCAGACCCAGTTCACGTTAGACTTTGAGGCTAACATTTCCCAGAAACAAACATGGCTAAAAAATAATTAAGGTTTGTTACTCTGCCACAAAACAGGAAGAGTATCTCAGTTAAAGTTCTGCCTTCCACGATTTTACTCTTTTCTGAATGATTCCCTGATTTGAAAGATGCTTTTTTTGAAAGATATTTTGTATGCAATTAACTCATACGTTTAGCCCCTGATTGGTTGCCAGGCTCTAAAATATTTATCTTGATCCCCACCCCCCGCCCCCCCCCCCCCCCCGCCCCCCCCCCGTCCTCTAAATGCGCGTAGTGACTTGATCTTTTACGTATTTCGATATCTTACCTAGACGATTACGTCATTTACCCTGTTTTTTAAATTTTTAAAAAATGATTGTCGAAGCAAATCACCATGAATCTATAAACAATAAATTAAATTAAATTAAAATTAAGGATGGTTTCCGGAGATTAGAAAACATTCAGCCATTTATGTTGAGGAGTTGATGAAATGGGCAACTTTAAATTTCATTCAAAGTAACGGAAACCAATGTGTCAGGTTTGGATGTCAGAATCTATTGATGCAAAATGGGGTTACCATGATGGCATTGCTTACTTCAGTACTCCTTAACATCTCAGAACCAATACAATACTTAACTGGGACTAGCATCAGGTTTTTAATCCAGTAAGAAATCTCATTTTTTATTTTTCAGATTACACATAAACACGGTGGATTATTCAGGTCCCCATTGCGCATAGAGCCAGATACGAGTTTATATAGACTGGAGTGGAGACAGGTGGTGTCAGACACCAAGGTGAGATGTCGTTTTAACAGGTGCGTTGTTAATTCAGCCTAGGTAAGCAGTGATGGACAGCCATATGAATTTAACATTTTTCTCACGCATTTTAAAAAATATTTATGAACGATGAATTATGTATTATTGTGCTACCTGAATTATATCCTCAGAAAAGCCAAGTTATTGTCCATCAGTTTAAAAAAAATCTTTTTTCAAGGCTGATGATTAAAGAAGCAATATACATTTGTCACATGACTGGTAATATTTGGGTTTTATTTTGTCATCCTCACCTTTGCTAAAGAATCTCATAAGTTTGCTAAAGTGTTTAGCACAAGTTGTATGTTTCAAACCGGAAGATCTGTGTCAGTTTGTGTATAAACAGTATCTGTGGCTTTTTAAAAAACTGTTGTTATTGGACAAAGGCACATATTTAAATTTCTTTTCTTTTTTTTAAGTTTGTTTTTGTATTTAGTACTCTGGTGAGTGCCATTCAGGTGTCCATTGCGCTCTGGGATGGAGTTTTGGGACAGAGTGTTTCCATGGTGACGGTTGGCCACCCACGTTTGGCAGAATCAGAAGCTGCCGATGGTGCTCGCGTGTGTACAATATGAGCTCAACGTCGATGGTGCTCGCGTGTGTACAATATGAGCTCAACGTCGATGGTGCTCGCGTGTGTACAATATGAGCTCAACGTCGATGGTGCTCGCGTGTGTACAATATGAGCTCAACGTCGATGGTGCTCACCTATTTTACAGTATGAACTCAACGCCGATGGTGCTCACCTATTTTACAGTATGAACTCAACGCCGATGGTGCTCGTGTATTTACGGTATCAACTCAACGCCGATGGTGCTCAGATATCTACAGCATGAACTCAACACGGTGCAAGTCAGCCTCCGGTCGGAATGCTGTGGGCTTCCGGGCTCGTCTCCAGAAAGTCATCTCGGTCGGCCATTTTGTCTTCTCAGTGTCGCCCTTTTCAGGGGGTTTGCTAAACTGTCTGTTCCTCAGTCTTCAGGAGAGATGTGATTTTCTTTTTTTGTTTGTTTTTGTGTTTGTTTTTATGTGTGTGTGTGTGTGTGTGTGTGTGTGTGTGTAAATCGGATCAATTGAGAATGAAAGTATCAGAGAATGGAAGTATCAAGTATCAAGGCTTTTTACTCAGAGGAGGATCATTGCTGTATCTTTGAAGAAAATGATGAATCTTGGCGTATTCGGTGGTGGTTAACCAGGCAGCTGTATCGGAGTGAACAGGGACACTGTTAGTTTGAGACTCTTGGATTGATTAGCTCCTACTGCTACTTCCATTTTCTTGTATATGCCCAGGAAAGGCGCTTGCAGGTTATAATTGATGTATTTGCAGTTTTTCAATCGAGATATGTACTGAGGCCATTCTGAAGTCCAGGTGATCCCATGACCGCCCGGATACTGTGGAATAGAGTAGAGTTTGGCTAATACTTAATGTCCTCCAGCATCGTTTGCCAAGTGAAGCAGTAGTTTGGGAAGCAAAGTGTCCTCTTATTGCAGTTTACAGCCCTGGATGTCTTTAATGTTAACTGTACACACTGCAGGAATATACTTTTTTTTTCTAGTTTATAAACCAGAGAGGGAACATTAACCAGTGTGACTGTCTAGTTTTTGGAGGGGATTTTGATACATTTTTCCTTTTTTTATTTTAGTTTTTTTTTATCATGATAAAATATTCTTTTGACCCAACAGCCGGGGCATACATAGACTGCACCAGCTTGACAGTGACAGTTTAGCAACCCTGACAAAAAAAAAAAGAAGAAGAAAAGCGACACAAGGTGCTTTTGGCAGTTGAGGGTGTTCGATGGGATGTGCGTCTGTGAGATGGGCCGGCCTACACGTGTTGCCACAGCAACCAGCCTTCACTGTCACAAAGCCTCCGTGAGCCATACAGCTGCCAATCAAAATAAATAAATAAATAAATAAATAATAAGGGAAACGGCTTTACTGGACACCCGGCTGCATGTTCCGGAACTCTGTCGTCCAATAAGGAGCTTGCGTTCATATTTTGTGTTTTACGTTCGTTTTTGTTATAGAGGGGATCTGGTTTTGAAATTGCAGTTTTCAGTAACAGCTAAATATCTCAATTGCGATTGGTGCAAAACTTTCTAGAGACGTCTATCAACTAAATTGCTGACTTTACTATTTTTACATGTAGAGCATTATTCTGTGGTTTTGTGTTTTTTTTTTATCATTGTGGCCATTGTATTATTGTTTTCTGTGTGCTGCAAACATTTAAATGTTTGCTTCTTTTGGGAATAAGGTCTTTTGAAAGCGTCAACATGGCAGTGACACCAGTTTGTGGGTTAAAAAGGAAGAAATGTGCAATATAAGCTTTCTCAGATGGTTGAAAATTTCAGCTGAAAACTTTCAGAAAAAAAGGAAAAAAAAAAAAGCAGCTTCCTCAGGTCTCAAATTGTCCTTCTGGTTCCCACTCGCTGGAACCGGGAATCTCAGATTACACTAAAGCAGACAAACAAAACCGTGAATTTATCTTGTGTTGTCTCTTTGCTTGTAAATGTCGATCCGTGATGTGTGTGGGAAGATTTTTAAATTCCCAACACGGGCACTTATTCCAGTGTCTTTTCTTTTTGTTGTTTCTCTTCTTTTTTTATTGATTATTTATTGCACATATGATGAGAGAGGACTCGTTTCCGTTGCCGTGTGCGAGGAGCGCTGGAGTCTGAGCGGAACATCAAAGAGAGCAGAGCTGTGTGTTTTTCTCACATGCGTAAAGAAAAAAAAAAGGAAGAATTTTGTCAAATTTAAGAGTGCTCATTTCATTAATAAATGCCTTTTAAAGAGCCCCAGACTGCTGTGGTTTTTATTTGTATTCCAGATGGACTCCGTACAGTATGAAAGCTGTCCGAATGTTCCGCTTTCTCTGATAAGCTTCCTGTTCCTGCTGTCCATACCCACAATGCTCTTCCCGCTCAGATCCAACATTCTACAGGACCAGGGGGGCAATTCTTTTGAAACTAACACAAATTTCCTTCCATCAATTCTGACTGGGAATTACATTGTCTGGCCTGGTCCGCAAACCAGACGTGTATAAATGATTTGAAAACCAGACGTTATGGTCGAAAACCGGACGTCTGGCATCCCTAGTGTGGACGCGCGGCTGCTTTACTACAGCAATAGGTAAGGATGGACAGGCCTTGCTTCACAAGGGTGTGAGGGTGACCCGCGCCACCGTGGCACCCCCAGATCCAAAGCTGCTAGAACACGTTTGTGCATCCATTTTCTGTCTTCAGATGCATGTCAGAAATCGGTACGAGAACTCCAGTGAATAAAAGCCTGCGGTTTATGAATGGAGCTCGTCAGGACTCTACATGCTGGTGGAAATCTGGTTTGTTCTGAGAATCAATCACTCAGCTACACCAGACGCAGTGTGCAGCAGCTGCATCCTTTATGGCTGCTCCCTTCGTCTCAATTTATTAACTACAAACCAAGCGCGGATTGATGGGATATCAAGTTAATTGCTGTGGGGGTGTGGGGGGGGGGGGGGTTTGCTACGAATCGTGTCACAATTCACATTTTTTTTTAGTGTTTTCATTTGAAAGGATTTCTTATCGTTGCAAGCGTTGCATCTCTGAGGAAATTTCCCGTGTGGATAATGACTCGCAATGCACAAAAAAAACAAAAAAAACCCAAATATAGGCCTCGCACCCCAACCTAAAGCCTAGGCTAGGAGGCCTCGGGCTCCTGAACATCAATATCCCCGGGCCGGAGGCCGCCGGGCAGTTTCACGTCAACGTTGTTTATGATTTTTTTTTTTTTTCCCTTTTAGCTGCCTAATCCGCTGCATCAGTCTTTTAGGAAATATGAGTCATGTGTAGAGAGGACTGGGCCGTTCCTCCACAGCTATGGATTTTCTGACCTCTACCCCGCTCTCTCTATCGATCAACACCCGTCTGCCGCTTTCTGGTGACTCCGGCTCAAAAGCGATTTAGCTCAGCGGCACGGGGGCGCAATAAGACTTAAACATCACGCTGGCTAATCCTGGAGACGAAGACCGCTCGGAGGGTATGGAGCCATTTATACCATTAACAGCATCTTTCTTTCGAAGATTTACATTTAAGGCCAGGAAGGTACTGGGTTTGAATCTGGCCTGAGCCTTTCTGTGTGGAGTTAGCATGTTCTCACTGTGGGTTTCTTCTGGGCAGTCCGGTTTCCTCCCACAGTCCAAAGACATGCAGGACAGGCTAATTGGAGACTCTAAATTGCCCACAGGATGCCCGGGATAGGTGGGTATAGATAATGGATGGACCCTGCCCAGGATAAGCGGGTAAGGATAACGAATGAACATACAAGGCCACACGGTGATTTTGGGCTTTTCTCCTAGGCCCCCCCTTGTTGCAGGCAGCTCCCTGCAGTCACGGACTTCTGAAAGACGGCAGAACCGCAGCATCGAGAGCGCTCTGGGCTTTTAATTTGACGGGTGGAGAAGCATGGGGGGGACACACACACGCATTTGGCTCGGGCTTGTTTGCACAGGAGCTGGAGCCCAGATACACATTTCGCATTTATGTCATCATCAACTTTTGTGACTTTCGGCTTTTAAGATTCATTCTCCGGATCCTTACGAACGCGTCCCACTTCGAATACCGTGAATATAATTTCCGCACTCCCGCTGAGGCAGCATCTATAGAGACGTTTTATATTTCCTGCGGTTCACTCTGCTTGATTTAAATTCATGGCCCTGCCTTTCACAGTACACTGTGGCCTCAGACAGAAAAAAAAGTTTTAGAATTTTTAAAATTTTTTTTTACCCAACAACGCGTATCTTGCGCTCAACTACTTTCGGCAAAGACCGCTGCAAATGAAACACTGAGAACTTAGACGATTTGCAAACTTTCATTCATGTTCAATACCCTGAGGCTTCAGATTAATTGCCAGACATATTGATTGTTTTTTGAGAACATTTTTTATACCCTTAAAGGTGAATTGAGTGGTTCTTATGGAGCAGGGTTTTCTGTGTGTGTGTGTGTGTGTGAGAGAGAGAGAGAGAGTGAGTGTGTGTGTGTGCGTGTGCATGCGTATGTGTGTGTGTGTGCGCGTGTGTGTGTGCGTGTGCGTGTGTGTGAGAGAGAGTGTGTGCGTGTGTGTGTGTGTGTGCGTGTGCGTGTGTGTGTGTGAGAGAGAGTGTGTGTGCGTGTGCGTGTGTGTGCGTGCGTATGTGTGTGCGTGCGTGCGTGTGTGTGTGCGTGTGTGTGCGCGTGCGTGCGTGTGTGCGTGTGTGTGTGTGCGTGCGTGCGTGCGTGTGCGTGCGTGTGTGCGTGTGTGCATGTGTGTGTTGTGCGTGTGCGTGTGTGCGTGTGTGCGTGTGTGCGTGTGAGATTAAAGAAGTAAAGAAAGCCAAAATCACTTGCGTTAATAAAGTTCCTCATTTTTCACGAGGGGGCCCCACTCGTCTTTTCTCCATCCTTTCATCTTTCCATAAGTTTCTGTCGCTCACAGGGCGATGGCAACGGCATATTCAACCGTTCATCAGATAAATCAGGAATCCCATGTTATTAATTAATGAAGCACATATTCCAGCCAGTAAGGTGGATTTTTTCCCACCACTTGGAGGGGATTTCGGTCAGCCGGACATTTGTGCACACCGGCGCCCCCTCTGGTCAGTAGCGTTCCCACGGTCTGCCTGCACAAGCTGCTGCATTTGTCTCCCCCTCCCACTCAGAGTCTGCATGCCTCTGATTGGTGGACTGCGTTGGGGGAAAAAGAAACGGCAGTTTGACAGGAGGGCTGCACACGCGGGCACTCGCCCCAAAGTTGCAGCAATGGCTACGAACTCAGGCACACAATTCGGCGTTCCCCTGGGGGAAAATGCAGGGTATTGGGTAATATTTACATTTTTTGACGGTGTCCTGAACACAGCTCTCACTGAGCCTGAGCTCCACACAGCTCCATCACATAACTCACCCAGGTGGATGCCACACATTGACGGTGGGTGAGGCGAGTTCCTACTCGTCACTGTAAAGCACTTTGAGCATTCAGAAAAGTGCTACATGAATGCAACAATTCATTCATTAATTCATTAATTCATTCATAACTCCCCATTCACTCCCACTCTCCGAGCACAGCTGAATAGCAGGAGAGAGCGGAGAGAGAGAGAAACGCCTTTTATTCGCGCATATCCGCCATGGCGTCTGCCTCGCTCGCTCTCTTCTCTGCGCTGTTTGTGCGGGCGGACCTGACCGGGGCGATGTTTACCTGACCCGACAGACCTCTTTGCTTTCCCAGTCTTCACGGCGAGCTCTCGCTCACAGAGGCGTTTGGGACGCCGGTGGCTGAATGTCCTGTCCTCTGTGTTCCCTGGCAGCCATTTCAGCCTCTCTGACTTAGTCAGTCAGTCTTCCAAGTGAAAAGAGGTTTATAGACAGTCGTGTCATATTATCTAACGCCTACTGTAGCAACCGCTCACTACAGAATGGCGATATTTAAAAAAGCTTACAATTAGAATAATTAGAATTGCATTGTAAATAAAGAAGTGTTATTGGAAACATATAATTTACATACCTAAACAGTATGGAAGCATGTATATTATAGAGATGATATCAGTTCCTTGGCTTTCTAAAGAATGTGCAAGATAGATTTTATCTGGGATAACTGTAATGCATAAGGATGGCTGTGAACTTACATACATAATTTCATACATGCATACATATATGTACATACACAAGGATACATCTTTTTTAATTTAAATACGTTTTGCGACGCTAATTTTATTTGAATAGAAATTTGTTGAAACAGTCAACTGTCAGTACCATTTTTTGCATAGAACACTGCGGGAAATATTTACACTGTGAACACCAAACGGTTAATGGTAAATGCACTCACTGATTGTAGCCTGGCCAAGGACAAAGCTACATGAAAGAAAAATATGGGAAAAAAGACGAGTGTTTTTTCTGAGCCCCTTGTGATGGCCCATTTGAGCTGGATTTGCTTTGTGGCGTTGAAAGCGTCCTCCTTGCTGCCTGCTTTCATCTTCAGAGCAGACGTTTTGTTGACCTTCAATACCACTCCACTGCTGATACTGAGCGACTGGGATCCTCTCTGCAGGGTGGGGGTGGGGGAGGGGGGATGTTTATTCGCGCTTCTGCTCCGAGAGTGCCGTGCATTATGGGTAAGGGAAAAGCTGTCCTGTAGATGTGGAAGGTGGGGGTCAAAATTAGTTTTTTTTTTGTTTGTTTTTTTTTGCTTTAAGGTAACAGGTGGCAGCGTACTGTAATGGGTAAGGAGCTGGTCTTGTTATCTAAAGGTCACAGGTTCGATTCCCAGGTTGTACCCTTAACCCGCATTGCTTCAGTATATATCCAGCTGTATAAAGGGATGCAATGTAAAGGAGAGTCTGATAAATGGCTATAATGTAATGTAATGTAAAAAAAAAAAAACCTTTGGATTCTGTTGCGATATCTTATTCCTGTGGGGATGAGTAACAGCGGTGTCTGGACTGAAATGCACCGGCTTGCTGCAATAAATGGGTCCAGCAAAGGATTTGAGATTTGAGACCTAGAGAAAAACTCTCTTTGAGACGTATCGCAGCGCCGAAAGAAAAGAGGAGAGGGAAAAAAGGAGACGGTTAATGAGGTGTGAGTCGTGTCTGTGGCCGGTCCCTCAGCTCAGCTGACAGCAGTCAGGTCTGCGGAGGACTGGGCGTGGCTCAGTGGCACTCAGCTGGGCTCCTCACTCAGTCCAGTCCCCAGCCAGGCCCAGCGCATCACGCCGCTCGCATCGATCCCGTCAGCGATCTGAACATGCCGCTTCTACAAGGGTCGAGAAACGCCGCGCTTCAGTTTGATAGGCTGACTGGTTCGTCACAGACGCTCGTGAGGCACACACACACACACATACACACACACATGCAAACTCGTACACACACATGCACACATACACACACACATGCACACACACATGCAAACTCGTACACACACACATGCACACATACACACACACATGCACACGCAAACGCGCACACATACACACACATATACATACACACACATGCACACACATACACAGGCATACACACACACACACACAGACACACACACGCTCACACCCACACGCATACATACACACACACATGCATTCACACACACCCAAATGCACTCACACCCAGACACACACACACACACCCAGACACACACAGATGCATACACACACACACACACACACACACACATTGCAGTATCTGAAAGTGACAATATGAATATTGTCCATCTATCCAGTCTCAGTTTATTGCAGTAAATTCCATCTTTTACTTTTTTCTTTTTTTTAGAAAATAAATTTGGCCACCTGTGTTTATTAATAATGATCTCCTATGGGAACTGGCAATTATCTGAGCTACAAACTGGAGGAGTGTTCCTGTAATCAACACCAATTTAAGACAATCGCCAGTGCTATCAACATTCCAGCACATCAATCAACAAGACTATTAAATCTGAAATGCGAATTACGCTGATTATTACTACGAGGAGGACGGAAATAAAATTGGCGATGTTGTAAATGTACTTGAGGAAAAGCTTTCTCTCAAGTACTATCTGCCCATCAGTTGAAAATTACACACCTGCTGGACCCCCAGTGTCTTATTTCTGGAGTGTCTGGACATCATCTCTCTTCTCCTTCTGCAATTACCTGGCTCACTGCGCCCATGGTAAAAACCCTTTACTCCTTCATTTCACACTTTTTTTTCTACGATGTTATAAAAAATATATATGTTTTAAAATTGTGCTCTTCTGTTATTGACTTGCAGCCCCTCCCCCCGTTCAGAAGCATGCCGCTGAACCAGCCGCTGGGAGGTCTCCGTTTCCACCCGTCCGTTCATTAATTGCGCTGTATACACCAAGCAAGGGCGGTAATTGAACACCCAACTGGAGACAGGCGGTGGTCGTAAGCTGATTTATTTTCGGAAAAAAACAGAACAATAAAACCAAATATACTCGGGTCTGGGCACTACTGAAATAGGGCAACAACAACAAAAAAAAGAGAGAATTTCTTCCACAAAGCTCAAGAGGAAAAGCTTTTTGGGGGGGTGGGGGGTGGGGGGGTGGTGTGGAGGTTCCAGAGGATTAAAGAGAAGAAAAACCCATTTCCTGGCTGTGCCCCGAAAGGCCCCGCTTTGTAAAGGCAAAGCCCGTACGTAGACAATGGGCAACACGTGAGCTGATTACCAGTGAGCCTCAGGTGTGCACACCTCCACATGATTACCAATCAGCCTCAGCTGAGCATGCCTGTGCATGACTGCTGATCAGCCTCAGGTGTGCACACCTCCACATGATTGCCAATCAGCCTCAGGTGAGCATGCCCGTGCATGATTGCTGATCAGCCTCAGGTGTGCACACCTACACATGATTACCCGCATGTAATCAGCCTCAGGTGTGCATACCTGTGTGTGATTGGTATTGCATGTCACTTTCATTTTTTTTTCAAAACCTCAAAATGCCCAGTCTGTAATGCTTTATATTGAATTATTATAAATCTGTGCAGTCAATGCACATCAGACATACAGAAAACAATTATTTTCATCACTAGCAACGTATTTTTCCTTGTTTGGAAATTTCCTCCATATAATCATATCAGTTGGCGTCACCAAAACAGAGAAAATTTCACTGTCAAACAGAATGGTCATCTTATCGATTTTCTTCTTGGGGTTTTTATTTTTTATAGAAGAATTTCCCCCGTGGGGACAAGAAATTGTGGACATTTTCTCCCCGTTTGCAGCCCCTCGGTCTCTCTCCGCGTTCCGTGGATAGCTTGGGTATGGGTAGCGCCGCCTCTTCCCATAGGCAGCGGTGACGAATTACAACCCATTCACTGGAGTAATGCCCACTCCAGATCGCTCCGCGCGACTCCGTTCCATTATACTTAAGATGCTGAAAACATCGCAATACCGAGCCAACCAGCGTTTGTTTTTGTTTTCACATATACGACCGTCCACTGGTGTGTGCATTAAATATTCATACTTAGCCTCCTCGAGGGTTCCAGCTGATGGAAGTGTTTAGTTTTTATTGTTATTTTTTTAAAAGTATATTTTCACTGGCTGTAATAGAAAAACAAGTAATTGTTTGTATTTAATAAAGAATTTGGTGGTAATATTGTGTAATTTGAGTTAAGTACAGAGCACCCTCCACTTAAATTTAATTTTGTAAATTTAGAGTTAAGTAGCCTAGAATAGTTACTAATTTACAATTAACAGTGTAGCAAAAACTTACAAAAACGCATTGCGGTTAGAAAACAGCCCTGGAGATTGATACAGTTACAGTCTAATGAGTACTTGTATAGTTCAAGGCATCCTTGTTTAAATGTAATATTTGGAATTAAGTACAATACATTCTTGCTTAAATATAGTACTTGGAGTGAAGCACTAAGCATCCTTGCTTAAATTTAGCACTCGGAGTTAAGTGCAAAGCATTCTTGCTTAAATTTAAAGTAAAGTTTGCCGTGGCTAGATTGTATTTTTTTTTTTTTTTTAACCAGACTGCTATGTCCTCAGTACACAATCACGTTCTGTGTGATATAACAAGCAGGAACCCCAACTCTGCCTGACGTAAGATCTCTCTTTAGTCTCTGTCTGTGCTGAGAACGCATAAGAATGGGGTAATGGCTTAGAAAAAACAACCTTTATTTCCTGGGCATAGGAAACAATCTAAATGCAAAGGACCCGCGCACCCAATTAAAGAGCCTGGATGTGTCGTCCTGGTTACGGGTTCAGCATAAATGAAGATGTACGGTAACAGGGCAATGAATGCGTCTCAGCGAAAGCAGTGGCAGCTGGTTTTTATCTGACATTTCATCCGCGCGAGGCGTTTGAAAACCGAACAGGGATAAACCGCTGGCCTCGTTTCATCTTTTCAAATTGCCTGTCTGACGGCTGGTCCAAAGAGCCCGCCGCGCGGAAAACGTGAGATCTGCAGAACTGAAAGCGCATTAAAAGGCGCGTGCTTCTCCAAACAAATCGCGGTTCGTCTTCGTCAGCAGGATTCGCGCGGTCTCCGCCAGCAGCAGGTAGCTCTGCTTCATAGAGCGCTGGGGATGCCCGAGTTCTATTCTGCTTAAAGCCTTAATGCCACATAACAGACATCAAGCTCAACATTATCGTGTCTCTGTTTAAATAACAATAATAATAATAATAATAATAATAATAATAATAATAATAAACTGCATGTACACGGTGGTTCTCAAAGTGTGTTACAGTGAAGTTGGGGGCCCATCAAAGTATTGTACACATTATACAGCCAATAAAACTGGCGTATGAATAAATTACCAAGATTAGAGAGGTCAGATGAGGAATTTTGAATTAACAGTTGGGAAACTTCCTTTCCATGGGAACTGTACTAACAAATGAGTCTGGATTTTTTGGCCAGTCTCATCCCACCGTGTGGTGTTGCCAGGATGTTGAGAAATTCCAACTGGCTTTTCATAAGCAGCAACCACAACAGCAACAACAACAACGCTGCGAGAGAGAGAAAAAAAAAGAAAAAAATCATGTTTTTAGTAGTGCAAACGCAAGGCGAGATTCAGGTTCTAAAACCCTATGCTGAAATGTTCACACTTCAAAAGAGAGAGCGAGATCGGTGTCTGAGAAGTTTTAATTCTCCCAAAAAGGTGTCAGTGTACCGCCAGACTGGTTAACTGAATAACTGACAAATTAAATGATCTGAAAAGACAATGGGACATGTGCAATACGTGGCTGCCAATTAGGCTGAGAAGGCAAATGACAGGGCATGCTTTGCCTTTTCTGTGATCCCCAGGAGCAGTCAGATCACCGGTTTGCTCTATTTTTGTTCTATCAGGATAGAACAGGTGTGTCCAATCTTACTCAAAAAGGGCTGGTGTGGATGCAGGCTTTTGTTCTAGCCTAGAACTGCCACACCTGATTGAACTTATTAACTAATTAATCATGGTCTTTATCCAAGACCTTGCTAAGTAGAATCAGGCGTGTTAGTGCTGGACTAAAAAAGAAAAACCTGCACTCACACTAGGCCTTTTCAGTTAAGATTGGGCATGCTTGGTTCTATCCTGCGAGTGAACTCATTGTGCTGTGTCATCATATAAAGAAAAGGAGCTATGCTGCTTACAGATTAAGATCTGTCACCTGCTTCTTACTGCCAGGATAGGCTGGGGATCAGGAAGTATGCAGATGCCCTAGGCAGGTAAGGCCTGGTTTACCTGCTGCCTCTGTGTTTGCTCTTAAAATGTTGCGCATAACCGATGCACTCAAGTGGTATCAATTAAATATCTAACTGGGCTTATTTAGAAAATGTCTGGATCTGAGCTTGCACTATGAGATTAACCTCTGGAGATCCCATCAAACTTGTCTCAATTGACCATTTGCACAGCACTGACAGGTACTATAGACAGCTATTAGATTATACAAAGATACTTCTTTCTACCTACTTTCTTTGTACTTTGTACTTTCTATTTCTTTCTACATTTTTCTTCATAGCAAGTGTAATATTCCACCAACTCTGCTTCCATTATCAAACTAAGTTTTGAGAAGTTTATGCTATGTGACTTGCAATCTCAAGTGAAACCTAAAAGCCGTAAAATGTTTGGTAACTTGGCAACCTGACAGGTGTTCTTGCGCCTGGCTTTGCTAGCTTTGTCTGCCACCTGTTAGACACAAAATGGTTTTTTCACAGAAGTGACTAATGATGCGGCTTCATCCAAAGGCGAAGTTGACTGTTTAATAATGGGTGTGATACTCAGACTCCGATGAACCTGTCAATACAGTCGTTAAGTGCTGACTTTTGCGCACACACACACACACACACACACACACAAAATGAACTCAAGATGGCCAGCAGCTACTGGATTCAGACTGCCATTTTTTTTTTTTAGTCGTTTGACATTTAGCAAATTGGCATTTTAACAGTCATTTTGCATTCTCTGACCAGGCGATAATAATCTCAGCCTATACCTCGTTTTAACACTCCGACTGTTACCGTGGTCACCAGCCCACGGACCCTGACGTTGCAGTGTCAACACTGCCAGTGAACTGCTGGCTTCCTGGGCTGGGTTTGCATTGCATTACTGGCATTTAGCAGACGCTCTTATCCAGAGCGACTTGCACAACGTCCTCATTTTTACATTGTATCCATTCATACAGCTGGATATTTACTGAAGCAATGCAGATTAAGCACCTTGCTCAAGGGTACAACTGCAGTGTCCTGCCTGGGAATCAAACCTGCAACCTTCAGGTTACCAAGCCCAGTTCACGCCACATTGGACGAGAGTGCTGCTTGTATAGGAGGTTCTGTGATCCAGTGCGTTAATTTGTTTACATGCATAAATGTTTCAGACATTTCCCTTGGAGTCTAAAGGATAGTTTTCTTCTTCACATGCTGACCACACAATTACTTTTTCTCAGTGTCTTTCTACAGCTCTGTGATAAGTGCTTTTTAAACTTTCCCTTGCCTACGGAGAGAGAACTGCTTTTGTGTGAGACTTAATCTCCATAATTCATATGAGTCAGCCCTGTATTATACTGTTGATTATGAAACCACTGTAACCCGAATAGCACTTTGCAGTGCAGCAGGACTAGGCCCGATTTTGAAAGGGAGTGCAATTAAACCGTACTTTTGTGAGCAGTGGTAACCAGGCCTGTTCCTGGAGATCTACTGTCCTGTAGGGTTCCACTCCAACCCTGACAAAGCACACCTCATTCACCAGCTAGAGACTTTGATGTGCTGCCGATTAGGAGAGTCAGGTGTGCCAAATTAGGGCTGAAATGAAAACTTACTGGACGGTAGATCTCCAGGAGCACAGTTAGTTACCACCGCTTTAAAGTAACAAGACCTTAACCCCAAAAAAGCAAGCAACTGAGTTCATGAAAACCTCCCCAGTGGGGGGAGGGGGGAGACACTGAAACGGTCGTCAGAAAATAAAATCCCCCCCCCCCCCCCCCCCCCCCCCCCAATGGGGAAACATCCGCATATCTGCGCTACAGTGCTAATGGCAGGACCTTTCACCGATTCGACCGTTATACCTTCTCCCACGAGCCGATCCTCATCTCCAACGCCTTCCCGCAACCGTCCTCTGGTGGACCGCCACGGCGTTAGCTCGCAAAACGTCCGCCGTCTGACAGCTTTACCGGTAGCAAAATATATTTGCGCGTGATTTCTTTTGCGTTCCTAATATCTCTATGTATGACACACTCCGGCTCTCTCCGTCTAGTGTACGAAGCTGCAATTCAGTAGGCTAAGCATGCTATTTAAAATCAGAGGCAATGCCTGAGTTTGGGGTGGGAAGGGGGGCCAACCACTTGATTATAATGACGTTCAATTATGAAGTTCCGTTTGCCATTATCCATGTCTTTGTACAAGGACTACTCTTTGAAAGAGAATTCCCCTACACAAATAATGGCGAACGAAACTTTTTAATTGAAGGCCATTATAACAGCCTGAAATCCGTTATTTTCTGTCCCCCACCGTTCTATATTGATAACTGACGCTGCGTGTTTCCAACGCCACTGTTGTTTAAGTGTTGTTTGTGATCTATAATGTAAATGAAAGCAGTACATACGTGCTTACAATGCAGAATACATAAAGCAGCGCACCGCAGGTTGCATGTTAGTCAATGCAACACACATCAACCACAGGCTGCTGCAGAAAAGATGTTCCGCGCTCGGAATCGATTATATTTCCACGGGAATGCAAAATGCTGAATCGACTCGGAGCAAACGGAGACCACCGCCGCTGCGTGTCACGGCTGTACAGTTGGCTGTAAGGATGTAAAATGCGGCTCGTTTTAAATCAAACGTAGGGAAGCCTGTGACATTTACACCCGGCCCGATATCGACCCATTCGTCTGGCGGCTCTGAGGCTCCGCGTTCACTGCGCTCCCTCTCGCTCCCTCTCGCTCTCCCCGCGGCGCAGAATCGCATTTCTGACCGCCCCGCGGGAGCTGGCGAGCTAACTGCGCTAATGCATCGGGAATCCATTAACACTGACACTGCTGAGCGCAAGCGGAACCACGGACTTTCATTCATTCATTCGTTCATTCATTCACTGTGACCTCCACAGTCTGTACTCCGCATGCGCCTATCAGACCGCTACTGGCGCCAGTTCTCATCCCACCGGTTTTTTTTAGCGTTTTGGCACTGTGCCGGTGAGCTAGCAGGCGGAACGCTCACCGACTGTTCACAGTGTTTTAAACAGCTGGTCCTCAGCTCAAGCCGTCAGGGCTCCATGCGGAAATTATTACCGCAATACATCTTACAATATATACTGCCATATATTTTAATTATTACTTATATTGTGATTATTATACAACAATTTATTGAAGTACATTCCATTTCCAACAGGGATACCACTTTGGTGCATGGCTGACTTCCCAAAATTTGAGTTACCGCGTGATTACCACCCCAGCAAAAAGGAATCATGTCTGGCCTGAGGACAGGATGTCTGCATCAGAGCAGGGGCAATTGGGTTCTTTTGTCAGGTAAATGAAATGGGGCCTGGCCATGCACGCGTGATGGTAAAGAGGTCTAGATAAAATCTCAGGTTTGGCACCTAGACTCCAGGCCCAGATCTGTGCCAAGTCCGGCCCGGCAGTGCTGACTTCGGCCCAGATCCGGCTCGGATCCGGCTTGCTGTCTGGGCAGGGACCGCTGAGTTTACCTTTCACAACCGAAAGATCACCAGACTGGGGAGAGATAAACGCCTGATCCCCAGTGGCCTTGTCTCTTTGTGAATGGAGAACACGGTATGCTAAACAGACCTTTTAAAAATGTGCTGTCTGAGGCCTTGTAGCCAAAAGAGAGAATGTCACTCCTGAAATATTTAATCATTTCTCGGTTGAGAGTCCTTCATGCTGGTTTGCTGTACCCTGAGGTGATATATCTGAAATATGAGACAAGACCGCAAACACTGTGATTCCCAAAATCAGAAACATGATAAACAAGCTTCCACATTCAGTTCGGTTCCTGAAAGATTATTTAACAGGGCTAAAAATGGAAAAGGCGTTACAAAAACTGGTTTCAGTCCATGTAAAGGTATCACCAGTGTAACAAAAGACATGCCTAGGACATTACATTTTTGGGGGGTGGGGGGGATGCAGGATCAGGTTTTGTTAAAACCAGTTTAAATCTGTCTCAATTTGGGATAACCCCTTATGGAAATTAAATATACTGCCATATATTGAGATAAAATTATAAAGATATTGCAACACTTTACAATATACAGGCAAATATACAAATTATTGCCTTTGGGTATTTCAGTTTAGTTTTTGTTGGGGTTTTTTTTGCAATGCATTGCTGTGAAATCTATTTATCTTTTTTTTTTTTTTTTGGTGCAAAAACAAATCCTCACATTTGAAATACATTGCACTATATTCTGTGTCCACAAGGGACAATAAAGCGCTGTTTGGTCGTCGTCTGTTTCATCACAGTTTAATGGGTTCCCCTGGCGAAGAAATCCAGAAACTATAGTCTTTAATGAGAGCTCCAGCTAACACGCAGGCCTCTTCTCCACGTCAGTCATTTGTGTGCATCTTATTTCCTATCATTTAATCCTCTTGTGCCAGCGAGGCGAAGATTAACCACAATTATGAGCATGCACAAATAATAGCAGGGTGCTTTATTTTTATTTATTTTGGGGGGATACTTGCTTTTTCACATTTTGATTCAAAAAGAAAAAGTAAAATCCCGTAACCGTCAGCATGCTACCAAACGGCGGTTTGACGCGTTCGCGCGTAATCACCCCAGCCGGGCTCCGCGCGCTGAAGGACATGTTTACACGCGGCCGCTGACGGCTCCAGATGCGCACATAATTGACTCACGCTGGCCGGTTTGTTTTTCCTGGCGGAGCCCCTCAGCCAATCAACTTCTAGTTTGGTTTTCTCATTTAAAATTCACGGAGGATTCGGTTGTTTTCCAAAAAAAAAAAAAAAATTTCTCTAAAGCAGAGATTCTCTGAACAGACACTCGAGCCCAGCACTGTTGCTAATTTCTATTGTTTCCCTCTAATCACCTAGAATACCAGGTGAGTATTATTGGTTTTAACACCAGGGGATTGTTCTTATTGTTCTTGGCTGGAACACCAGGTGAGCGGTATTGCACTTGCTTGTGGGATAACTGCCTGCAAAAAGCCTTTAATAGAGCACATCATGCATTCATTTGTTTTGCGCTGCAAACACATTTATTTTCAATTTTCTTTTTTTATTGGAATTAAAAAAAATATATATTTTCTATTTCAGATATTTTTCTTCTGAAGAGAAGCTTTATAAAGGCTTTCTGCCACAGTCTTAATCTATGAATAATTGATGTCCCTGAGGGAGAGGTAAAAGAATAATAATAATTAATTTTACTAAATTAATAAAACTGGACAGAATGTGGGTAACTTCATATTAACATCTTGTGAGGGGACTGCTCTTATAATTTGAAGGTTATGGGTTTGAATCCATTCATGGCTTTGCATTTTACACTTTTTTCAGAATAATAAAATGTTTTTTAGGTTGAGATTAAAACTGAATCAAAAATTATAATATAGACGACTTAACAACAGGTCTCCACCCCCCAAAAAAATCCCTTTCTTATCTCACTGCAGAGTTGTACATCCAGTCCAGTCCAGTCTCATAAGTTGATTGATAAATACTTGACACTTCTCGAGTGGCACCAGTAGAATACAAAGATGGCAGGTTCACAGGAAGTGACCTCATTGCTGAAGTTTTCCTTACAATATAGCCAAACGACAGCACAGAAGCACTCTTCAGCTGAGTAACTGCAGCCTCGTTCTCATGCAAATCTGTTTCAAACAGCAGAACAGCACTCCAGGGTAACAATCACTTCCAAATAAGCAGCTTTTTCGGTTGTGGGATATTAGCAGTAATCACACGTTCATACAGTTCTTTCTATAACTTAAAAAACTGTGTGATTCCTCCTCATTTTTACACTGCAGCAAGCTTTTCTTTGAACATTATTCCATATTTCACATAAAACTACCAATTCACAATCTCCCAAAGTTGGATTGTATGATGCACATCATACAGCTATTAAAACTGAGATATTTACCCTGCATAGAAGCTTGTTCTTGCCTGAATTGCCTGAAGTGAGCTTCATACCTTTTAAATAGAATTATTTTAGTATATATCTGTATATTCATTTTCCTTATTTTTTGCATTGCAGCATTATTTTTGAACTACTTGCATGCCTGTAATATTTCTTGTTGCTTTATTTTAGCATTGCAAGCTTAGCATGGGATAACCGTTAAATGGTGAGGTCAGTTCCCAGACTGGTCCATCACCACATTGCCTTTCCTTCCTCCTGGAACACAGACGTCTTTTCTCTGTGTTTCTCATTCTCAGAAAGGCGAAGGTCAGCCACAGTCCTGAGTGGACGTAGAATAACGTGCCGTCTGACATTTTGAGCTAAAGGCCACAAAACTAGTATCATTTCACACATGGGCAATGCGTTCTGTGTAATTAGTCACGGTGGAGTTGTATGAGCAGCAGTCAGCTGCCACTGTCCATAGTAATGTTCCTCCAGGTGTGCTAAGGGGCAACTCCCAAATGGCTCCAAAGTTATGCATTTTGCTAAAATATTTATAGCAGCACAGAAATGCGGTCACCATCTTTTAATGTAAAATGCGCAGGGGCTCAATAAAGCCTGCAGGCTGGACAGCGATGGCATGCTGTGGAAATGGGCTGTAGACAAAACTAATCGAGGGTTGCAGGCTTCAATCCCGTTTGGACTGTGCCGGCGCGCGCAGCCATTCGGGCGAGGCAACTTCACCCGAAAACTGCTGCGGTAGAGGTCTAGCTGCATAAGGGATCGGCGTTAAAGATTTATGAGGAGTAGCTGGGAGCCAGCTCAGCTATTTTACTGACGCGCCATTATCACAACCCGATCCCACCTCCGTCCCCCATAGCACTGACTCATCAGCATGAGAGAGAGAGAGAGAGAGAGAGAGAGAGAGAGAGAGAGAGAGAGAGAGAGAGAGAGAGAGAGAGAGAGAGAGAGAGAGAGAGAGAGAGAGAGAGAGAGAGAGAGAGAGAGAGAGAGAGAGAGAGAGATTTCCCAGACGAGGAGGCGGGGTTTCAGAACGCGCCTGTCCGTCAAAAACGAGTGGGCGAATCGGTGTGGGCGCAAGGCACTGAGCTGGCCAATAAGCTCTGCTGCTAGTCAGCCGTACTCAGCAGATGGGAGTGGAACCGCCTTCCACAGAGCAAAGTGCCTCCGTCATAACATTATAAATGGAAAATGATGCATTTTTAAAACTGCATCTCACCGTTCTGCAGAATTTGGAAAGATGGCTTTTAGTTATGATGCCCCATGGTGCTGCTCCAGAAGAACATGAAGCAGAGCTACGTCCCCCTGGGTGATTTTGGGAGGATATCAGAGACCTTAAAAACTGATGTCTGTGATTGTTTTGCCTGAAACGTATGGTGCACCATTTGTTTTACCTGAAATGTATGGTGTATCATTTTTGCTTTGCGTATGATGTTTTATGATTATTTTGATGATGATTATTATTATACATTTTATTCATGTAGTACCATTGAAGCACAAAGTGCTTTCCAGAAGAAAAAAGGATAAGGTCCAAATAACCGAGCAAAAGATACAATAAAACAGTCGCATAAACGAGAGGAAAGAATCACAAATAAAATGACAATATAAATGGCAATATTAATACACAAAGAATAAAGAAACACAAAATAAAACAATGGGAAGAAATAAGTGCAGTAAAAGTTAAACAATAAAAAACACAGTAAAAGGAAATGATAAAACTGCAGCATTTCATACCCTGTGTGATAAAAAAGGAAAACTAAAAAAAGATTGACGGCAAATCGGTTATAATGGAAGGCAATTTTATAAAAACGGGCAGTAAGGTGAGATGTAAAAACAGGGTCTGTATCAGCGGACCTGATGCTGTGTGGAAGGCTGGTCACAGAGACTGGAGGCTCGACACGAAAAGGTTTGAGCACCTCCTGATTTTAGCCTTCGCCTCTGGAGCAGCCGAAGGTCCAAGGCCGGCAGGCCTGAGAGGCCTCTGAGGAGAGTAGAGAGGTCAAAGTTCACTGATGCAATCAGGCTCTGGGCCAAGTAAGCAAACCGACTGCTTGTTGCTTACTCACTTGGCCACGGCTCTTCCTTGAAGAAAAGGATGTCTCAACAGGGCTTACCTAGTAAAATAAAGGATAAATAAATGAGTAAAATAAAAATACCTACAACTGCAGCGCAGCAAAGATAAATAAATGATCTCCATGTTGTGGCTTGTTGTCTTGCCTCCTAGTTTGACTTAACATTATTCTCTGACCTAGCCTATGCTTACTGTGCGAACTGGACTTAAAGTGTTCATGGCTATGAATAACTGTTTCATAATGAGTATTGTACCTTATCGGACCTGTGCTTTGTAGTTGTTCCAATGACCTTCGGTATGCAATTATTGTACGTGGCTTTGGATAAAAGCGTCTGGCAAATAACTGTAATGTAATGTCATAAATTAGTAAGTGTGAGTTTAAAGAGACTGCTGGCATTGTTCAGGGAAACGCGACCCGATCAAAAGCAGATATAACTTGTGCTTATTCCCTCTGGGTAAGCAAGATCGCCTGCTGAACCCTGAAATGTAAATGTAGGTGATGCAGTGTGGAGAGTCCTGCCTCCCCCCCCACCCCCCCGCCCCCGTGGATCAGACCAGAAACCCCCCCCCCCCCTCCCCCCGCTGTGCGAGCAGCCAATCGCAGAGCCTCCTGAGGTACAGCTGCCCACCGCCGCGCGGCATGGCCGTTAAACCCCGAAACGCATCCCGCAGCTGGCAGGCTCGCTTTTAAAAACGCGTTTTCGCCGTAAGTGCCAACTGCACTTTAAAGACACTGCAGCAGACCGAGACAGTGGTTCAGACGCGCGGGAGCCGCAGAATGGATGGGTCTGCGTCTGCGCGGCTAATGCGCGCGTCGCTTGTCGCCTTTTTCGGTTTTTATGTGTTTAGCGGATGCTCTTATCCCGGGCGAATAAACAACGCGCGCTGTTTTGTGCATATGCCATTTATACGGCTGGATATTTACTGAAGCAATTCCGGTTAAGTGCCTCGTTCAAGGAGTACGTCGGCTGTGCCTCGCCTTGGCCTCAAACCTGCAACCTCTGATTTACAGGCCTGTCTGCGTAATGACAGATGTCGCTGATACAGCAGTGCTGAACTTATGCGGGGTATGACCTTGAGTACATCTTGATTAGCGGGTTCCTTGCAGATAGCTATTTGTCAGCTTTAGAAAGAAGAACAGCCGTCACCTTGTATCTGATTTGTTGTCATTGACTAATGACGTGCTCTGTTTTGCAGTGCATTCTGGGATAGCAAACAAGTAACAGTGCTTCATTGGAACTGGGCCATTCCTGTCTTCTTTGGCACCACAGAAAGGGCTAAAATTTAAAAACCAATTAAAAGAAAAACAATAGTATTCAGCTGCTCAATCACCCCATTAGCTACCCTCCCAGATCCACAATCACAATCCCCCCCCCCGCTCTTGCAGTTTCACCCATTCGCAATGGCTCTCCTACTCCCTCCCCCCGTGCCTGTTGTCTTGTTATATATTCGTTTGAAAATAATCGTGTTTTCTCCTCAAACCTCACAGCCTCTCTGGGCGAGGACAGAGCACTTCATAACAAGGGCTTCTGAATTGTGGAGGGGGGGGGGGCGGGGCTGAGGGCTTCGGGGGCTGCTGTGGAGACTGCTTTTATATTTTATTTACTTTATTTATTTATTTATAAAAAAGCTTTGATAAATCACGCTGTATGAACAGCGATCCTGGTCCCTGCCAGCTCTTTAGTTGTGACAGTTGCACAGTCTCCAGTCCTTCATTAGGAGGAGAGCTGTCTCAGCCTGGCAGGGAACCCGCATGCAGCCCAGAGCTCCTCATTCTGCCTCTGATTTCACACACACACCCTCCCCCCCCTGCCCCCCCCCCGCCACACACACACACACACATACACCCCCCCCGCCCCCCCCCCCACACACACACACACACACACACACTCACACACACACCCTCCCCCCCCACCCCACACACACACACACACACCCTCCCCCCCCTGCCCCCCGCCCCCCCCCCACACACACACACCCTCCCCCCCCGCCCCCCCCCCACACACACACACACCCTCCCCCCCCTGCCCCCCCCCCCCCACACACACACACACCCTCCCCCCCCGCCCCCCCCCCACACACACACACACCCTCCCCCCCCTGCCCCCCCCCCCCCCACACACACACACACCCTCCCCCCCCCGCCCCCCCCCGCCACACACACACACACACACACCCTCCCCCCCCCGCCCCCCCCCGCCACACACACACACACACACATACACCCCCCCCCCCGCCCCCCCCGCCACACACACACACACACACACACATACACCCTCCCCCCCCACCCCACACACACACACACACCCTCCCCCCCCCCCCCCCACACACACACACACACACACCCTCCCCCCCCCCCCCCACACACACACACACACACCCTCCCCCCCCCCCCCCCACACACACACACACACACACCCTCCCCCCCCCCCCCCCACACACACACACACACACACCCTCCCCCCCCCGCCCCCCCCCCCGCCACACACACACACACACACATACACCCCCCCCCGCCCCCCCCCCCACACACACACACCCTCCCCCCCCCGCCCCCCCACACACACACACACACACACACACACACATACACCCTCCCCCCCCACCCCACACACACACACACACCCTCCCCCCCCCCCCCCACACACACACACACACACACACCCCCCCCCCCCCCCCCCCCCCCACACACACACCCTCCCCAGCACACCACCCCCATTTCATTTCAAGCTCTGGAGAGTTTTCAAAACAAGGAGTCCGTTCAGTTGTCATTAACCTCTGCGATTCCTATTGGGCTCGACGGACAGAATGTCACAACAACCATTCGGGGGGGGGGGAAGAAACGTAAAAAAACCCTCTAAAACAGATAACTGTCCCCCTCCATATTACTAAGCACAGAATAAAAATGCTCTCCTGGAGATGCAAGTTTTTTTTTTGTTTTTTTTTTCCCCCCCAGAGGTCCAATATTTCTATGCTTGGGTCCTGCTCTTTGCCCTTTACCAGCTTGCTGCTCACTGTGATGTCTAACACTGTGTTCCTGCCAAAAAAAAAAAAAAAAGCATTTGCTTGGCTATATGCGATTTTCACACCACACAGCCATTTCACGACCCCTCCCCCCACCACCCCCAGCAGAATCTCATTAAACATTTCTGTTGTTTCTCTACCTTGTTTACATGCAGTACTTTTTTTGCAGGTTTTGTCCTGAGGCAATGAAATGTAGTTGGATTCATTTTTTAAAAAATTTTATCATCACAATTTTGGGATAATCTACAGCAGGCTGTTTCTGCTTCACTGGTCTCTTTGGCAAACTGCTACACCATTAGCACACCAATGTTAGACGAGGTGATGCTCGCAAACGTAGTGACGTAAATTCTGCTGTGCATAAGGCAAATTCTGATTTTAAAAATCCAGTATCTAAGTGGATAAAAACACTCAATGTGTCTCTGGTAGCTTGTCAGCTCAATTATATTGAAAGAGATGAAGCATCTTCTTTTGGTGTTATAATGTAATGCAACTGAGCATGACAATACAGCTAATGGTCATGTGAATGTTTGTGCGGAATGTTTTGAGATCTACACAACAGAAGTGGTGCAGTGACACTTTACTGGAAGTGCGGTTTAAGTACAATTTAATGCTTTAATAACTGCTTCATAATGCAACACAGCCATTGTCATTAACAGGTACTGTATACAAAATTTTATAGCATGTGGTTTTCATAGGACGTGCAACATGTTGCTATGTGTCAAAATGCTTAATATCATACGATTAAAACCTTATGTTAGACAGCTGTGGATGGAATCCATGAGGCTGTCTAATTACTTTTTAATAACAGCTTTATACACATCAATTACATTGTTATTACATAATTCACTTAGAACGGACATATTTGCATACATGAAATCACTTCCTTAATGTGTTTAAACTTTTCTCTCTTAGATTAAAAAAAATAAAAAATAGGGTAAAGAGAACTTCACCTTCAGTAAACAGAAAATCGACATTTGCATTTTGTTGGGGTGAGATTGACAGTCCACATCAACAAAAACTAGACTATGAATTTAAGTTTTAGGAGCCTAAAATTAGGACATCAATACTTGTAATTCACTTTATAATATCAACATCATAACTAATAAAAGAAGTTTTCCTTCAGATGTGTTATGCCACACCATCATTAGGATTCATAATTATTCATTTTGCATCAGTGCGCTCTAATTTTAATCTCGTTTTGGCAGCTGGAAGTTTGAGGATGACCCAGATAATTTAGCCTGAGGGGAAAGCCGTTCTTCCTCCCGAGCTTCACGCAGAACTTCACGCTTCACGCTGTGTGGTCACTCCTGTTTTTGGTACTCTACACTACTAAATTTGCTCGGGAACCTAAAATAAGTGTGGCTCGCTCTTCGCTGTACGAAGAGGTTTGATCTTGTGCTACATTTTCTGTGACCTCACCTCACACAGCAGTTTGAGCACAGTTGATCAATAGCAAATGAAACGGGTGAAAAAAAGCTCTGTGTGCCAGGTGTGTGGAAAATAAGATGCTACTAGCACATCCCTCATTAAAATTGAAAAACATACTTCAAACTGCAGCACTGGGTAGCTCCAAATGCTTCCTACCCCCCCCCCCCCCCCAAATATGCAAGCCAAATGCTGCTCACTTTACCGACTACATGATGAAAACAGAATTTCAGTTGCCAAACTACATTCCAAACACGTGTAAAGATTTTGAAATGATTAGTTGGGAAACTCCATATGGTTCCAATTTATTGATAAAAGCTTTGCCTTTTTTTTTTTTTTTTTTTTTTTTTTTTGCTGCCAGTAGTCTTTGCCGTAGGGAATTCCTGTAATCTTGATAACTTGTTCTACACATTCACACTTCATTGGAAAAAAAAAAGTTTTACTTCAAAACTTCAAAGTTTACTTCAATTTGTTACACCTATATTTTTCAGGTTTTCTCAATAGAATTTTTTTTTAGCATTTCACTGAAGCTAAAAAGTTTTCTAAAAACCTGAAAGATATCGGTGTAACAAACCTGAAGTAAAATTTCAGGTTTATCCAATGAATCCTTTTTATCCCAGTGCTGCTATATAAAGCCTGACAGAAGAGAGGTGCTTATTGCCCTCAGATATTTTCAGTTGTTTTATGTTAGAAAATTGGGCTCACATAATAGAACAAGACAAAATTCACATTTGAATGGCACTGAACTGAACCATTACAGGACTGTACTGTCACACAGAACACCCTTCCAAAAGAAGGACCTCTTGTTCTAGTCTATTTTAAAGTAAAATTGGCACCCATAGTATGAGCAAACTGACTGGAAATGGACAGCAAAGTGAATTGAAGGGTGTTTCTACTTTTCTGATGGCGGTTGGAACTGCTTCCATGTTTTGCACATCACTGCTAGCTTGGAGAGCGAGAACACACTACCGTACCTTTGATTCAAAATAAGTTATTCACATTTTTTGAAGCACCATTTATCTTTATGTTTCTAGGAAAATAACCTGTATTCATTTCAGAATCATTTTCAGATCAGAGCAGAGAGAAATAAACCGGCCGATTCTAACTCTGAATGATGGAAACTCAAATTCAATTTGATTGGTTGAATTTGAAATGGAGGTATCCAATCAACGTAAAAGCACAGGGCCTTCCTTGCTGATGCATCGTGGGTACTACTTGAAAGGGGGGGGGTTCTCTTCCAGGCTGTGGATTCTCATCCAGACTCTTTCTCCGGTGAGTTCATTAGCAGTAGTTAAGAGGCTAGTGAAAACCAGCCCAGGAACAGGATTAGTATTGTCTTGGTGAAAGACCATTGCCTTTGGAAATGTAAAGGACAATTTTTATTCTTGTCAATTCTGTTCTTGGAATACCCCTTTTGGCAATAATGGTGGGCCACTCATTTTATGGTGACACCCGCATGTGTGATATTGTATCACACATATTATATAGGTTACATTCTACTGATCATCTCCTCTTTTCCTCTATTAAATGTAAAAAGAAAATAGGGATCAGTCTACAAACATTAAAAAATACCTTAAATTGTTAAATTTCGACAGTTGACAAGATAAATGATTCCATATGTGTCTCTGGATTGGTAAAAAAACAACAAAAAATAAACAATGTGTTACCACTGGCAGAAGGAAAAACTACAAAAATACTGAATGCTATTTCCTGTATGTACACAGGAGTGCAGTAACATCTGACGCATACAAATTAAAGCCACCTTGTTCTCTGTAAACAGGAAGTTAAACTGAATATAAAAAAAACGAGCACAAAAAAAAAAAAAGCTAAAAGGTATAATTTTGAAGTTTCCTGTGCTGTGGAGTGATAATAACCATTAGCGTTTGCGGCTAGGAATAGCCTGCGGTCTCAGAACGCATTTACCCAAGAGTGGCTCTCCCTACTGCTGAAGCTCAGTGTGTGACCAGTCTCTTACAGATCAGCCTGGCTTTATTTAGGACCAAACACTGAACAATAGAACAATCTAGAACACAATGGCGTCTGATTCCACCTGTTCCTGCCCGGGAGGAAAGATCGCGTCTCTCTGCCGCGGCTGATTGTGCTTTGTTCATTCCGGGTTAATCTGCCTGTCCTCACTGTGTTCGGCTGTTTTTTTTACCGCTGCTATTTTTAGGGTTAGCTGAAGCTTGAAGTGCGCCTTAAAAAAAAAAAAAATATATATATATTTCAGTTTGTTTCTTTCATGGATTTATTAATTAATTTTTTTGTGCCATCGCTTCTCTGACAGTTTAGGATAAATTCTAAGTGGGCGAAGTGCAAAGATGATATGATGACAGCAACATTAAAACTGTGCTCTGAAAAATCCGCGGGGTCATCCTTATTTATTTACGCATTACCTATTCTCCCTCGTCACACAGATTTTTTTTGTTTTGTTTGTTTCAGAGACGCAGACCAGACATAATGCACAGAGCTCTGCTTCTGTCCCAGAGGTGCCATTCTGGTGGTGCTAGAAAATTCTTCATTGTTCCTTTCTTTTGTTTAAGATGTTGGGCTCGCTGAGTGGCTCTGTCTGATTTTTGCTGTCCTACCTCCCCGGTCTCCTGGGCCTTCCTGTCAGAACTCAGTACAGTTCTGAGGCGCTGTCAGTGACTTCAGAGTCCAACAAGACCTCCTCCTCCTCCTCCTCCTCTCATTCATTATCACCAAAGCCACAGTACACTCAATAAGCGCTATAACGTGAAAGGGATGAGTCTTTTGCCTGAATAATACATACTCTCTCACTCCACTCTCTCTATCTCTCTCACTCTCTCATTCTCTTACTCTCTCTCTATCTCTCTCCCTCTCCCTCAAATCAATGTTTTATTTGAAATACTTGCCTAACATAACATATAGGTGGGCACCAGTAGGTAAATTTAAGTGTAAACATTGAAATAATGATAATAACCATTAAAGAAACTAACGTGTTGCCAGAATTGCATTGAATAAACTAAATACGTATCATATATCTGTACTTTATTTATAATTTGTCGGTGATGATTTGTTTCTCTCTCTCTCATTTTGTTCTCCTTTTGTTACATGGACAGAATTGAGACTGCCATTTCTACCCTTATTTCGTCATGCCCACATGAGCAGCTTTCTTGCAGTATTGCCACTAAATGGCCCTTTGTCACTGTGCTTTCTTTTAGCATGTATTTCTTCAATGTAGTTTTAGAAATAAAAGTGAACGGATGGATTTGCTTTTTTAATTTTTTGCCGGACGACATTTCACGACGCAAAAAGGCTGCAGGCTAGTTCATACTTTTGCGTGTGTGTGTGTTTTGGTGCTTCGATCAGTAAAGGTCCTCACAAAGATGCCAGAACACGCAAATAACCTCACACACATGTTTTGAGCCTTTGCTGCTGTTTCCCCCTGCTGTGACTAGAGATGTGCAGGTCCTGGCGCAGAAGTTAGCTGCATACCGCCACGCCCAGGGTTTAAAAAGATTGTAATAAAATATATTCTCCTGAGAAGACAAAATGCTGTGCGGCGAGATTAGAAACACACGCCCACTGCGGTGTTTTTGCGCAGACCTATCTACCGTGCGAGCTCGAGCACAGAATGGCCGCTTGCCTTGTAGGGGTACACCGTTACTGTAGATATCAAATTCAAGGTCAGACTCTTTTATGTGAAAGATTTTGAATGAAGGAGGGAATAATTTGAGGAATGTGTTCTTTGATTATTAGTGTGTGTGTGTGTGTGTGTATGTTTGTGTGAGTGAGTGTGCATGTGTCAGTGTGTGTACATGTAAGAGAGTGTGCGCATGTGGGTGTGCGTGCGTGTGTGTGTTCGTGAGTGTGCATGTGTCATTGTGTGTGCATGAATGAGAGTGTGTGTGTCAGTGTGTGTGTGTGTGTGTGTGTGCGTGTGTGTGTCAGTGTGTGTGTTTGTGAGTGTGATTGTGTGTGTGTGTGTGTGTTTTGGAGTCTGATTGTGTGTGTGTGTGTGTGTGTGTGTGTGTGTGTGTGTGTGAGAGTGTGTGTATCAGTGTGTGTGCGTGTGTGAGTGTGTGTGTTTGTGAGTGTGATTGTGTGTGTGTGTTTTGGAGTCTGATTGTGTGTGTGTGTGTGTGAGTGTAATTGTGTACATATGTGTGTGCGTGTGCATGTTTCAGTGTGTGTGTTTGTGAGTGTGTGTGTGTGTGTCGGTGTGTGTGTGTATGAGTGTGTGTGTTTGTGAGTGTGATTGTGTGTGTGTGTTTTGGAGTCTGATTGTGTGTGAGTGTGTGTGTGTGTGTGTGTGTGTCAGTGTGTGTGTGTGCTGTGCTGTACAGGTGTCTGTACTGAAGCACAGGTAAGCCCTTGGCTGCTGTGCTGTGTGGAATGCCACAGTGCTGGATTTCTGCTGAGGTCCCCGCTTTGCTGCAATGGCCTGTGTGTAGAATATCAATCACACTGGCTGCAAACACAGCTCTCACTGAGACAGTACTGTGCGTGTGTGTGTGATTGTGTGAGTATGTGTGTGTGTGTGTCTGTGTGCATGTGTGTGATTGTGTGTGTGTGTGTGTGTGTGTGTGTGTATGTATATGTGTGCGTGTGTGTGTGTGAGTGAGTTTGAGCGTGTGTGTTTGTTCATATGTGTTCATGATGAGTGGGTGTAGGTATGACTGTGTGTAATGTGTGTGTGCGCGTGCGTGCGTGTGCGTGTGTGCGTGTGTGTGTGTGTGTGTTTGTGTGTGCGTGTGTTTGCGTGTGTGTGCGTGTGCGTGTGCGTGTGTGCGTGTGTGTTTGTGTGTGCGTGTGTGCGTGTGTGTGTGTGTGTGCACGTGCGTGTGTGTGTCTGTGTGTGTGTGCGTGTGTGTGTGTGTGTTTGTGGTGGAGCGGAGGCTTGTTGACGGGCGTGCTTCCAGCCCAAAGGACAGATCTCAGAAAGGGCTGTAATTACGCCTAAATACCTTCTCTCCTGCGTGTGTGTGTGTGCGTGTGCGTGTGCGTGTGCGTGTGCGCGTGCGCGTGTGCGTGTGCGTGTGCGTGTGTGTTTGCCCATCCGCGTGCAGCATCGGCGGAACACAGGCCGAGAGAGCGAGAGTCTCACTCCCGTAATGAATACGCATTGTCAGGTTTATAATGGCCTTCATCACGGCCATTTTAATTTCCCTCTCGGAGATCAGTGGGGGCCGTTCGCAGGCCCCTGATTCTGTCAAAACGGAATTTACGGGAGCCCTCAGGTCTCTTTCTCGAGTGAACGGACAATATCGCCAGGACAAAAGACGGCCGGGGTGCGTGGGCTGCCCGTGTTTATGCAGTTCCAGTGCTGCAAGCAGCCCCAGGCACGCCATAACTACTATTCACTCTGCACGACAGGGAAGCGTTTCCCTGGCAGTTAGCAACGTCCTGTAACCTTCCAACGGTTTTTATGTTCAGAATTAGAGGTGTAAGTGTTTTCTCCACTGTCACAGGAGCTATTGATTATTATAAAAGATACTCATCGGATCTGAGAGGGTACATTTCCAACAGCAATGCTGGGATTGTGAGTGCGCTGCTTTTACAACTTTAACATTGCTACACATGTCATAGGATTGTTTTTTTTTCTGTGAAAGATCCTTAAGGAATCTGAGGGCGTACTTTTTAAAAGATTAATGCTTGTACAATATACCTTCTAAAGCGCAGTCTATTGGTACTCTAAAAGATCCTCTTTGGCCCTGAGAGTGTACATTTCCAAAGGCAGTGCTGTAGTTGTGATTGTACATTCTGAATTACAACTTTACCATTGCAACTCTGTCATGGGATCTTTAGTTTCTCTGACATCTGCATCTGCTCATAGGATCTGCGGGTCCAGGTTTGAAAGATACTGTCTGGTACAATTGTACATTCTAAAGTGCAGATTTGACATTGCTTCACTGCCATAAGAACTAGTGATAAGAATCACTAGTAAAAGAATCAAACAACACATGTCAAAAACTAATTCAATATTTGGAATAGGCTACATACTTTAAAACACATTAACAAGGAGATTACATAACATTGCATTAGAGACATTTAGCAGATGCTCTTATCTAGAGCGACTTACGCAACTTTTTACATAGCATTTACATTGCATTTATACTGCTGGATATATACTGAAGCAATGCAGGTTAAGTACCTTGCTCACAGGTACAACTGCAGTGTCCAACCCAGGAATCAAACCTATGACCTTTAGGTTAACAAGACCAGTTCCTTACCAATTATACTACACTGCAGATTGCAGGGCCTTCCACCAAGGGCTTGTGTGAAGTAAAGAGCTGCATTATTCTGCTGTTTAGTTAATTTTCCCAGTGTTAGCATTAGCATTCTGTGATCATAGCACAATCACAGCAGCCGGATTAGGCATTCAGCACAGGCACGGGGGACTGTATCTGTGCTCAGACTGAGCTTCTGTAATGAGTGCTGAATTTTTATTTCGCCTGACTTTTTTTTTTCTTTTTTTTTTTTTACATCAAAGCACATTTTGACTTGATATGGTTTTAGCGCAGTAATACTGGCCCTTTGAAAACTCTTTTAAGCCTGTATAACGGCAAAAAATTCCTTTCACGTAGTGCGGCCCGTCTGTCTGCCAAGTGTTTTTAGAGCAGGGCTTACAGAGAAATTAGAAAATATATTTTTCTCTCCGTGTCATCTCCTCTAAAGTTGTGAATCCGTCTCTGCTTCGCACTAAATTCCCATCACAAATTTAGCCAAAAACACAATGTAAGACAAGAAAGACTAGTACATTTAAAAGCTTGCAGGACTAATAGCAGAGAGTCACATGCTTCTAATGAAGTGGTAATAAACATAAGGATAAAATTACAGAATGCCTTAGCACCACAGAGAGTACAAGGATTTGCTGTATTAACATTAGTCAAATTAGTCTGCCCCTTTAAATGCAGAATATGTATCCACGTTAAATCCACTCTTAACAGAGTTTATATGGGTCCAGCAGGGATCAGACAGGCTGCTTATTAGACCGTCTAAGTGCTCCTTTCAGAGTTCATTTTACACAGAAGATTTAAGCTGCTGTTAAAAGTGTAGTCCGGCAGCCAGCATAATTCATTACCAGGTGTTCTCCAGAGTTAGTTCGGTCAGTTCCGCAATATTTGACTGTGACACCGAAATTCTAAATTCTGAAGGCTGCTTTTATGTGTAAAAATGACAGGTGTATACAGTATTCTTTATCAGTCACTAAATGCTATCTGGACCACAGTATCTCATAAGCACACCGAGGGAAAGAGTGACAAGGCCAATAGTAGGAAGAAACCTCGAGCAGAACCCAACTCAGGGACCCTATGAACATGGGGCTTTCAAATCCGTTGTACAATGAATTCTGCACAACATTTGTGGTACAACGGAATTTAATTATGCGTGTGCACACCTAAAAACGTTTACAGAATCACCGTGGCAAAAATACGCTCAGGAGGTAGTGTACAACGCATCTCAAGTCGAAAACCATGATTAGGCCAATCGTTAAACACTCGTAGGTAGGCTATTGTGTGGCTAGCGAACGGTTCATACTGGTGTGTGTGTGTGTGTGTGTGTGTGCGTGCGTGTGTGTGTGTACGCGCAGGCTACAACCGTTTTATTGCCAACACATTCTAGAAGGCTCCCAAAACATTTTGAAAAGGCTCTGTGTGTACAGGGCCAGAGAGGGGGGGGGGTCCATCTGCCACTGGCTGGCTCTGGCTCTAGATTACACATTACATGCATAATAAACAGGGAAATGACAGTTCATAAATGTCAATGACAACACGTAATGGAAGCTGGGTACTGTTCCTGATGAGAGATGCATTTGAAGGCCAATGGGTGGATTTGTCAGGCTGGGGATAGGTGTGGGACTGGAGCTGAAAGAGCTGGAGCTTAACTTTTGTCCATTTATAAATCTCCAGGAAAATTATTTTTTGGTGGAAAAAAAAAGTGGTGGGATAAAACATCATTCTTACGAAAAATGACCCCTCTGATTCATGTCTTGCCATTTTCGGATCCTATGAGAAGCTAACATTATGGCCTTGCTGGGAGATGTAGTTTATTGAATGCGATATTTTACCATGTACAAGCTATAATCCACAGGCCCCGACCAGATAAAGGTGTATAGTTACTTTTTCAGATTTACAAACATGAAAAAAACAAAGTACAATTTCATTTTAAATTTCAAATTTAAAGGCACGTTTTTATTGTTTTGTCAGTATAAAAAAGAAACAAATATTCCAAATGAATAAAATGCACTTACTCTCATAGTAATGTGTTTTTTATTTTTTCCTTGGGTTATTATGAATAATATAAAGTAGCTATTAAAAAGGAAGCTCACAGGGTCGCGTGGGGTTTATAATCCGGGACGAGGCCCGGTGTGGTAAAGACCCGCTGGACGTTTCGCTCGCCTGGTCCACGGCTCGCAGGCCCGTCCCGTTGGCCGGGCTGCCGTTCAGCAGGCAGGAGGCCGTAGCTCGCCGCTGCGACCCCGTCTGCTCTACAGAGACAGAGTAATGATCCGAAACGGAGACTCCCGCGCCTCCCGCGCGTAGCCCCCGTGGACTTACGCCGTTTCACCGGGGGGCTCGAAGGCAGACGGAACGAGGAACGAGGAAGGAAAACAGTCGAGGAAAACTAATTTAAAAAAGGTTTAATGGCCGATTATGCGATGGAGAGAGTCGTCAGCGTTAGGAATCACTTCACGTGCCCACTTTGGGGAATATGGTTATAAAATGTGCGATGAGTGATTTAAAAAAAAATAAAATACATAAAAATGGCACCACAGAAATGGCCGGTAGTTTCAATTTACACAACAGCCCCATTTAGGTTTAATACTGGGGTCTGTAGAAGGAGTGGGTGAAAAGCTAAACTGATGTTAATTTCTCACATAACATAAAACAACATAGCTTAGCATAGCATAGCATAACACAACATAGCATAGCATAGCATAACACAACATAGCATATCATAGCATAGCATAACACAACATAGCATAGCATAGCATAACAACATAGCATAGCATAGCATAACATGACATAACATAGCATAGCATAACACAACATAGGTTAGCATAACATAGCATAACATAACACAACATAGCATAGGATAACATGAAACAAGAGGCCATTCAGCCCAACCATGCTTGCCATTCTCCTGACTAAATTAACGCTCTGGTTACCTACAGACTAGATAGTGTCCAATAGGCACGTGTGTGGATGAAATGCTGAATGGAGATCTGTCCCTCATGTGCACATCCTGTGCAAATGCAGTTCAGAGAGCTCGCTGTAACGCTAACAGCCTTGAGCTGAGACATTCCTGGAATTCCCACTCTCTCTCTCTCCTGTGAGCCATTGATCCATTGAGTGGCTTTTAATTTTTGATGGTTTTCTTTTCCCTCCTCTGCACAGGGCCGGATGTTTAATTCATCAGTCTTAAATAAAGCCTCCCCCTCTCTCTCCGTGTCCTCGCGCGCTGAATTGCCGCAACACGCCCGTGCTTCTCGTTACGAGTCACGCTTTAGTGTGGAACAGGTTTAATGGCGATAGGACCTGCTCCCTTCACAACGTTACAGCTTCCCCGTGCGTCATCATTCACGCAGAAACTCCAGGCTTTGGTCCGTGTGTGACAAACGCGATCTGCCTTTAAGTCCACATTTTTTAAAGTTGTTAATTGATCTGGTTCAAAGTCACTGTACATGAAAACTGTCTGAATTATAGTCGGGGCCAGTCCCTCTCGATACCTCTGAAATAGATATTGGATATTAAATATGAGGGTCATTAGGACTATACACTGCAACTCTATCCTCAAACCCATTCACCACTTAAAGCACTGCATTCTCAGTCTCCCTCTTACAACAAAAAAAACTGTCTGAATTATAGCTGGGGTCAGTCTGTCTCGATACATCTGAAATAGATATTGGATATTAAATATGAGGGCCAGGGGTGATGGAGCCGTGAAGCTGCAGGTGTGTGGGGGGAGGCAGGTGAAGGCCGCTCCTCTTTCACAGATTGGGGGACGTCCCGGTCACGAGACAGGCCTGCAGATATATGCCTGGCTGTTCCATTCGGAACAAAAAGCCAGAGACAAAATGTTTTTCTAAAGAGCTCAGTCTGGGCCGAAATCATAAATTGTGCATTATGTTTTTGTAATATACAGAAATATAGACCTTATTAAAATATGTATTCCAAACCTTTTTTTTTGAGCTAAAGGGTGCTTCCATGTGGACAGAAAGAGAAAGGAAACCATGTGAATCTTTAAAAAAAACTTTATTCATTTTTAATGAATGTATATTTTATTAATGGAGAAAAAAAGGTGAGCCAGCCATTTTAGTGTTCTGCCTTCTTATTATTAGGTTGTGCTAATTATGACAAAGCAGTGGCTATAGCTACTTGTTTGTTTGCTGCTAATAGCAGTTTTTTTTAAATTAGGCCTAGCATCACCTAATAACAGACAAACGGTATATGTTAGGGTTAGGAGGAGTTTCTTGCCTCTTTTCCGTATAGTTAATCCCCCTGTGCCTCTTCCCATGCAAACCTGCGGCTCCTCCATTTTGATTGTGCTTATTAATGGCTCCTCCATTTTGATTGTGCTTATTAATGGCTCCTCCATTTTGATTGTGCTTATTAATGGAGACGAATCACATTTCGGCTCTGTGACCTGTCGGCTGAGCCTCTGCTCGTATGTTATTTCTGCTGAAACGGCCTCCTGCGGGACACGAGAAGCCAAAGTGGCTGAAACGGTGCTATTCCACCCCCCTCAGGGCCGAGCTCCACTCTGCGGCCCTCCTGCAGTACGTAAGGATATCGAGCAATCCATCAGCACTCGTTTGTCATCTCTCTCTCTCTCTCTCTCTGTCTCTCTCTCTCTCGCTTTCGCTCTCTTTGCCCTTCTGCTCATTTACTCTTTTAGTGTTTTTTTTAATTTGTCTCTCCCCCTGGAGCCATTTCTCTAGTGATCGCTCTCCCTGTAAATATCTCACTGATCTACGGCTGTCAATCTCCACCATCCCGCCACCTGGGGCTCCACCCCTTTTTTTTCTTCTTTTTTTTGCCTCCTGCCTCCTCGCCACCATTTTTAAATGTTTTTTTTTTTTTGCAAGCCTTAACATTTTTTTTTTTGTATTTTGTCTTTCAGCATCTGAATCTGTTGCCTCTCTTGCCTAATTATCGCCAGTGCTCTGTAGTCCCCCTCCCCACCTAATTATTCCGAACCATAACATCAGGAAATCACCTGTTTTAACGGTATAAAGCCTGTGGCCTTGCTCGTTGCCGCGGCGACCAGGCAATTTGTTGAGGTTAACTCGTTCTCTCGCTCCCATTTTCTGGCACGCTTTGGGGATCTCGGCGTTCTAGAGGTCATGATTGCTGTTTCTTCACAACTGACTCCAGACACACTCAAGAAATAACATTTATTAGGCAGTCTGCGCTGTGCCTTTCAATTCCCCCAACAGTTCTTCAAGGCAGCTAGCGTGTTCATTAGAAGGTGTTTTACTAGTAAAACATTATTATTATTATTGGGTTGTTTTTTTTTAGTGAGTGCAAGCCACAAGCTTAGCAGCAATCTCTTAGAGGTCAACCTTTATCACATCACTTTTACCTGGAAGTTGTTTATCCAGATACCAATAAATATAAGTCATTTTATTTGAGACATTTATGGGTCATTATTTTCTTAATCTGGACATTTTCCCAGACTGCTGTCATTCCAGGGGTGGCCATTTTGTGTGATGTTTCCCAAACTGAAGGCCCTGGTCTGTAGATCTGTAGCCATGCTAATTTAAGTGGAATGCATCTGTGTACCAGCGCACACGTGGTTATGAGCTGCTTCCTGGCGTTCCTGGAGTTCCTGGTCTTTCATATCAATGTGCTGTCATCTTTCCCCACATACGGTGCTTCTTTTATGGCAGTTTGCTTCCTCAATTAATTATGTGAGTAATTAGTTCAGTGATAGACATTCCCACCACTAGTGAAAATTGATCTGCTGTAAAACTGCATCACAACGAGATGCCTATTAAAAAACAAAACAAAAAAAAACAAAAAAAAAAAACAGGTTGTTGTCTGGTGGAGTGTTTTGTTTTGTTCAGACATCTCCAGCATATCTCCTCCTTAATTTAAACGGGAGGCGATTCTCTATCTCGGCCCGCAGAGAGATGTCTATACTCCGCTAAACACGCCGCCGTGGTGACAGATTTATGGCCCTGCCCATATCGCATAGACGACAGAGGCTTTAACGGCATTACCCATGAGCCTTGGCAAATGTGACGCCACGCAGTCTTGCTATTTTTTAAAAAAAATTTGATGGCATGATTCATTGCCCTTGCTCAACCCTCACGATTTCCTGTTCCGAAAAAAAAAAAAGATTTACCATCCCGACCCAATCTCCTTCATCCCCGCTCGCTTGAAACGGTGCAGGGAGAAGGCTTGGCTTTTTAAAACACGTATCCCTGCCACGAGCCTGTTTCTGACTGCTTTCTGTGATTTAAGTTTAACAAAAAAAAATTACCATCCATCTACAGTCTTGATATGCTCTACTGCACTTAATGTGGTGGGCGTGCTTTCCAGAAATAAATTGTAATTATAGCAAGAGCGGTATATTTCGTTAGGCAACGAGGGTTATAACATTCTACAATGAGTATTACACCAACGCACGAACATTTAATAAAATATGTAGAAATTTATACTTAGACTTAGATCGAGATAAGTCAGTTACTCAAGGGTAGAAACTGGGATTTGACCCTGCAACCTCATGTCCAGTTCTCTGGTCATGACCTCTTTTTTGGGGGGTTCAGAAGAGCTTCATGAAATCTTTACTGATGCCAGGAGTCATTGGCTGTGCGTCAGTGGCAAGGGGGGGGGGGGGGGGGGGGCTGCCCGTGAAGGTATCATTTTACCCATCTGTCCTTTCAAAGCACGTCCCAAACACGAGTCATCAAAAACGCATCCATTTCGAGGGGGTCTTATTTCAGCCAAGTTTGAAGGCAGCATCTAATCTGTCATCTTTCTTTTCCCATGCAGGATATCCCAGCAATCATTGCAGCAATCTCAGAGACGCTCATTAAAATGATGATGGTGGGGGGGTGCAGATTCACTGGCTCTGTTCTGGCAGTTACTCCTGAGGCTATTTAAAGGTGCAGCAGACTACCAGCGTAGATGTGTTCTCCATATAGCCACACCTTTATCTCTGTGGATATGATCGATGACATTATCTTGTGACACATTCACACACATCTATCAATGTTAGCGATGCGTGGGTCAGCTCTGACGTCATCGGAATCTGTACATACTCATCAGTCACCCACCCACCCACCACAAAAACTAATGACTTTATCCAATTCAGCAATCTTCTGCTGCATAAATCCATTATTTCTCAGTGGGCTATAGGCCTACACAATAGCCTATATGCTATAGAAAGAAAGAAAAAACACAGAAGTAATATGCTAGTTTGAAACCAATGAACGTTTGCAATAAATATAAGTTCCACAGGCTTATTTTGTAAAACAAATTTGCCAACAGAGCTGCACTGAAACAGTGGTGCTGAAACAGAGCAGTGCTGAAACAGTGGTGCTGAAACAGATCCATACTGAAACAGTGGTGCTGAAACAGAGCTGCACTGAAACAGTGGTGCTGAAACAGAGCTGCACTGAAACAGTGGTGCTGAAACAGAGCTGCACTGAAACAGTGGTGCTGAAACAGAGCTGCACTGAAATAGTGGTGCTGAAACAGAGCTGCACTGAAACAGTGGTGCTGAAACAGAGCCATACTGAAACAGTGGTGCTGAAACAGAGCAGTGCTGAAACAGAGGTGCTGAAACAGAGCTGCACTGAAACAGTGGTGCTGAAACAGAGCAGTGCTGAAACAGAGGTGCTGAAACAGAGCTGCACTGAAACAGTGGTGCTGAAACAGAGCTGCACTGAAACAGAGGTGCTGAAACAGAGCTGCACTGAAACAGTGGTGCTGAAACAGAGCTGCACTGAAACAGTGGTGCTGAAACAGAGCTGCACTGAAACAGTGGTGCTGAAACAGAGCAGTGCTGAAACAGAGGTGCTGAAACAGAGCTGCACTGAAACAGTGGTGCTGAAACAGAGCAGTGCTGAAACAGTGGTGCTGAAACAGAGCTGCACTGAAACAGAGGTGCTGAAACAGAGCTGCACTGAAACAGAGCCATGGCTGAAGGACACCGCTCACTCAGTAATTTTGCTGCCCCCCCCCCCCCCCAATCAGTCACAGCCGGCTGCTGAGGAGGCGAGAGGCGGGGCCAGAACTCTGCATGCCAAAGAACAAGACTGCAGAGTCTCTCATGCTCTCTCTCTTTCTCTCTCCTCCCCCTCTCCATCTTCCTCTACCTTCTCTCTTAGTCTCTTCGTCTTCTCCCCCTTCTCTTACTCTGTCCATCCTCCTACTCTCTTCAATGCCTTCTCTCTCTCTCCCTTATTTCACACTCTCTCCTCCGCCTCCTCTCTCTGAATTCAAATTCAAAATGCTTTATTGGCATGACAAGATATCAAGATACCACGCCAAATCACAGAAAGAAACATGTACAATTGAACGCCTAAACAGAGATCCAGATGCAGTGTACAGGCAAATATAGGCCTTCCCAAATATACTTACTTGTTGTCCCTCTGTTTATGGCAAGCATTGACATAATTTGCGACTAGTCTATCACATTTTAAACTTTTAGTGGTCATTTAAAGTTTTTGAATCCAGGGCTTATTGTTATGAATTCTGGGGAGAAATTCTCTGTTATGTTCTGTTCTTATGTTATATGTATGTCCCTCTTACCCTCTCCTTTCCAAATCTATAATCCCTTTCTCTCTCCCTCCACTTTGCCTTACTATTATCTTACTCTCTTCCTCGTCCTTATTCTCTCCCTATGCCACCCCCCCTCTCTCTCCCCCATCCCCCCCCCCCCCCCCCCACAGGGAGTACTCGCTCCCAGTAAAACAAAACCATAGTGACATTGACCTTATTGTGCTTGATTGAAGCACGGACTTTACGCCCTTCAGAATTTAAAGATGTAGCAGCCTCATGTGCTATTTGAAAAATACAGTATATGATATCCCATAATAAAGCTTCTGTACAGTGACTATTTTATCACGGCTGAAATTTTTATTTAACCGTGATAAACGATTAAACTGTGACGGTGAAATTTTCCGCTGCGTAAAAACGGTCGTGATTTTTTTTTGCGAGCGTTGGCTTCTCCCCCGTGTTTATGAGCTGGGAGTCGCGCGCGGCTCGCGCGGGCCTGTCACAGCCTGCTCCAGGTTTCCGTCACGACATGCTAATCGCGCGCCGCTGGGAGGACCTGACATCAAAGCGCCTCTTCCCATCATTCCTGGCACTCGAAAAATCGGTAATTGAAGTTCTTTGCTCCGAGGCTCTCATTATACGCACCTGTGGAAAGCGAGAGAAAAAAAAAAAAAAAAAAGGCCTCCTCGCCCCACAATGCACTGGCGCGGGTCTCAGATCTGTCCCCGGGAGAGAGGAGAGGTGTCCTCTGGGATAGGAAGAGACTCCCGCTCAATCTGTCGTTCCCCGGAGGAGAGGGAGTTAGTATTCACTCATCTGTATTCTCGCCAAAAAAAACCCCCAAAAAAAAAAACCCGCGCTAACATCCGTCACTCCGGAGAGCGAACGGAGCCGGGAGAAGCTCTGGAGAGGTTCCCGTGCCGCAGGGGTGCAGAACCAGGGGCCGCTCCGTTTTGGGATTTTGTGCCAACTTCTGCTCTTATCCCAGCGTGCATTGGGTGAGAGGCAGGGATACACGCTGGACAGGCTGCCAATCTATCGCTGAGCAGCACACACACACACACACACACACACCCACACACACACACACACACACACACACACAACATTCACTCACACACACACACCCACACACACACACACACACCCACACACACACACACACACACACACACACACACACACACACACACACACGCATACACACACACACACACACACACACACACACACACACACCCACACACACACACACACACACACACACACACACACACACACAACATTCACTCACACATTCACACCTTTGGAGTCTCCAATTTGCCTACCTGCATGTCTTCGGACTGAGGGAGGAAACCGGAGTACCCGGAGGAAACCCACGCAGACACGGGGAGAACATGCAAGCTCCACACAGAGAGGCCCACGGCCTTCTTGCTGTGAGGCGACAGTGCTACCCACTGCACCACCGTGCAGCCCATTTATTTAATTATCTCAGTCATACTTTGATCTGACATTTCTATGGTTCCTCAAGTACAGGAGTGAACCGGCATAGTTTATGCAGCTGGCAGAAAACTGAAAATAAAGTAACTAGTTGGAAGAAAAACCAGCACACAGGCTCTCCTGGACTGGAGTTGTGCATTCTTGCCATACAGACACTTGCAGATCCGGCCAACTTGGATGTTGAAGTGTTTTCCAGAAATAGTGTATTTTTAGGAGGCTTCCCCCTGTCTCTACCCTGCTGTTACCCGCTCCAAATCGGCACGGCAACTGGGGGAATAACACCCCTGGGGGGAGGGGGGCCCAGTGCCATTCCCCGACCCCCCAGGAGGAAATTCAACATTCAGCAGAATGCTCAAGAAAACACTATTATGACAGCAGGCACACTATATTATTTTTCTCAGCAGAAACAGAAAGTACTCAAATATTCCATCAGTTCTGCAGAGTTTTCATCCCAAATGTTTGACTTTTTTTTTTTTTTTTTTGTCAGTGAGGACTTATTTAACGGCACGGAAAACTTTGAACTATCCAAATCCGGCCTCTCAACAGCCCCTTGTCTCTCTTCTCTGAAAAAAAGAGTCTTAAAGTCTTAGAAGTGTCTGAAGATGTGCATACACTTTCAATATTAAGACATTGGAAGAAATTCTTTTTTTTCCCCCAAAAGAAAAATATATTCTGCAGTGAATATGGTGAGTGATATCCTTATTTTGTTCATCAAAAGAACCCGAATAACGAACTGAAGTGCCGACAGGTGTGTGCTTCCGACTTCAGTATTTTGCTCTTTAATGCTCTTGGTTTTATTTTCCGAATTTCGTGCCACTGAGTCACACAAGGTTGGAAAGCTGTTGAAAGGGTGGAAGATGTTTTTTTTTTTTTTTAGACTGTCAGGCAGACACGGTGGTGGTGAAATAATACCTGGCAACAATGCATGGCGTGTCCTCTCCACCCAGTGAAGGAAAGGACACAAGGATGTAGGGATGGAGAAAACGTGTGTTGGGCTAATGAAACATCCTTGTTTAGTCGAGCATTGGTTTGAAACCACATAAATTACAGGCGTGGCAGATGGAGAGAGCCATAGGTCGTAGGTCGATCATTTAAACGTCACGTGTTCTTCAAAAACAATACTTCCGCAAAGGACGCACTCGTGTTTCCTTGCTCAAGCATCCTTCAGGAGACCTGTGATTGGTGGAGCTCCTCTCTGTAGTTTGATCTGAGTGGCTGCCCAGCCTGAAGCAGGGCTGGGTTCTAGCCCCTCCCCGTTGCAGCTCACGTGTTAGCCAATGCTGTTAGCCAATGCTGTGATCCAAGCCGTTTAGCTGCAGTGGCAAAACCGTTCGCATTCAACAACCAACCAAAATCTGTTAATGCTTCAAGGTTATCTGTGCATTGCATTGCATTACACTGCATAGATCTTGTATCTGTTTGTTCTGAAGGCACTGAGAGAAATCATTCAAAACAGTGATGTCTTATGTTTTTCAGGCCCTCCAGTTTTGCCCATGTTATGGCCATGCAGATTACGATTCAAATACTGTACATGCAACAACAACAACAAAAACAACTAAAAAAACAAGCTAAATTCATATAATTTCATACATAAGCCCATGAATAAATAAGACCGCAGGACCTGAAAGGGGAAAAATAATCACACCTCACAGGACCCTGCAGTCGTGCAGCTCGCACTCGTTACGGCTTGCGCCACTTAGCGAAGCAGCGCTCTGACAACAGTGTGAAAACCTTCTGACAGGAAGAAGGGAAGATGGGGAAAAAAAAAGATAAAAAGGGGGCTCGCCGTCGACCTGGAGCGCAGTTCAGGCACACGGCGGCGGTGGCGCAGGCTGACAGCGCAGGCTAACGGCACAGGCTAACAGCGCAGTGAGAGGAACATCAGTCCGGCTCTTTAGCTTTTCTTCAGAGACGAAAGGAAGTACCGCTGGAACTTTTTTTTTTTTTTTTTTTACCCAGAGGTGATGGAGACTTGTTTATACAGAGAGAGAGAGAGAGAGCGAGAGAGAGGGAGGGGGGAGAAAGAGAGAGGGAGAGGGGGAGAGAGGGGGAAAAGGGAGAGAGAGGAGGTGAGAGAGGGAGCGCATGGATACAACTATTTGTGTCTCCATTCAACCAGGGACTGTATTTTCAGTCCATAATGCATGCGCTCCACAGTGCTTTGTGCTTTGCTATTTTTATAAGTACCCCATGAATAATGTGTTCTGCATAGCAATTTTCCGGTATATATAATTTAAATTATTTTGTTTTCTTTTATTTAAGCAGATTCGTGCTTCAATCAATGCCTTCTTCAGACAGACAGACAGACAGAGACACATACACACACACACTCCTCTAACAGGGGCTCAGAACTGGGTTCAATCCTCCAACTGTTGGGCAGCTTTACGTGATAGCCAGTGAGGAGGGAATGATCCTCCAATCAAAATCGCCTTCAAATCAGAATAACCCTCCAATCAGAAACACCCTCCTATCAGAAACATCCTCCAATCAGAATCACCCTCCAATCAATATCACCCTCCTATCAGAATCACCCTTCAATCAGAAACATCCTCCAATCAAAATCACCCTCCAATCAAAATCACCCTCCTATCAGAATCACCCTCCAATCGAACTCATCCTCCAATCAGAAACACAGAGGCAGGGGACTGTCCACCGCAGTTCTCAGCAGGAAGAAAAAAAGATGTCGGCTTTTCATTCATGCGAGCCGCGAGCATTAACTGCCGTTTCTGTGGCGTGTGCCCAGTCTCTACCCTGCTGCCAAAGGCACAGGTGGTCTTTTAGAGTCCAATTAGTAGCAAATGCAGAAATAAATGAATAAAAGTGATTTTGTTTAAAAGAGGCTACATTGCGGGCTGGGTCCAGCAGCCTGGCAGAGCCGTATTAAACCGGCTGCAGCTTCGCTCGGGGAATGAGGGATTTGAGTCGGTAGGAGGTTCGCGTCTCCTCACGCACACGACACAGTCTTTGTTCTATTCTAATTCTGTAAACTCTTTATTCTTTCATAATTGCTTCATTTTTTTTTTTTAAAAGGAGAAAGACCCAGTTACATTTTTTCAGTCATATTAGCTGCGTTTGTCTTTAGTTTCAGGAGCCCTTTGCAGATACAGACAGGATTCCTCATTAAAGGACTGACTCGTTCACCACAGGGACAACATTTTTACCAAGACAGAGAGCTTTGTGAATGCTGTTCATCTTAAATTATAAAGAGTGCTGGGAAAAGGGAAGAGAAGTCCTAACTTAAGTACAGGGTTCTTGTTTATAAATAATTACGTAATTAAAACACATTTTTGTATTAGGGTTTAATACTTGTTAGTGCCTTGTTAACAGAGAATTAATCTTTTTTAACTTCAGAGCCAGGGTTGAGGAGCACTCAGCCAAGCCTGTCTGTAGTGGTGATACTCCCTATGACGCTCCACTAAAACAGGCTAATCTCATCTCCTTTCTCAGGTGAACCTGTGGCTTCAGTGCCAGTGCACAACATGCTGAATCAATGTGTCACCTCGTTCTGTAAAATAGAGTATCTCACTCCACTCAGTGGGGGGGGAATACATTTTCAGCGATGTGTGATATTTCCAGTTCATTAGGATTTAAACGGAAGGCAAACCTACATGCTCTGACGCCCTCGCGTTTTAGTGCTTATTTGAAATAAATTGAGTCATTCGAGTCACACACATGCACACAGAAATACTGCATGAATACACGCGTGCACACACACATACCACACGGATAGACTCATACCACATGAGCACACACACCACACGGATAGACTCATACCACATGAGCACACACACACACACACACACACACACACACACACCACACGGATAGACTCATACCACATGAGCACACACACACACACACACACATACCACACGGATAGACTCATACCACATGAGCACACATACACACACACACACACAGACACACACACACACACACATACCACACAGATAGACTCATACCACGAGCACACACACACACACACACACATACCACACGGATAGACTCATAACACCTGAGCACACATGCACATGCACACAAACACACACACACATCAAAATTCACATGCACACACGACACTTACACGCGCACACACACACAGACACACAGACACACATACACACAATAACCAGCAGCCAAGGGGGATAACTCACCTGTGCAAGGCGAGTTATCCCCCTTTTTATCATAATCTGCATTATTATCAGCTCTGCTGAGTGACAGGTAAAGGTGAGGATATGATGGTTCCCAGCCGTGTAAACTGACTGCGTTTGTTTCCTGTTCCCCCATCGCGTGCCATGCTTTCCAGCAGTGGCTGTCATTCGCCTGAAGTGGCATCAAACCGCAGCTGCCGTTTCCACTTCCTCCTCCTAGTCGTGTCATCTCTGTTTAAAAAAGGATCGATTGTTGTTGCAGTCATCCCCATTCTGTCAAAGGCTCAAAAGAAGCACCCAACATCTTGAGTGATAAAAAAAAATGTATAAACCAGTTTTTGTTTTTGTTGACTTTTCTGTCATTTGACACTGTCGTGGATGTACTGGGGTGGTGAAACCATGGCGATCCCCGTTCTTTTGTCCTCAACTGTGGCGTGTCCCCAAGTCCTCACCGACAGCCGTTTAATTACGCAAAGAAAAACAAAACTGATCTTCAGAAGTGAAAACCGATAAAATAATGCTTCCCACCATTAAAAAAAAGAGAAAAATGATTCTATTATGAACCCCATAAACACTTGAAAGTCTAATAGCACTCCTGCCATTTCAGAAGGTGGTTGGGGTGTCATCTGAGCTTGAAATTATTTCAGCATTCTAGCTTGCTATTGAACCCATCGACCTGCTTTTTCCTAACTTTTCGGCTGCAAAATAAATTTTTAAAAACCTTTCGAGAAAAATTAAACAGACTGGGAAAGTGAAACACACATTCACAATCTACCAAATTGTGCTGGTGAACATATACCTCTGTCATCAGCATGCCCTGACCCCAGATTAGGAGTTTACTGACCAACTAAACCGTATCTAATATAAAAAGGCTAGTTCAGGGATTCAGTGGCCAGCCGAAGTCATATCTTATCCAGAAGACTAGACTGAGGGTTCAGTTATATTCCGTGTAAAAGAATCGCACCCTCTCTGTCTGTAGCGGGGAAGAAGGAGAGATGGATTTAAGCTCAGAAAGACTGGCATCCTCTCCCGGGTGTATGCTCCTCACATGGATTTCTTATAAATAAGGATGATCTTTGACCCACGCAGAGCCACACGGCTCTTCACCGAATTATGCCCTCAGATATCTCGGGTCCCCAGAGTGTACTCTGCTCAAACACGAGGCGGGGTGCTCAGGTCTGCTCCTGGCTAGGCCTCTGGGGGCCTTGATCTTATCAGCTCTCTAATTGGCCCGTCACACTTGCCCTCTGTGCCAGTTGATCTTATCTGCTTTTCTATTGGCTGGTCCCGCTGAGCCAAGTTGGCTTGCCGGCAGTCTCATTGGCCCAAGTTAGATTTGCCGAGACAGGCATTTGAACTGTGTGACTCAGACTACGGTCGATCAGGGTTTTTTTTTTCCTTTTTTTCTTCTGGCCGGTCAAACGCACTGAGTCGATTGATCTTGTGGATTTTGCCATCGGCCGATCAGATACGCTCTCCGAGCAAATATCAATCTGAGCACACAGGAGGCAGTATTGACGAGACATTTCTCATTGAAGACAGGGAAAGTGACATTGAAGGGGAATCAAACGTATCTTTCATCTGACGCTTTGCACCCACACAGCAGGAACAGTGTCTTAAAGGGAAACTAAACCATAATGCCATGTTATGGCATTTCATTGATCAAACTCCACTGTCGGGAGACTTAAACAAAATTCTTGTTTGACTCAACAATGCATGGCTACTACATTAATAGTGGGTGTGGCTAACCTGGTGGCAAAAAAAACAGGTGAAATCTGCCAAATATCCCCAGAACAGGAGAGGTGACTAGTATAGATTGACATCTATGAGATTGGTAGGCTGTGAATGACACATTTCTACAGTGTTATCGGTGGACAGATGCAGATCAGGGTGCTATCATCATAAACAGATTTTAAAGTGAAGTTGCTCTTTAACAGGATGAGATTCCCAGCATCCCTCACAAAGGCCCTTTTGAATTCGCCTTCTTTACGCGCTCCTGTAACTGCCGCTCTGTGACATCACTGATGGGGCAGCTGTCGAGCACAGATTTGTGCATCTCGACTGGGGAATTAACATCCTCAAAAATATATTCATATATACTCAAGGAGGAACAAACCTTCATATATTAAAGCATTTGATGAAAGTCTTTGTGGGTAGATCAATCGATTGAATTTTATTTGATACCGTACCCTTAATGGAAAGAAGAAGAAAAAAATCACGCGCCATAGAGCACCTCCAGCAGAAACAATGTCGGCTGTCCTAGACCCGGAATAAGACCTGAAAAAAAGAGAGGACCGTGTCACTGACAGCGGATAATAAATCACCCAGAATGCTTAGCTGTAGAATAAGGTCAGACGTGACACCGGTGACAAGAGCGCTCGATCAAAGACAGAAAAATATCCATCCGTCGGAAAGTATCGAGATATTATTTCATATACAATATATCCACATCAGATATGTCTGTCATGCGGAGTGTGCTACTAAAAATTGGTTGTTTTCCAAAACTGACTAATTTGATGGCGGTTTTCACCCACCAGAACGAGTGCCCTGGCCTCCAATTACAGGACTGTCCCTCTTCACTAGCTGCCTGTCAGAGAACAGTTTAGCAGAGACAGAACGGCCCATATTCCATACAGAAAAATTATAGATGGAAATATTTGGCAGCTACGGGTATTTTGATATATGTAATCATATTGCTTATATATTTATTCCATATATTTTTGAATCATGTATTTACGTAGGCTACTTTTCAAATATATTGTGAAAATATTTACATGTAAAATACATCTACATGTAAAATACATTTAAATAATGAATTTAAACGGTGTGATACCAAACCTGACATGTCTGTCATAGCTTTGTTGGTGTTTAATATATTAGCTTACTAACACGATTGCACCTTTAGCAGTTGGTATAGTCTGTGGTTTGACAGCAGGAACAGGTTCATCATACTATATAGGTGTATGGGGAAGGTGTATGACGTATGACATTATACTACAGTCTGTGCTGTCCTATTAATAAAAATTTTAACAGGTGGGCCTATTTTACAATTATTTAATTCCGCCCCCTCAACTTGCACTTTGCCGCAGTGCAGGGTACCTCCTTCCGCATCACCGTCAGTGGCAGTTGGCCGTCTCATCCCAACATCGGGGTGCTGAATTTCCCAAAGAAACGAAAGGTTACTTTCGCTTCGTCGGTTAAATCAGCACCGTCAGCGCAGAAGGAGTGTCGGCGTCTGTTTTCCAAAACCAAGAGGCGCAAATGCGTCTCTTTCAATTGTGAATAAATGAGGAAGGTTTTGCTGAGCCGATCGGCTTCGACGTGCAACGGCACCTTTGCTGATCCTCTGCAGTAGATCTGTCAGCTGTCTCCTCGCAACGACACGCTGCTCGTGTTATTAATAAAGCCGGTTCGTTTCCTGCACAAAAATGCTGTATAAGATGTGACCGTTATGGTTTCCCGTTTAAGTGCCATGACGTGACCCATTTTTGGAGGCCATACACCGACTGTCAAAAACAATTCCTCAGCACTAACAGAAATGAATACGAGCAGGTTTTATGTTTTTCCCCCTTAAATGCAGACTTGATTTGACGTTTTTTTTTCCACTGCGCTCTGAAAGTTTTGCAGGAGTTTTTAAGGAAACGGGATAAGGAGGAAGGAACTGAGCTTAATGACTTATCATCGCTATTCTTCCCTGCTGACAGTTTAAATTCCAGCTGGGATTCTAAACTGGCCTTATCTTGTCAAAGCTGGTTAAGCTGCTAGAGTAAGATGGTGGCCAAACTGGTCAGCTGTTCCACCAGCTAAAACCAGCAGGCAGTTTCAGAAACACATCTTAAAACAGCATGACCAGCTTAGGCTGGTTTAAGCTGGAATTTCCAGTTGGGCTGACTTAATTTCTACTGAAGATCTTTACTGCTAAAATGAAATTGATTTATTCTATGCATCAGCAATATGGGCTGAGCAAGTAATTGAGTTCTCCAACATTCCAATAATTAATTGAGTTGAACGAAGGCAAGCAATTATTGAACCGCCCCTCATTCAACATTTAAAGGACACCTAGGGCTGTTCTCTGAAAAATGCTTTGCTTTTTTTGAGAGGGAGTTATTGACTTTTCATTAGAGTTCATACATTTAGCAGGTGCTCTTATCCAGAGTGGCTTACACAGCTTTTGCATTTTTGCATAGTAAATTCATTTATACTGCTTGGATAAAAGTGCTGAAGCACTTCCCTGATGAAGCACCTTGCTCAAGGGCACAGCATCAGCATCCTACTTGGGAATCAAACCTGCAGCCTATAAGTTACAAACCCAGTTCCCTAATCAGTGCTAATGTTCAGTGCTTTTTTTTACAAGGTGTTCACAGGCTTTAAAAAAAGACAGAAAATGACAAAAGGCAGGTTGCAGTACGGACACACAAAAACATTGTAATAGTTGATTATAGTTGCATAGTTGGCCTCTAACTGTCAGTTCCATAACATGATAGAAAAAAAGTGGAAATGACATCACCAATGTAGACATTTGATATTAGTTCATCCATACTGAATGAGTCTTCTGGCAAATGAATTCATCCATATTGAACAAGTCTCACAGCAAAACAAAACCTTTAAAAAACCTTTCGTTTGTTTCCTGGGGGCGACTCAGTGGTTTCTGCCCCAGTGCTGGTAAGCTACCTAATTCATAGCTGTCTCTCCGACCTGTTCTGTTCGGAATTAAGTGGTCGACCTTGGAAATAAGTTTATAATGACTGTGCTGAGAGAACGGTGGACGAAGGTCATTAAGGTACATGGTTTATTAATCACCCGTATGCACAAGGGTGGAATGCCATTCATTCTTTATGGAGATCTGTTAGGGTCGTGGCAAAACTATTTATAAAATTACTTCCAAAGGTTTTGTAATTTCTGCACATCCATTTTCTTTAAATATAGATGCATGCTTCTTGATAAATAGCCCCCCCCCCCAAAAAAAAAACTCATTTACGCTGAATACCTCATATTATAGGGCAGTTACACAACCTCCGTCTACATAATGAGAAACAAGGCTAATCACTTTTCATAATTAGCACAAGATATTAAGAGCGCCAACTCCTCATGGTTGCACAAACGGACGATATGCAGTGCAGTGAACAATTAAAAAATCAGTGCAGATTTATCGTTGGTATTCTCTGCTAAATACACATACTTCCATTTCATAAGACTTTGACTTGAAATTAAGTTTTATTTCATCATTAAATCATTCACTTCATCATTTAAAGGGGTTGGAGAATTGAGAACTCGATTATCTGTTGCAAAAGCCTGTAGAAGCGGGTGTGGATTGCAAGAAACTGCGTAGACAAAAAATATGTAGGTGATGATTCTGTGGCCAGCTGACACAGAGACTCACTTTTTTTTGGGTAATTTCACTAAAACATGGGGCTAACTTCACCTCTACTGTTTGTGGAAAAAGTACCATGGGATATATATAATGAACACCGTGAGTCAGGTTTTTGGAAACGAAACCTAACTTAAAAACAGACGAGGACCGTGGAAGTAATTAAACAGGATCTTTCAGCTCTTAATCATCCAAGAGGCTTAACAAAGGGAAGAGGATTCGTTCTTGTTAAGAGTTTACAATAAATGTGTCTGTCCGTTGCCATTTTGTTGTGCTTCAGTGTGGTACATCAATGCAAGTGGAACACAGGCCTTTGACACACCAGTCATACTGCTTCTGTCATCCAACAAAACAGTCAGAAAATCTTAACACTTTTAAACAGTTTTTTAAAAAAAAACTTCATTCAGCAGCTTTAGTTTTGCTTACTCTTTCATGTCAAATAGGAGATAATATATGCATGTGTGGTGTAATGAATATTCAGTGTGTCTGTTTGATTTCTGGATCCCACTGCGATCTGTAGCTTGGTGCACTTGATGAGTATGTACAGCAGCCTTGTGTGACGTGAATTAAAAACCTATCCTCAATGGTTGTGGCCAAATCAGCGACTCCAGGGCTGTTCTTCCTAGCAGGGATTTTCACACACGAACACTGAGGAAATATCGTGCAGCACGTTGAGTGCGGAGTGACCTGAAAACCTTCGGCTGTCCGCAGATTCTGAAATCGCTTGTCGCTATGGCGCACATTCCGGAATGTTGGACGCAGATTCCAGCAAACGGAATGCCGTTCAGAGTAAACAGCGGTCACAGAAGAATTCTCGGTGTTCAATAAATTCAAAGACAGAGGACATTTTACAGAGACTGAGCGCCATCACATCCAGTGTAGAATATAGGTCTCTTTAATTGACACCAAAGATTTTTTGCACTGGCATGCTTTAAAGTTCCTTTACTTCCGAGCCTAGCTTATGCTATTGCAGCTATCACCGAAATTAATATTCAGTCTTTGAAATTCACTGAAGGAGCTCCTTAACATTTAATTGAATTCAAGTCATGCTTCTCCGAGATGCAATTATATAATTTATTTATGTGCCGAGGTGTCTTTATTCAGAGCTAATTGCACAGCTCCCATGTTTTCCGAGTGTAATATCGTTTATGTAGCAGGATGGATGGGTACTAAAGTATTGCCGTCTCTTTAATAAACAGTTTTTGCTACTGATAAAGTTTAAAAAAAAAAAATTCTTCCCATTGTTCCCCTATCACCCCCTTTCTTTTCAGAGAGCCGGCTTTGTCAGTCATACAATGAGTCGTCTCGGCAGAAGAATCACAGTGATTATGAGTAGAGTATCTTGCTTACAAATGGCTGCTCATACTTAGTGTCGCTCTTTTGTTCTGTGTCAGTTTTCACACAGCGGATCACCGTGAAGGAATTATTCTCTGCAGCGTGTCTTTGCTAATTCTGAAGCCTGGAGCACTCAGACAAAAGACAGATTTTAAAATCCCAACTCAGAGGGGTGGCAGTGCGGGGTACCCAGTGAGAGAGAGCCCAAATTTAGACATCTAGAGGGGGTGGAGATCCAGGTTTACAGATATTTTGACATAAACAGGATAGGTTAACCCCAATGTAGCTCAGGTTTTCACTCGGATGTAGCTTTGGCTACATCCAAATCAGCTGGAAAACTTTTCACTTTTCGATCAAATGTAGCTGGGTTTTCACCCTAGAAACCCCTAGATGGGGTTCCACTGAATTTTCACCATAAAAATGTTCCCTGGGGAAATGTTTAGGCAACTGGGACGGTGACTGAAAGACTGTTTGATTCCCTGGACTTTGAGAAAAGGCAATTTACCTGAACTGCATCAGTATGTCTCTCTCTGAATAAGAGGGCCAGTCATATATTATTTCACACTACTGTGTATGAAGTGTTAAACCTGCTCCAATGAACTGTAATGCACTTTCCAGGAAATGCTACTCAAATTCCTTTTATATTATTTTAAATCTTGAATGTGCCAATCTATTATATATTAATATTGAGTTTTTTTGTGTGGTGAAACCCTGGTGAAGGCTATATGCTGATACACTGGTTTCTGCAGTAATATTATTACACTCTGAACTGCACAGAAATGCCTCTCAAATTCTCAGATTATTTAAACTCTTAAACCTGTCAACCTATCACTTGTTAATACTGGGGTTTTTCCATTGTTTGATTAAAAAATATGATGACAGCTATATGCTGATATATTGGTTTCAGCAGTAATATTGTGACATTCTTGCTCTCAGCTGGGTATGAGTGTGTGAGTGAATGGTGTGTGTGCCCTGCAATAGATTGGCGGCCTGTCCAGGGTGTATTCCTGCCTCTCGCCCAAAGCATGCTGGGATAGGCTCCAGCACCCCCAGCGACCCAGCTCAGGATTAACGGGTATAGATAATGGATGGCTGGTCTCAGCTGCAGGTGTAGCTGGGATTTCTTTTTAAAAATCATTGCTGTGGCTGCTGCTGGTGTTGCCTCTCTGTCTATCTTCCGGGATTACCTGGATCAGTAGGTGACTGCTTCTGCTGCTCCAGGAAAGCCATACAAACGCACATCGATGTAATTCCACTGTGGGTGACCTGCGGAGATTTGTGACAGTGGAATTGCTGAGGTGAGGCAGCAAAAGGAACGTGAATTGTACCTCCCGCTTTCCTTTTTTCTTCTTCTTCTTTTCCATTGCAGAGATTTGGGAGGTTTGGGGTTGTTCCTCTCTGCCGGGTCTCCAGATGAAAGTGCTGAAAAAAGTTTAATGCTCTGGATCTGACGTCTCCATCTTGGCTCTAAGACAGTCCCGCTGTACTATGTGCTATTGAGCCTGGGATGCGATATACAGGCATACTATGCATGATTTTTACCTTAGAAAGACTATAAAATAACCACGCAAAGGCATATCTGTGAGGCACTGGCAATCCTGGCCTTTACACGCATTTGTTATTATTACGTGCTCCTCTGCCTATATTTGTTCTTCTCAAATGTGTTCAGAGAATTTCTGGGTGTGATACTCTTTTTTGTATGTTGTGGGGGCGGGGGGGTGCTGGGGGGGGGGTTCAGTGTAGCGTTTGTAGCTAGCTACTTACTGCAATGGTGAAGGTGACTAAGCGAAACAACAAGACAACAGGGCTCATTCAAAAACCACTTTAAGCCTCAGAATTGCTTTTCCTTGCAGCATGTGTCGAAAAACTGAGATATACAAAAAATACAAACAAAATATCAAAAACAGATATAAAAAGCCAGAAATATGGAGGTTTGTGGTTGAGGATGGAAGAGGTTACTTCTTTAATAGTAAATAGGACCACAGCTAGGCTAAAATCCAGTGTAGTATGCCTTAAAAAAACGTTGAGTGTGTTATACAGCACTTTATAGGAATGTATAGTCCTGATCTGGCATAAAAAGCGTAATGAGAAGTTCAGGAGTACTACCATACATATTGGTAGATCCACACAGGGTTTACAGGGTTCTCTGTCCAATAAGGACACAGAAATGAAAGGCTTGTTTTAAAGCCATTGCATGCAACTAAGAGGAAGGCTGGGATTTGTAGTCTGTTTAAGAAATCTAATGGCCTACACACAGAAGTGAAATTAGCGCTGGTTGCCGTGGGTGTTCAGACTTGATCCCCGGGACCCGTTGAGTTTGCAACTAAGAGGAAGGCTGGGATTTGTAGTCTGTTTAAGAAATCTAATGGCCTACACACAGAAGTGAAATTAGCGCTGGTTGTTCAGACTTGATCCCCGGGACCCGTTGAGTTTGCTGGCTTTTGTTCCTACAATAATTACAAACTGTGAACAGTAATTTGTTCTTAATTGTTCTTAATTAGACACTTAATGTCTGAAGGATGATTTAGCCTCTTAAGGGCACTTTATCTCAGAAATAGCAATGTCTGTCATGAAGATTATATCTTCCAGATTTACATCCAAGGATTTATAGTCAGTCAAATGAACTAATGTTTTAATTTCCAAAAAATTATGGCAAATATTTATTTAAAAAAAAAAAACATATTAATTTATCGACTGACTGGTGAAATCACTGGTTCCCTAACTGCTGAAACTGTTGGGACACCTGATTTTAAGAAGCGAGTCAAACTTAAAATATGACGGAACTATAAAACTATAAAATTTAGTTAGAACTTACACACACGGTATCAATAACCTTAAGCAATGGAGTTATTAGCCATGTCAAAAACCAGGATACACAGTGGGTTCCCAGGACCCAGTTTGAAAAGCACTGTTATGGAGTACATTTTATCCCTATTGGGTGCTCAATTGACACTCGCTATCTGACTGTGTAATGACCTTGTAGCGATGACCTTCAGGTTATTGTGTTGAACGTTGCAATATGGACAGAACAGGAAGTGGGACAGAAGACTCAATGTGGGACACAAGTCCTCACAAACGTGGTCACTTACGACTAATGCAACAGAGCTAGATCGTACCCTCTGTTCAAGTTCAGGGCCAGGATAAATTAAATGTCTCCTTGATTCCCAGCTATCGTTCTGCTGTAATTAGCAAATGATTACAAGAAAAAAAAGAGTAATTTAGACCCTGCAGTAGTTCATAATTAAATGGAAATTGTGAAAAATGACCATTTTGCAAACGGGCCCACAGATTAGAAACGAATGGCGTGATCATTAGTCTATCATTCCAGTTCCACTGAATAATTTAAGGGTATGTGACTCATTTCTTTCTTCAGTAACTTCAGCCAGTGACGTTATATGGTCTCATATTTCACACAATCGTTCTGTTGGTTTATCCTCAATTGTTAAAGGGTTGTGGGAATGTTTCATAATGGTTTTGGCCTGGGGTACTGGGAGGAGAGGGGGTTCCCCCCACCAACCCCCACCTGGGTCCACCCCTGATGCATTGTGGGATTGAACAGACACCAGCTGCCTAAAAAGCCATTCCCAGCCATGAATGAGAACACTATGCTCTGCCAGTGGATAGCATGTGGTCTGATGTCCATGGCTCAGTATGATATTTCCACTCACTCATAAATGCAGGTTTAGGGGAAAACATGAAACAAGACATCCCCAATATTTCTGTATGATTTAATTGCCAGAATGTTGGTGAGTTGGCTGAGTCACTTCCTGTAAGAATAAATTTAATTTAGATCTACAGTAATTCTCAACAGATACATAGTCTAATCCCTCCACAATGGCCTGTTGTGCTTAACTTTATGTAACTTGGTTTAACAATACATTTCACTTTCACTTACTCCCACTGCATTTAAAAAAAGTATCTTCAGCGGTCAGATTCTCTTCGCCAGACTTTGGCTGACAAGTTCTGAAAAACAGTGACACTGGCTTAAATTCAGTACTCAACAGCTGAGGCACTTGTGCTAACTCTTATTCCAAGTTAAGTTAGATCCTCCTGTGGCAACTTCTTTCCCATGATGCTGTGGTGACAGAGCTGTTCTGTCTGAGACAAATCAATAGCAACTCCGATCTCTCTGTATTTCCAGGTAAGAGTAGATATCGATCTAGCATGGCTCACCTTCATGTCCACAGAAACATTTATGGGTAAGCTGTCTCGGTGTACTTTTCATTGAAACATGAGAAACACAGAGTATGTTCCAAAGTGCAGTAAACTCCAAATTATAAAATATAACCTGTTTCACTGGATATGCCATTGGTACTGTGTTGATTTGCAGTGCTACAAAAAGTAGCAGGCTATAACAATAAAGAACAGAAAATGCTATGGTTCATATATAATTAGCAATATGGAAATTCTGGGCTGATATGAATAATCAATACTTGTCAGGCCATATTGGCCAATGGCACGCCAATACCTGTTTTACATTACAGTACAAATGCAAACTCCAATCAAGTTTCCACATTTATGGAAGAAATATATGAGTGCTGGAGAAATATCACACATTTAATATTTCAACTTGCTACTTAAGCAGAGAGTGGAGAGTCTACAGCACTACTGAGTCTATGCACAGCCTTGCTCATGAGTTCGGCTGGTAAATAAAGAAAAAAATAAAATAAGATTAGATTACTAAGATTAGGCTACTTTTTGAAGGTGACATTTTACATAATTTACAGCATGAATCGGGAGATCAAGTGCATTGCCTCTCCAGTGTATGTCCGCTGAGCCATCATATCAGCCAAAATCTAAGTTTACTGATATGACCACAATATTACCATATCTCTAATGTTATCACTGCGAAGATCAGCAATAAAAAATGTATGAGTATGAGTAAATATATGTGAATGTCAAAAACTGTGGATTTGTTTATCTTCTTCTAATTATTCTAATCTTCCTCTTCTAAAAGCACTGGCTGATTGAAAATTATATTTCACTTTAAAAAAATGCACATTTTCTTTTTTTTTCTTTTTTTTTAAATTGCAAACATGTTTCCCGACTAATTTTTTGTTATTGATTTTGATTAAAAAGAGCAGTCGTTACCGCAGACTCCACACTTAATCCTGCGAGGAACTTAATTGCATCCATTTGCTTTGTGTTATTGCTTATGACTGCTCGCTGGATTCCGCGAACCCATCATCGCCGCAGCGCTAAAACTCCAGGGCTGATTATGTTTACAGTTCGTTTGGAGGAGAACGGGGCTGATTGGTACGAGAGGCCGGCTCTCACACCAAAGGAAGCAGTTTAGAAAACTGTGCTTCACAAAAAAAGCCTGAGGTGCTGCAGGTTAGTGTCAGGTAAAGATGCATGGAGTCCCTTTGCTCTAATGTGCACACATAAGCCAGGTTTGTGTTACTATGGCGATCATGGGGGGGTGTGGCGGTGGGGTCTAGGGTGAATACTTCCAATGGAAGGTGGCCAGGCAGCAGGGAGGTGAACCTGCCCCACCCCTCCCCCCTCATAAATCCAGCACCAGCCCTAGACCCCCCCCCCCCTCACATTGCTCTGTACAGCTAACTGGCATTTATTCGGAAATTGTCCATCCTGGCACACGTGATGCACTTAAGTCTATGACCTGAGGAAGGCCAGCAGTGCATCAATAAGCAGGTTTTTCTAGTATGAAAACCGTGCAGAAATGTAAAGATTTTTAAGATTCAACAGAAGCGCTCGCCTGGATTTTTTTTCATCAAAATTGCCTCGGAGAAATGCACCCTAAGGTTTACACGTGGAATTTTTGCACAGTTTCCTCAAAGACTTTCATTAAAAATGTGTGCGATAAGGAGGGTTTAAACAGCCCGACACCCTTCCTTTAATGAGCGCTGCACTGCTTCGCTGTAAAACTCAAAGAGGTGAGAACACAGACCCGCTGCTGGGATCACACATTTTAATGCGGAAATGAGACGGCCAGCGTGTGAGCAGAAAAAGACGAAAGGCCGACATAGCTCAGGAGGTGAGAGCGGTTGTCTGGCAGTCAGAGGGTTGCCAGTTCGATCCCCCGCCCTGGGCATGTCGAAGTGACCCTGAGCAAGAGAACTAACCCCCTAATTGCTCCCAACGAGCTGATTGGTACCTTGCATAGCAGCCTTTCACCGTTGGTGTGTGAGTGAATGAGAGGCTAAAAGCGCTATATAAATGCAGTCCATGCCTCATTCAGAGTGTATAACTTGCCCCGAGGGCATGTACGCCCAGCAGCTATTGCTGCTGACACACAGCCCGCGTGTGGGGCGATGAGGGGTAGGCTGTCGTTTGTCTAACAGGTGGATTTTAGGCTGAGCACGGCTGGCTGATGGGGAAGCCGCAGATGAATAGGGATCTTCGGTTTCTGTCTTCCCCTCCGACATGGCAATGCAGACCGGGAATAATTTACAGCCCCTGAAAGGGGCCTTTTTCCCTCCTGCTTAAAGGATCTATTTTTCTCTCATTTGTTTGCGGGAGCCTTTGATGCTTTTGCCTCCTTCAAGATGCGTGTGTCGGGGAGACAAAGTGCCGTTTCAATGACACTAATGCTGTTTGTGTGCCTTTGATGTGTGTGTGCGCGTGTGTGTATATATGTGTGTGTGTGTGTGTTTGAGTGTGCGTGTGTGTGAGAGTGCGTGTTGAAAGAACATGCTGGCACACAATTTGCCATTAAATCACACAATAGGGTTGAGAACGCTGCAGTACTGCATAGAGGCACAGACAAGTTGTACTGATTTCAGAAAGGTGCGAGAAATTAACATATAATTGGGACCATGAGCTGAGGATTCTTTGTTTCACGAAAATGGCTCCATGGAGTAGGAAAAGAGTTTAATCACAGGCTGCGGGATTCAGATAACAATAGGGGAATTAAGTTTCTGCAGAGAAGATGTAACCCAAGTCCTTTATACACACACACGCACACACACACACACAAATGAAAACTACGACAACAAATAAAGATGTGCATTAATTGTATGAAATCACTTTATTTTTCAATGTGCTGTGATTCCACTCAGGAACATTGCTGTCCCACAATCCCCTGGGGCGGATATGACATGCAGTGAAGGAGCTCCAGGAACAGGAGGAGTATAAACACGGAGGACAAAAAACACGGAAGTTTCCATAGCAACCTCGCTGCCATTGCAGGCCATGCATGCTTACACATAAAAAGAAATAAAAAATAAAAATTTAAAAAATAAGAAAAGTTTGCAAGGAAGTCTAAGGGAGATAGAGAAGGAAAGAGGGAGAGAGAGAGTAGATATCGCAATACAAAAAAATTCACAAAATTTTACAGATTCTTGAATACAAGCACCAAAAAAAGACAGAAAACAGAAATGTTTACAGACGGAAAAAGTACACCATTTCAGATTTTTTTTTCTTTTTTCTCAACACGTAGGAAAAACATGTAAAGACAACGCAGAGAAACATTAGACAGTTACAATCGGGTCACACCAGAGTGATTTTTTAAAAATTCTGTTATTAGCTTTTTGTCAGACGTACACTGGAAGAGCTTGAGCTTGAGCCAAAGTGCTGGGATTTGGGGTTTTTTATTTTTATTTTTTACCCGAGTCTTAGCCTGCAGTGAAAATGAATGAATGTCTGTGGGCTAATGCAGCTCACTCATCTGTACGAACGCAAGCCCTAACCGTGGCGAATTAATGTCAGCATGTAACATCACGATCACACTCTATTTCATATCACAAAACACATTTGTGCTAAGCCGTCGCTTGTGGTATTATAGATGCGTGAAGTGTGCTTCGCGGAAAGGCTCGGCGTACGTACTGCGGTAAACGTCTAGGAAGCAAGCGACGGAAACGTGGACGCCTCAGATTAAATTGTTCGCTAACTTCATAAAAACTGGGAGGAGATCGGTCACGTTTGCAAGTGCGCTCGTTTTCACGCAACGGTAGTGGGAATCGAGACCCATTGAGACGAGGGGGAAGTTCACTCACCAACGGCCGGTGACTCGAGGGTATTCTGCACGAAAACTGGCAACAAGGCAAGAGAAAAGTGTCCCGTTTCCCCGGTTACCTTGCGTGCGTGTCAGGTACCCACGATTTCACTAGCCTTATGCGGTCATTCCGCTAATGTCATGCTTACTTCAGATGAAAAACAATTTTTCTAAAAATGCACATGGTCAGGGAGGGGAAAGGATAATGATATCAATGCAAAAAACATACCTGAGAGAATTCTGTGTTTAAAACCGAGTGTAGAGAGAAATAATAATATGATAAAATTTCACATCCAAAACGCTGAAAGAACGCCAGTCTTTGGTTTAATAAAAAATATGGGATAGGCTTCAGATGACAAGTGCTTGATCGGAAAAAGGACACACACCTGACAAAGAGTAATGGCAATATTGAACATGACTAAGAACCACTAATAACGTAACACTTGAAATGATCAAAACCTTAATACCAAACTGGCAGGATTCTGCCATGCTTGCATAAGTCTAATCAAATCACCTTAGGCTGATGTGATTCTTTAAGGAGGATGAATGAGTTCAGTTAAATTAGACGGCTTTGTTTTTACTGATGAAATACCCACAAATTCTGCTTTGTATGACAAACTCAAAGCAAAATGAGTATGATCGGTGATTAATGAAAATAAAGGTTATGTGCAGTTGAGTTGTTTACTCTGGTGGCTGAAATGATCAATGACAGGAGAGAGATGTAGGGACATTTGAGGAAAATTAAGCCACAAAAAAGAAGAATAGAACTCTGTGGAACTCAACAGTGTGAGCTCACCATAATGGCCAGGATTCAATCAACATCAGTCCTTAAGTTTGACAAACAATTAAAAGCAAGAATTGCCTTTCTTCCTCACAAAGTGTAATGGTTGTGGTCCAGGGGTTAAGGGCAAATATTGATTGACTACAGGTCAATATATCACAATTATTAATTTGTTCTGTTTGTTCTTTTTTGGCTTTTTTGTGTGTTCGTTAGGAACTGTCCCTTTATTATATGTTGCAATTGGATCGCCAAAGGGTTGGTGTGAGGTTAGCTCTCAGAGATAACACTACAAAACAAACATAATTTTAGGTTCACGAACAGACAAACTGTAGTATGATCTCTCAAACGAGAAAATGTACATGCTTCATAAACCTTCAGGAGGAATTTACACTATGGAGGAAAAAACATTTTTTCATCACATACAGCACAAGGCATTCGACTGATATTTCATCATACTCATGGCCTGCATACCAATGCATGACATTTTTATGTATGTTTTGTCAATCAGCTTGCAATGGGTTTGGTTCAAATTCAACATCAAAAACACAATCTGTTGATGAGTGCAAAGCATACATGATAACTCAGACGGGATAAGATACCTATTTTTGTGTCGCATTATATTTGGCATGTTTGTTTTTATATCTGTGGTTATATTGTAATATTATAGTTACATTATGCCATTTATTTGTTTTGGTCAATTTACATATGGTAATCTCACTAATTTTCAAAGTGCCTTGACTGTGAATATAAAAATAAAATAAAAAATAAAAAACACTTAAAAAATCCCAAAGAGCTCCTTTCTCAAAGAGACTCGCCAGTGGCATTGTTTACAAGTATATTTCTGCATTATGTGACCTCACTTCCTTTTTGTGACTTCTTGTATACCACAGAGATTATTTTACACTAGGTCAGAGACACAGGCAATGCGTTGTGGTCAATGAGACAGAAAATTGAGAAAATGGCTTCCACTGGCATTTATGTGCTCTAATCAGGGAATACAATCAAATATTCAGGACTAAATGGTGACTGATCGAGTCTCTTATCTTAATCAGCATATCTATATTTTGTTAGATAATATATATTGCACAAACTAATAAGAGACATCCCTACTTAATTGATTTGAATAAATTTTGTTTTCTTTTTGCTAATTTGAAACACATTTAAACATTCAATTATGTCTGTTAATAACTTCTTGCTAATTTGAAAAACATTTAAACATTTAACTATGTTTGTTAATACGTTTTTGCTAATTTGAGAAACATTTAAACATTTAACTATGTCTGTTAATTACATTTTGTTAATTTGAAAAACATTTAAACATTTAACTATGTCTGTTACCCCCTTCCTTGCTCCACCTCCCCAGCCCTCCCCACCCCACAACAACAGCATGTAGCAATTTTCTGGAATCTAGGAAGACAGCACTGTATGTGAACACCAACATTTGAACAGAACAAGCAAAACATACAACAGTGAGAAGGATTGTCTGTTATTGCTGATTTGGGATTGCATTCCCTTTTAATTAACCTACTGACACAGGACAATCTCAATAATAATAATAATAATAATAATAGTAATTATAATAATAATGATAATAATAATAATATTGCACCATTGTCACTGTCTGTTTATATTAAATGTGCACAAAGCATCATTTTACATTTTAGTGAGGAAAAAGATATGACATTCTGTAACAACACAAATTTATATTTACATCCATGAAAACGGCGCACGGACATGGAGAGCCAGATTTAAGCCAATCAGAAGGTGCTTTGCGTTTCAGTCTTTAATAGAATTTCATTCATTTTAGCGAACTCTGAAGTGAATACTCTTGGGAACAAAATGAACCAAAATAACACTTTGATGTCGTCACATATCCATCAGACTAAATCTGGTCCCGTTGATCCTAAAACTGTTTTCCGTCTGTTATGATAACAAACCGCTGACTCCGTTTCTAGACCGGTTTCACGGTGGATGTTAAGATGGATCAGTGGCCAGCATTTTAAACGCGTTCAATCTGAGCGGATGAAACATTACGTTTATTGTATCGCACTCAGTGGCATCGACGAGACAAACGACTTTAAAAGACAGAATTATTGCCTCCGATCCTCATGTAATTCACCAACAAATAAAAAGGAATTGACGCACATTTCACAAGTATTTAATCACCGTGCATGCTTGGGGAAAAAAAAAACATCATTTGGATAAATATATATATATAGGTATGTACTGTAGGTGTCCAATTTACAACATCGTGGTGAAAGGTTACATTAATGCTTGAACAGGGACATGTAATTGTAAATACCGATTAAGTCACACACAGAGGGAGGTCAGGTAGATACATATGTATATATTTATATATATACCTATATATAAATATTATAAATAGCAAAAACTCATTCGATAACATGATATGATTCCGAGATTTCCTTTCCAAAGGTAAAGTATGGCTTATACTCTTTGAGTTATTTGTAAATATTTGTATTATTGACATACATCCTTCCATTATTTCCCCCTTGCTTTTATTGTTACTGTCTTTTTTTTTCAAACCAGAGGCTATTTACAAATAAAAAGTGGAACGTGGATTCATTTATGTGTATGTCCTAAGTCTCTAAGGGTTCTGGAGGTGAGAGTGGGGAGAGAGAGGGGTGGGGGGGGGGGAGCGGTTTAGGCAAGGATGGAATTGGTGGCTGAACCTCAACAGTAACGTTCTAATGTTGCTTTAAACGCAGTTTACTTTTTGAACATGTCCTGCAGTGGGCCGGGGAGGTACTTCATGACCGTGTCCATTATGCTCTCTTCCTCTTCCTCATCGTCGCCGCAGCCAGCCGGGACAGCCTTTTTCGGGCGCGTGAGGCTCCCCTCCGCGGCCTGCTCCATGGCGGCCTGCGCCTCCGCCTCCGCCTCTTCCCGCTTCTTGATGCCGTACTGGGAGAGGAGAAAGAAACGCACAAAAAAGCCAGTGAATAAAAATCCCGGTCGGCCATCTTGGAAGGCCTCTTTGGCCCGTGTCTGAATCAGTGCACTTGCCTACTGAGTATACAAGTTGTGTACAACTTCTAAAAGACTTGTATACTCAACAGTAGGCAAGTACACCAATTCAGACACGTCCCTTGACTGCAGGACCATTGGCCATCTTGGAATGCCACTTTGACTACTAGTATGTCGGCCATCTTGGAATGCCACTTTGACTACAAGAATGTCGGCCATCTTGGAATGCCACTTTGACTACAAGAATGTCAGCCATCTTGGAATGCAACTTTGGGTTCATTCCAATCGCTTATTTTATCCGTCCTCATCTCCTCTTTGTCTTTGTGTGACTTGGCAATCGATCCAGGCCCGCCATCTTTAAGGACATTCCAGTCCGTTAAATGCTCCTTGGAGGAGCGAGGAGGTTCCTGGAGGATGCTTCAGCTTCCTGAAATGCAAGTTTAGATTGACATTTCCGTAGGATACCCTGCTGCAGGTTTGTGAGAGACACTGAAAAGCGTTTTGATGCTAAACTCGTCACTCTTCAGGTTTCCACGGTTGCGTAGTTTTCAGTGCGCACGCTTGCCTTTCCGAATCCAGAGCTGATACCCCTGAGGACTCCAGCCCTGTACCGTTTGTAATGAGGAGGAATGTTCTCCCAGTTTCCCCGAGACGAGCTGCTTCTCCTCCAGAGGGATTCAGAGAGAGGGAACGAACGCTGTACGGTACGTCCTCTGTTCACTTTGACAGACAGAAAAACCGCACACCGGTACCGACATCCTCAAAAACAGCACCAAACCCCAGGTGGTAATTCAGGGACTAATCACCTCTTCTGTTACCTGCGTACACTTGGGTTGTGGCTGGATTGAGCTGTGACAGTTCTAAGGTCTCTGAGATCATTCCCACAAGGTTGGAATTTGAACACTGGAGAAAATAAATTCTCATACATCGTTTTCTGTAACTCCCGATTTTGGCTGCTGATCTATGAATGCAGTGTTGTAATGACCTGTCTATTTGGGCTTTACGTAGTGCTTATATCAAGGGAGGTATTGTTTGTTGGGTAAAAATGGTCATATGCAACATTCATAATGTCTTAACTATGCATCATATCCATAGTATGTAAAAATATTATAACATTATCATTGATTTACAGTGCCCGACTTTCATAGGGTATATGAAATTTGATATTTATGTCGCTAAAACAATGTTTCTCGCTCACTGACACACCCAGTCAGTGAGCTGCAGTACTGACCCTCCACCTGCAGAGGGCGGAGCCAGATCCTGTGCATCTCACCTTGTCCCGGATGCCCTGCCGCATCGTTTCTCTCTCAGCCTCCATCTTGGCGTACTTGGCCTTCCTCTCCTCCTCCTGCTGTCGCAGAGCTTCCTGTCTCTCCTCCTCTTTCTCCTTCTCTGCCTCGGGGTCCTTGTCCTCCTCCCCTCCCAACATCTTACCCATGTCCTTGGTGGCCCCTTCACAAAAGCAAGGGAGGGAGAGTGAAGGGGAGAGGGGAAGAGCGAGAGGTAGAGGAAGAGGGAGAGAGGGGGGAGAAAGAGGGCAAGAGAGTGGAAGATGGTGGGATAGGCAGAGAGGGAGAGAGAGGGGAAGAGGGGAGGAGAAAGAAAGGGAGAGGATGAGATGGAAAGAGGGAGGGAGAGGACAAGAGGTTATGAGAAGGAGAGAGATTGAGCAAAGGAGGAAGGGGTGAGAGATGGAGGGAGAGGGGAAATAAAGAGGGGAAAGAGAGAGCGGTTGATAAAGGGTGCTATAAAACTGCAATCCTACACTACAGGTAGATAAAAAGCCTAGGGATTATGAATCAGGTTTAGGGAGTCAATTCCATTTCAATTCAGTCAGTCAGTTCAGGAAATTAACTGAAAAAAAATGCCAGTGATATTCTTTGACGATTTTTCCATGAGTTAATTCAATTTCAGTTCATTTTCTGACTGAATTGCAATGGGATTGATCTCTAATGCGCCAGTTCCAGTAACTGGTATGAATCCTGCCAAGTTATTTCAACTCCCCCATCAACACAGAGGTGTGTACATTCAGAGAAAAGACGGCCATCTTGTCAAGTGCAGAGTCAGGTTTACTGCAGTAATAATTATTTACCCGGCAATGTGGCCTAAATCCACTGAAGGTTTTTAACCCAAAGAACTGAAATATGAGCACAATCCATTCCTACTTAAAGTGTATATTACAACAACAACCTATGCTGTTACACAACATAACATATTTTATGTATATTACAACAAAATAATACAAAAAGCAGCATTATAAAATATATTTGTTGAAAAAATACCAAAAATGGCCCTGCAGTGAGTGTACCCTCCAGTATTGGTGGCATTTGGTGTGTAACTGGCTCCTTATTGCTTATTGCAGGTCTCAGAAAGTCAATCTTTTGTACCGGTGGGAGTGATCTTAAATGTTAAATGGGTAGCGGTGTAGTTTAATGGGTAAGGGACTGGTCTTGTAAAGGTCACAGGTTCGATTCCCTGTGACGTGGATACACTGCCGTTGTACCCTTGAGCAAGGTACTAAACTTATATACTTATATACTTGCTTCAGTATGTATCCAGCTGTATGCAATGTAAATGCTATATAAAAGTTGTGGATAAGAGGATATGAGCGTCTGCTAAATGCCTGTAATGTAATGAAAGGACTGCATTTATATAGTGAGTATTCCAGCAGCTATGGCTACACAAAGCGCTTTACAAAGAATGCCTCTCATTCACCCATGCATGTACCAGTGGTGTGGCAGCCGTACAAGGTCCCCAGCCGGCTAGTCGAGGGCAATTAGGGAGTCAGGCGTCACATGACCGCTCTACCTCCTGAGCTAACGTCCCCGCCGACAAGGCGTGTGGTTGTGAGGCGTCCCGGGAGGACACGCCCAAACACCAGCCCCGTGCTCCCAGAGTCCCTCTCTCTGTGCCTGAGGGAGCATCGCTGGACCCCTCTTATAACCTGCAGTGGGCCCTATACATAAGCAGTCTCTGTGGGCCCCCTTCCTATCTTGATCCATGTCTCTCACGCATCATTCCAGGCTTTTCGAGGGCCCTCCCCCTATTCGGGCCCTGGGTAGTCAGTCCCACTCCCCCCCCCCCCCCCCACTACGAGGCCCCTGATCTCCGGAGTGAGACTGAATGCCTTTAGCCCTGTGGTCCCTGGTCCCTGGTCCGTGAGAATTGGATTTTATAATGAGGGCCGATCCCACTCCATTAATCTTAATCCCTGCTATCCATCAACCCCCCCCAGCACCCCCCACCAACCCACAACGTCTCACCCTCCCTCACCGTCCAATCAGAGTGCAGCGCCCACATGCCCAACACCACGACCTAACGACTCACCTTCGTAACCTAGCGATGCCTGCTAATGCGCTCCGATGGGAACAATAACCATAAGGATGACCTAAAAATCGTTGGCTAGCATCTGCACTGACTGCAGCTCATTGTTCCAGTCAATGAACACACATTTGTCTTCTCCATGAGTGCCAACACTGTGATTGGTTAAAGATAAAGATTTTTTTTCTTAGTTGCTGTGATCTAAAAGGGTGAACCGCTATTTCAGAGCCCTGCTCGGTTATATGATAGCATAAGGAGGTAAAGGATAATTAGCGAAGCCAACTGCATGTCCCATCCCCTTCTACTGTGACCGGTGACCGGTACCTTATGGAGATTTGTGTCTTACAGTGCCTGGTATTTCATTAAGAAGTAATCTGCTGTGACTTAGTCATGGTGTTGAACGTGGCCCAGAATGTGTGTGTGTGTGTGCGTGTGTTTGTGTGTGTGTGTGTGTGTGTGTGTGTGTGCGTGTGAGTGCATGTGTGTGGGGGAGTGTGTGTGTGTGTGTGTGTGTGTGTGTGGGGGCGGGGGGGGGGGCATGTGTGAGTGTGTGTGCGTGAGTATGTCAGTCTGTGTATGTGTGGGTGTGTGTGCGTGTGTCTGTGTGTGGGGGGGGGGAGTGTGTGTGTGTGTGTGTGGGGGGGGGCATGTGTGTATGTGTGTGTGTGTGTGTGTGAGTGTGTGAGTGATTGTGTGTGTGGGGGCGGGGGGGGCATGTGTGTTTGTGTGTGCGTGTGTGTGGGGGGGGGAGTGTGTGCGGGCGTGTGTGTGTGAGTGTGTGTGAGTGTGTGTGTGAGTGTGTGTGAGTGTGTGAGTGTGTGAGTGATTGTGTGTGTGGGTGTGTGTGCGTGTATAAGGCATAGTTTCCGGCATCACAGTGAAATTTATTTTCCAGCAAATTTCCACCTGTGCCCCCCGGCTTTGCCAGCAGAACCTCCTTCATGAATCCTCTCTTTTACACCAATCAGAGCCTTCCCCTGAGCCTGCTGTTACCAAGGATGAAGAGCCTCACTTCATAAGTCACCTTCCTCTGCAGCAACACAGCTGTGTAGGCTAGCCAATGGACACAAGGCTCCCGGTCCACGTTACCGTAGAGACCCAGCTGGGTTTTGCAGTACAGACGACCCTCTGGTCTGTGGCTAATTCTGCGGTCATTCGAAAAGGTCCTTTTCATTCTTTTTGTTGCCCTCATTCTCAAAATGAAACAGTTATTTTAATTTTTCTAAAACGATAACTAAAGCAATACACTGAGCTCAGAGACACTCCAGCAACACAACATCACGACTGAGCTGAAAATTAACTGCGGAAAAAAAACCCCTGAAAATTCTCTATTTGTTCATTGTTCCACCGTTAATTGGCAGCTGCTATTCCAGGTTTTTTATTTATTTAATTTTTTTCCCATTTTAATTCATTAACTTTTTACAGTCATGCACATTGACGGCTCCTTAGCTGACTGATTCAAGCAAAAACAAAATGCTCTCAGATAATTAAAGCCGAACTTACTGGGGTATAAAACCAATTATGGGAAATAATTCAATCGATTAATGCGCTCAGTGAAAGCTCCAAATAAGTGTGCAATGACTCAGCATATGCCGCATACTTCATACAGCTTACCCACATCACGCATTGTCACTGATTACCGAGGAATCCAATAAACTGCTCCTATTTCTATGGCCATTTTGCAGAGTCCATTTTACAGGCTGTGCTGAATTTGCGAGTGTACATGTGTGCCCTGCTCATTTCAGGTCTGTGGGATGTAATGCAGGTAATCTGCATGTTTCCGCCTGAATCTAAAGACATAGTGAAACAGGATATGCTCAGGACACTTTGAAAGGCTGCTTGGCACCTGCTTTAGCCTCGATTCCCGATTCTCAATCTTACATTGAGCCTGGAGTTACATGTATCTCAGAGAAACATTCAGATGAACTCTTGTTTGGTGAAAATAAATACATTCATTAGCATTGAATTCAAACTGGTGAGGAGATACGTTGGCACTCTTAAAACTCAGTCACGATTTTCAACGTAGCTGATTAATACTTTTTGTTTTATCATGGATGGAAAGGCTAAGAGTGGCTCTAGGCCTATACCTGGCTGTATGTGTAAGAGTGGGTCTGTGTCTATACCTGGCTGTATGTGTAAGAGTGGGTCTATGCCTGTACCTGGCTGTATGTGTAAGAGTGGGTCTGTGCCTGTACCTGGCTGTATGTGTAAGAGTGGGTCTATGCCTGTACCTGGCTGTATGTGTAAGAGTGGGTCTATGCCTGTACCTGGCTGTATGTCTTAGAGTGGGTCTGTGCCTGTACCTGGCTGTATGTGTAAGAGTGGGTCTGTGCCTGTACCTGGCTGTATGTGTAAGAGTGGGTCTGTGCCTGTACCTGGCTGTATGTGTTAGAGTGGGTCTGTGCCTGTACCTGGCTGTATGTCTTAGAGTGGGTCTGTGCCTGTACCTGGCTGTCTGTGTAAGAGTGGGTCTGTGCCTGTACCTGGCTGTATGTCTTAGAGTGGGTCTGTGCCTATACCTGGCTGTATGTGTAAGAGTGGGTCTGTGCCTGTACCTGGCTGTATGTCTTAGAGTGGGTCTGTGCCTGTACCTGGCTGTCTGTGTAAGAGTGGGTCTGTGCCTGTACCTGGCTGTATGTCTTAGAGTGGGTCTGTGTCTGTACCTGGCTGTATGTGTAAGAGTGGGTCTGTGCCTATACCTGGCTGTATGTGTAAGAGTGGGTCTGTGCCTATACCTGGCTGTATGTGTAAGAGTGGGTCTGTGCCTATACCTGGCTGTATGTCTTAGAGTGGGTCTGTGCCTGTACCTGGCTGTATGTGTAAGAGTGGGTCTGTGCCTGTACCTGGCTCTATGTGTAAGAGTGGGTCTGTGCCTATACCTGGCTGTATGTGTAAGAGTGGGTCTGTGCCTGTACCTGGCTGTATGTGTAAGAGTGGGTCTGTGCCTACACCTGGCTGTATGTGTAAGAGTGGGTCTGTGCCTATACCTGGCTGTATGTTTTAGAGTGGGTCTGTGCCTGTACCTGGCTGTATGTGTAAGAGTGGGTCTGTGCCTGTACCTGGCTCTATGTGTAAGAGTGGGTCTGTGCCTATACCTGGCTCTATGTGTAAGAGTGGGTCTGTGCCTGTACCTGGCTGTATGTCTTAGAGTGGCTCTATGCCTGTACCTGGCTGTATGTGTAAGAGTGGGTCTGTGCCTATACCTGGCTCTATGTGTAAGAGTGGGTCTGTGCCTGTACCTGGCTGTATGTCTTAGAGTGGCTCTATGCCTGTACCTGGCTGTATGTGTAAGAGTGGGTCTGTGCCTGTACCTAGCTGTATGTGTAAGAGTGGGTCTGTGCCTGTACCTGGCTCTATGTGTAAGAGTGGGTCTGTGCCTGTACCTGGCTGTATGTGTAAGAGTGGGTCTATGCCTGTACCTGGCTGTATGTGTAAGAGTGGGTCTGTGCCTATACCTGGCTGTATGTGTAAGAGTGGGTCTGTGCCTATACCTGGCTGTATGTCTTAGAGTGGCTCTATGTCTATAGCTGGCTGTATGTGTAAGAGTGGGTCTGTGCCTGTACCTGACTGTATGTGTAAGAGTGGGTCTGTGCCTGTACCTGGCTCTATGTGTAAGAGTGGGTCTGTGCCTATACCTGGCTGTATGTCTTAGAGTGGGTCTGTGCCTATACCTGGCTGTATGTGTAAGAGTGGGTCTGTGCCTGTACCTGACTGTATGTGTAAGAGTGGGTCTGTGCCTGTACCTGGCTCTATGTGTAAGAGTGGGTCTGTGCCTGTACCTGGCTGTATGTGTAAGAGTGGGTCTGTGCCTATACCTGGCTGTATGTGTAAGAGTGGGTCTGTGCCTGTACCTGGCTGTATGTGTAAGAGTGGGTCTATGCCTATACCTGGCTGTATGTCTTAGAGTGGGTCTGTGCCTGTACCTGGCTGTATGTGTAAGAGTGGGTCTGTGCCTATACCTGGCTGTATGTCTTAGAGTGGCTCTATGTCTATACCTGGCTGTATGTGTAAGAGTGGGTCTGTGCCTGCACCTGACTGTATGTGTAAGAGTGGGTCTGTGCCTGTACCTGGCTGTATGTGTAAGAGTGGCTCTATGCCTGTACCTGGCTGTATGTGTAAGAGTGGGTCTGTGCCTGTACCTGGCTGTATGTGTAAGAGTGGGTCTGTGCCTGTACCTGGCTGTATGTGTAAGAGTGGGTCTGTGCCTGTACCTGGCTGTATGTGTAAGAGTGGGTCTGTGCTTGTACCTGGCTGTATGTCTGTGGGGCACCAGTTTAACAGTCCTTCCATAATGGCTGAGTAATCTTACAGCCGCACAGGGGAGCTGGTGTAAGCGATTCTATTAAAAGCCCCCTCCTGGGCCTCCTGCGCCTCTCAGCGTAGACTGAGGCCTGTGTGTCGAGTCTGTGCCGTGCTCCTCCGTGACGTTAAATGACAAGAAATATTACAGGAGAAGCTCGGAGGAAACAACCCAGAAATCACCATATAAAAACTCAACATTGAGGAAGTGCAGCCGGTGCAGTTTTTAAATCCTGCTGAGACCCTGCAGAAAAAAGTTTCAGTTTTTATTTTTTACCGAACGTCTCTTCTCGTGTCGGTTTCAGCACAGCAGAATATACGGTTCTGCTATGAGATTGAGACTCTGGTCCCCTACAGGGGACATAAATTATTGGTCAGGTCTTAGAAGGACATAGGGGTATTCCAATCTCAGAGAGAAGAAAGGGAGAGTTGAAAGGAGCAGAGGGGGCGTATGTTATCAGAGGATGTCCATTATCAGTGGGTGTCCATTATCAGCGGGTGTCCATTATCATTTGTCTTCATGATCCATTTTCACAGCCCCTCTGCTTTTGTTCCCTGCAGCTGCACACTGGTGAGACAGCCAGGAGGCTGAATACATCACCCTGTGGCAGGGACTTAGAGCAGGGCACGGACGCTCGATAGTTAATTGATCATTTAATGCCACAGATTGGCCAGAGAGATTTAACTCACCTGGAGCGTCAGGTAAAAATCAGTCCCTGAATAGAGGGGGGGAATTAATGAAAACCAGCAGCACTACTGGCTTTCAGGGCCAGACTCGAGTTTCCCTGGTGTGGGGTGTCTGTCACAGCACAGAGAAGACAACCCACTCTTTACGAGAGACTGCATCTCTGCTTCACCAAACCAAAGTGGGTGGAGCCCTCTCATGTCAGCTGTGTATGTATTTGCCTCAAAATTATACGGGTTTACAAGACTGCCAGCTTCAGCCTTACATTTTTCTGCCTTTTTTAAAAAGCCACAGTTGGAACTTGTTTGATAACCTTACCTTACCTTGTTTTTAACTTGTTTTCTACATTTAATCACCTTTTCTGAAAGGGGTTATACTTAAAGCTTCTTCTTCCTGTTTTTGTTCATGAAAGGTGCCATAAAAATAAGAGTATTATTATAAGGTGTTTCTTGTGCTATGTTATACAGTACAAAATATCTGCTGCCACAGTAGTGCACTTAGCCACACCACTTGATGGGTTTAAAAAAAAACGCATCAAATTGGAATCTTTGAGCAGAAACTGTAGGGAGACTGAACTTTAAATGTCAAAAATAAGGAGGTATCATGTCGCTCTATATAATCTTTGGTTGGGCGGCTCATTACTGGGAACAAAGTCTTCTGTTTAAAGTCTGAAAACTGGCCAGTGAGTGACAAGAGAGCACATTTTTAAAGCCTTTTCTGTGTCTCTGGTGCACATCGACCCCTCAGATGAGCTACTGATTGGTCCTAAAGGGGTCCGGAAAGGGTGAAGATTTCCCCTATAAGATGGGTGGCAGGCACAAATGCACTCTAACAGCTTAGTCACCTTCAGTCAGGTGTTACCTGCAGCACGTACGCAGTATTACCTGCCTGCCAATTGCGCTACACCTGTGAAGGTAGCCACACTATTTTAACATGGAGAGGAAGTGGGTACAGTACATTCTAAGCAGCCTAACTTTAAGTTTAAGTGTATGTTAAGTTTAAACACGTCATCATGGCAGCCCAAGAGCTGAATACAAAAGTTAAGGAAAGCTCACTTAAATGTATTGCTCAGTGTTATATTACATTTTAATGAGTTTTTCAGATGCAAATGTGAACAAGCGTGGTTTACAGCCAAATATGTACCGATATGTACAGCAATAACATCTTAGCAATAACTAAGCATCGTATTCAATGGTACAATGACAGTGTTCCACTTGGGAGTAAACCCTGTTATCTTCAAGCTGGCAGCCCTGATCCAAACCAGTACATTTCCACAACATGACATGCAGCTTGTAAATGAGCATACTTAAGCATGCGCTTCTGAGCACCCTGTACTGGATCACTCTTTTAATAAAATCCTTGAAATAAAAAGGTTAATTCTGTCATTATCTGATAACTATATGGATTTTTACCTAGCACTGATTTCAAAACATTGAACTATTGATCAGGGAAAAGCATTTCAAGCCAATAACTGGTAACATATAAATTGCAAAAGCAAATTGCAATATTTAATCAAAGGAAGCAAGGGTGCCAGGAAAATACATCCATTGTCTTAGTGTCAAATTTAATTGATGACAAAACTGTGAGTGCATAAATGTGAATTTAGGCCAAAATTCAATGTAAGAGCCAAGTTTTTTTCTTCTTCTTGTGTTTCTTTCTGCTCTTGCAGTTTTCACACCTGTGGCACAACCTGGCCAGCAGCGCTGGAGGAGGGAGAGAGCATTCCACCCCTGTGGCTCCGCCCCCCTCCCACCTGAAGGCACCTGGTCTCATTTGAGGGGGCACCTGACAGGGATTGCTCCTCGTTAGGAGACAGAAGAAGCGTTCAGGTATACAGAAAGTGCTTGTGTAGGTGCTGTATCACTGCAGGTATGAGAAGGCAAGTGGGCAGGAAGGAAAAGGGCAAGAGGCCAAGAAGGAAAAGGGTAAGAAGGAAGAGGGCATTTTGACAGACCACCGGAATAGAAGTTAATCGTCCAAGTGAGTGAGTACCTCTGTTTGTATCTCTGGGATTTCCTGTTCTTTCTCATGTCTTTGTCATCACTAAGCAGCTTAGCTGCTGGTTTAATAGCAGGGGAATGTCTTAGTTATAATTAGTCCAAACTGTGAGCTCAGGGTTCCCCCTCATTTAACAATTTTCAAAATAAAAGCCTGGTAGGTTCACTGTGAAAATCTGACTTCTTGTTCTATAGAAACCTATGTTTATGTTCCCGATGGAGAAATGCCTTTAATCACTGGCCATCCTCCTGCTCGTTGTTTTTTTTTTGTTCGTTTTTTTTTTGGGGGGGGGGGGGGGGTTGCCTGAAGTGTTGTAGTTAGTACTGGCTTAATCACAATATGCGAGTGCACGTACCTGTTCAGCTTCTAAGCACTAAGCAGACCCATAATGCAATGCAATACTGTTGATGGTGTTGATGTTAACCTCTTAGATTCATTTGATTAGATCTTGCCTGTTTACAGAGTTTTTTTTTTTATATTACAAAGATGCGCATGCAATGCAAATTAGTACAGATTCAGTTCAAATTGTTTCTGTTTTGATTTGTACATGCATGTACAGTACATTTATAAAGCAGTGTGTGTATTTACTGAAGCAATTCCACTTAAGTGCCCTCGCTCAAGGGCACAATGGCTGTGCCCCACCTGGGAATCAAACCAGCAACCTCGCGCAGGTAGAGGTAGATTCGCTGTGAATAACTGCCCGGCAGGGTTCAAACGGACGCTCTCTGTTCAGCCGGGGGGGGTAGCTGGCAGCTTGCACGGACCTTCAGTTTGTCTGACCCCCAGGCGTGCTCCGCTCGGACAGAACGCTCGGCGACCTGGGAGTTCCACATTCTGACATTCTACCGCAAATAATCCCGCTCCGGCAGAAAGGCACTCTCAGAGCCTGCAGACCTCTTCTAAAGCCCGCTTGGTTTTTTCTAGATTGCCGGTGGACTGAGTCAGTAATTGAATTTCAGTCGTTTGGAGACAGGATGGAGTCAGTGATCCCCCCCCATTCCAAAATCATACACGACTCCTTTTGTAGTTCTGCAGCTCATCTTAGCTTTGTTTTTTCTCCTATTCATTAAAAAAATTTGTTCTTTTTTTCTTCTTCCCCAATTTGTAATGGCTAATAATGGCTTTGATTTCAACACGGCCTTGTGGTTTCACCCACATCTACACAATGAGTATTGCAGCAAATCGGATGTGGCCATTAGCTAAATTCACTTGCTTGTGTGTTAGTGATTATTTTACACCCTACAGGTCACACAGTACTACAGGAGAGCCGGAGACAATTTTAGACCCTACAGGTCACAGAGTGCTACAAGAGAGCTAGTGGCTATTTTACACTCTACAGACCACACACTACTACACCACTACTGCTGATCTCTTCTACTCAGTACAGAATCGATTGATTAATGTCAATTATTGGCCTGAGACTCCTCTGACTGGGTGTCCTAGGTCTAATTCAGCCCGTGATTGGCCTAGAGGCCCAAATTTGAGTATCACTCTAAACCTGAGTTTTACCCCCAACGTGAAACAGCTCTGATTGTGTGTGTGTGTGTGTGTGTGTGTGTGTGTTCGTTCTCTCAAAAGACTTGGATAACCCCAGGCAGATGAACACAGCAGCAACAATGTCACCTCATCTCACTTGTGGAAGTGCAGAATGGCACTTAGCCTCCAGCCCCCGGCACAATAGGCCCCACTCTTTGTGATCGCGCCGCCGCGCCGCAACTTCTGTCCCCGCTAAACGCAGCTCGTTCATTTCCCACCGCCGCCCGCCGAATCGCGAACAGCGCGAGGTGCGACGTGCGCTGCCTTTGTCCTTTTCACAGTCGGTCTGCCATGAGAATACAGGCTGCAGATAAGGCCTTTATGCGCTCGCACTGAGAATGCGCTCTCTCCAGCACACGCATACGCGACTCTGCAGAGAACTGCAGGCGCCACCGGAGAATTGCGCGCATCGCTATAAATATCTCGACTGCATGGCAACCGGCCGCAGTGTCATTATTCCGCATCGTTTTATAATCTATGTGTATAAATTAAAAAATAAATTTCCCAGTTGGCACCGTAAACAGTGTCGTTATAGAAACAAACGGCCGCCATCGTATGAAACCCAATGCAACAAGACCACGTCTTTAAACGATGTGGTCGACGTCTAATGAGGTAACGTGAGTGGTGCTGTCCTACTCACGACCCCCTAGGGGCGGAGTCAGTGAGCCATGGGGTGATGTCATAATCTCCAGACTCCATGGCAACAAAGTGTTTAAATTACAACGGTTTTTTTTTTTTTACCCGAAATTTACATTACAATCACATGACTGACTCTCGTATCCAGAGCAACATACAGTAGCAGACATTAGATTTATAAACAAAAAATACAAAAATGTGGTATCACCAAAGGACACTGAGGCCCGTTTACTGTATATGCAGTAAATAACTAACAACTCGCAATGAAACTGAGGAAAGTACCATTAGACCCATAACCTGTTTTTACACAGCTATCCTGTAACTGTGTCATTATCCAACAGGAAATCCAATCTTCAGTTCACCGGTTATGTTGAAAATGTAGAGTCGGGAGGGCATCAGCTTTGCTCATTTACCCCAGGTAATAAAGTGCCCTGCACTGTGCATCTATCTCAGGACACACCCCGGTACGTGGTTTCAGCACCAACTCTGGGCACATGTGAATCTGTTATGCGTGCTGAGCTGCTTACTGAAATGCAAATCTGGAATATTGGGAGTTTTAGCGGCGGCTGGAAAACCTCATTGTTCAGCATTTATGCGCTGTTAAGAGAGGCAAATATTCAATACAATTTTGAAATTGAGTTTTTAAAGCTGACAATTTGATAAAGAAGCAAAACAAAACCCCCGCAGCATCAGCTGGGATGGTGAATTTCTGAAGTGGATAAGACTTTAAATTCTTCACAGAAATGTAAAAAAAAAAAAAGAAAAGAAAAAAGACCAAGTTTCTCATGCTCCCAATGCATACGATTGACAGCCTAAAACACAATCTCTAAAACTTTGACAGTGTGCCAAATTATTGATTTCAAAATGCTGCCAAGTTACAACTGAACTTTCATCAATATTTTTCACAGAAACTAAACTATATTATATTATATTATATTATATTATATTATATTATATTATATTATATTATATTATTCTCCAGGTATTGTCTCTGTTTAATTCCTTTAGGCAAGAGCCAGTTCCATTTTCTGCCCAAAATGCTAATGATTCACTCCCGAATCATTTCGCGGCGCCACCACCACCAGCAGTATGCATGACGGCTCGCATTAGATCGCAATAGCAATCAGAGTCCGCTACCTATATGATCATCCGCCCTCGCTGGCTCCACTCGACGGTCATAAATCAATACGTTCCTCGGGGACAGATAATGCCATTTTATTTCAATCATAACTCTTTATCCTCCCGCGCCGCTCGCGCGCAGACGCTGTGTAACTCTCGTCTACCTCGCGTTCGAGCCGTATGCGGAAGCCCTATAATATGCGCGTGTCCGCGTATGCGGGTGAGCCGAATATTTACAGCCGGGCAGCGCTCGTTTTGCGTGTGCCTCTGAATGACGCTCTTTCTGTTTTGTCGTTCCGCGATCTCCTCGCCGTGGTGGAATTCCGTCAGTAAAGTTTTTGTTCTTAAGTTCTATTTTCAGCTGTGACGCAGTCTCCTGAAATAAATTGATATATTTATATATTTTTTCTCACAGCTTTGTACCTTGTGCGTTTGAGGAAAGTGGGCCAGTCTTAGATCTCTTCAGTGTTCACAGTTTAAAACGATTTGAGTCTCACATTAATAGGATTAGGACATTTTCCAAAGTACTGCAGTCTGTCTGCAATTCTGTAAACCCTTCAGCCACACGTACGAACACACACACACACACACACACACACACACAATTCACAATAAATGAAGGCAGCTATTAACTGTGATGCTATTAGGAATATATGGTCTATGGTCATTCTGTCCGCAACTTCATCTGAGGCCAACGTTTTGTGGAGGTTGCCCCCAAATAATAACCACAACAGCCTCTCTCTGGCACGACTTTATCGGGGACAAAATCCAGTAAAAGACACGTGAGCCCAAAAAAAAGAGACCAAAGCAATCTGAACCGCATTGATCCATGAAAGCATAATGCCCTCTCTTTGGTCTTTCGCTCCACTAACCTCCCCCCCCCCCTCCTTCCACCCCCCGACCCCCCCCCGCCCCTTCCCTGCCCTTGAAACACCTTCACGCAGCGGCCTCTGATGAGCCTCAATCGCCTCGTTTCTTTCTTAGCAGGAACAGGCGAGCGACGCACCGCGAGCCCTTTGGCTGACTTTGGGCTCGGGCCGTTTATCTAAATTTAAATTCATGAGCTCCGCGCGTGCCGGTGGCGTTGCTTTTCTCCGAATCTCTTCCTTGCTCCGCTGCTGGAAGGACGGAACAAAAGACAGGAAGTGGGGAACGCGGCGATAGTAATTATAGCGCCTTTATTTCATTCAGTCCCGCGAGAGAGGAGTCCCCTGGTAACGGATACGATGGCTGATCAAGATCATTAAAAACTGCACGGCTAACGAATGCCAGCTCAGAGAAATGACAAGCAGGCTCCCTTTTTCTGATTCATCTGCGCCACACAATTTGAATCTTTAATTACCCACAGGCAGTATCTGCTGTGATTTACTGGAATACCTGTCTAGGCTGAATTCCTGCCGCTTTCCCAATGCATGCTGGGATAGGCTCCAGCACCTCTCGTTGACCCTGACCAAGAGTAAGCAGGTATAGATAAAGGATGGATGGATGGATGGATACAGTATCTGATGAAGACAATGGTTGAATGGTTAAAGTAATAAGTACAGCAAGGCAAATGTACTATGGCTCTCACATGTTCACCATTAGCAGGAGTCATTACTGTTCCTGTAACTCATCTCATTAAAAAAAAAAAACATTTTCAACGTACACATTCAATCTCTGTGTGAACAGCAGCTTGAACTGCAAAGAAGAGGCTTTTACTTTTTTTTATTACCCTTCTGGGTAGCTTCCAAGCTCAATATCCGTCTTCAGTTCTACCACGATAGAAATCCCTTCAGCAGCCTAAACGACTCGCCGGTAACCTATAACCAACGCAGCTGATCCTCCTCAACCCACTCAATGTCTGAGCGAGCAGAACTGCTGGACTGGGGAGGGCAAAAACAAACAGAGCAGCTTCACATCACCCATTTCAGAGGAGTCAGTGTGTCTGTCAGCTTTCCTGAGCAGGCAGAAGAGACTCAGCAAAGAGCATAATCTAGAGCATAATCTGAGAGAAAATTGAAGGATATATATATATATATATATATATATATATATATATATATATATATATATATATATATATAATTTTTTTTTTTTTTTTTTTTTTTTTTTTTTTTTTGAAACCGTGACCTTCCCAGGCTTGTACATGTGAACAATTTCTGTGTCTTATTTTTACCACTTCAAATGAGCGGTAACAGTGTTGCCTTTTCATATTTACCTCAAAGATTTTAGCTGAGGAAACATCATGCGCAAACCGGCCATAATATAACATGAATTATATAAATGTCTGCATCACTAATATGTTTCATAATAATATTCTCTCTCCACTGGTCTGTGATATTGCGGATAGCATGATCTGTATGATGGGAATATTGTAGATCTACACCAGCAACCTATGGGGGGCGGGGGATGGGGGGTGGGTAAACAAAAAAAATAGCAGGCAGCGCAAGTCAAGCCTGAGGGCCAGAACAGCGAGTCAATCCCCGAGGGCCAGGAGAGCGAGTCGATCCCCGAGGGCCAGGACAGCGAGTCGATCCCCGAGGGCCAGGACAGCGAGTCGATCCCCGAGGGCCAGGACGTCGAGTCAGTCCCCGAGGGCCAGGACAGCGAGTCGATCCCCGAGGGCCAGGACATCGAGTCAGTCCCCGAGGGCCAGGAGAGCGAGTCGATCCCAGAGGGCAGTCCCCAAACGAGACGGTTATAAATTTGCACCCGAGGCGAAGAAGCCGAAATGAGCCGTGGGACGGGAACGGGAGAGGCGATTTCAGCGGGTTCCCCCCCTCGTCCCATTCTACGGGAGCGGAGCGGGCGATTCGATGTGCACAGGAGGCGAAAGCCGTCCTGGCGCTGCCTGCAGGTCTAATTTTCGGACTCGGACTCGGACTCGGACTCGGACTCGGACTCGGTCTCGGTCTCGGTCTCGGTCTCGGTCTCGGTCTCGGTCTCGGTCTCGGTCTCGGTCTCGGTCTCGGTCTCGGTCTCGGTCTCGGTCTCGGTCTCGGTCTCGGTCTCTGCCGCAGCAGCTGAGGCCCTTTATTCTGTTTAGTCACTCAGACGCTTTATTCACGGCATGTTGATTTTCAATGACACGCACACTTCCTGCACACAAACACACACACGCACGCATGCACACGCACGCAGGCACACACACACACACACACATACATGCATACATGCACACACATGCACACACATGCACACATACACGCACACACACGCGCGCGCGCACACACACACACACACACACACGCACGTGTGAAGCAGAAATATAGCACATTTCCTCCTCATCAATGGTGCATAATTTAATTCAATAATTAACTGTTTCTGTTTTTGGTCCAAAACCTGTTTTTTTAAGCCTGTGCTTTAGATGAAATGGTCACAGTTACACTGATTTTAGACCCTCATTTATTATCACGTTTAATTCTTTCATTTGTTCATTCAGTGCGCTGAGATTATGGCAATTGCATTTTGATAATTTTTTAATATAACTGCAATTTTGACTGCCTGTCAGACAGTGACTGCCTGCCTGCCCCTTAAATGGTGTGAGTGCTGCAGTGGTTGGTGCTGGAGTGTTTTTGTGTTGGGTTACCCTGAGTACTGATGCAGCTTTTGGCAGCACAGAGGGATAAACACAACCCCCTAAATGCTGAAATTATCCCAGTGACCTGACAGCAGGCATGATTCATATTCTTGCAAAATCCATATTATACCCCAGATTGGGTCCATAAAATATTTAAGCCACGTGTTTGCCATTCCCAGCCAGTGCCTCCCAATTGCTATTCCCAATTTTCAGAGGAAACACTCACTCTGCATTTTCTCAAAAAAAAGATAAAACATTTTTTATTAAAATCTTAAAAATATATATTTCATGTATCAGATTATAGATATGGGCAGGATTTAAATGGTTTTTCTCAATGCCGGTCAGCCCAGTTATGCTCTCCCTTATTGAATGAACGCCTCCTTCACACACACACTGCACGGAGTTATCGCATCCATGCCTGTACACATTGGGGTTTTTGTCCTGCTTTTGTCGCGTTTATCGGTGTATACTTTGTGCTAAATTACCGCGGAAGGGTATGGGTGTCCCTGATAGCACGGTCCCGTTGTTTAGGAGGACAAAGCGCGCTGCTGATTTATAAGATTCCTCAGTCCACGGGCCGTTAAAGTATTGGATCTGGACGCATATCTTAGCTGTCCGCTCCAGATGCAGTCAGTGTTATTGACTATGTGGCACAGACGCAGGTGACACTCACGACAGAGTTCATTTGCATAAAGATTCTAAAAGGAATTTTGATTGGTTGCCAGTAACCAACCAATCAATTTTGATTGGTCCAACCAGCAACAAGCATGAAAGGGGGAGGTGACCTTCAAAAGAGGTTGAAATCCAGTAATTCATGGTCCCTAAAATTTGCCTCGCATCTAATAATAGTGATCAAAGAACCTGTGATCAAGTATCTACCTTTTACTTTAACTCAAACACAAGCATTGCTTATTTTCAATGTAAATGCTACTTTCTTTCTTTTTTCTTCTTCTCCTGAGCACACCGTTAGACGCCCTTTAAAGTTCCTCAGCTTATTTGTTTCTGTTATTAAATTACCGGCATAGCGCCTCACCTGTAAATACGAAAGTCACGGAGCCTCTTCGGTTCGTGCAAATAAAAATGTTTTTTTTTTTTTTAAACTCCGCAAATTACCGCAGAACTGAGGAAATGAAATGAAGCCAGCGGCTTCCTGAGCGGAATGCCTAATGATGTTTGCTCGTGTTAAACGCCCGGCGATGAGACTCGTTTGGGCCGATCGCACGGCGGATTTCCTTGAATGTGCGGCAACCTTCCTGTTCTTTGACTTCTGCTACTCCTCTTCCTGATCACTGTTAGATTCTAGAACAGCAGATGGAACAGTCTGACAGCCACTGATCAGAACAGCGCCACAATAGATTTTCGCTGACGTTCATACATATGGGATTTCTTAAGGGATTAGAGAAAGAACATAATCTAATATGAATTGATAGAATTGAGAATGCTTTAATTCTGTGGAATTCGACACCCTTGACTCACTCTGCTGCTGGTAATTTGTTATCATGGAACTGTTTTGATTGGCCCTTCTTGATCCCCCCTCGATAATCGGGTTCCTCCTGAGATTTCTTCCAAGTTGGAGAGTTTCTCCGTGCCACCGTTTCAGTGTTTTTCTTCCCATTGGAAGTTTTTTTTTTGGTTACTTCAGTTGTTTGCTTTTTGTGGAGTTCAGACCTCATTTTGGCTTAAAGCTTCCTTTCTGTTTCCTCTGTAAAGCATCTTTGTGACAGTGTCTCTGTAAAAAGCACCATACAAATAAAACTGCATTTTACTGAATTGATTTCTACCATCCGGCTTTTCCAGGTCACTAAGGGTCCAGTTTTCCCGACTGTGGTCTTCCCTTTAATTTATATGAACCTGATGCGTCTCCTTAAACCACACAGCAAAAAAAAAAAAAACAATCCCCACAACCAACACTTCAACTAACCGTAATTTGCCTTGGTGTGAAGGGAGAGATTAGTGTTATGAAAACCTGCTTTTGTGCTCCTACTCGCAAAACATTAAACATGCTTTTCCCATGATGCTTTGTGGTTGGCTCCTTCACAGCAGCCACGTCTGCAAAGCTTCAAATGTACAGCGCACAGCATGGGAGAGAGAGAATACGCAGAACAGCCCTGGTCCCGGAGAGCCGCAGGGTCCGTGGGTCTTCCCTGTTACTCAGCTCGTAATTAATTAATTAAAGCGGTTAATTGCACACTTAGCCGATCTCACCTGGCTTCCCGGGTCTGACTCAGACGCTGATTTCTGAGGTGTTACACACGGTCTGGGTTTCCATGGTTGCGCGGACCCCCGCTGCATAAAATGTGTATTTGGCGCGAGGTTGAAAAAAAAAAAAAAAGAGAGATTCTACTTTTTCCCCAGAAGAGATCGCAGATGTGTATAAAAGTGTCTGCTTTTAAACATAATAAAAATAACACCTGATGTTTTCAAACACCTGGTGTTTTTGAACAGATTTTAAACCGATTTGAATAAACAGAATTTATTCAAATCGCTTTTTAAGCATTTAATTCATATCAAAGTTTGCCTTCATGAGTCCCAGTGCTGTTTGAGACTGGATAAAACAGTTTACCAAGCACACATTTAACATAAGCAGGAAAGGGAAGTTGGGGTGAATGTCTATTCTATTGGCACATTTGACACATTCTACTATTGCAACTGCATCCATTTTTAATTAACAGGCTTCACTAATATGTGTCTTTGTTATATATAGTAGAATTCTATTTGTAGTCCTTCAGTTTGATGGTAAAACAGTGTATTGTTTTCTTGTTGCTATGGTTCCGGTGCAGTGATGAAATGGCGGCCGTTGTCACGGAAGCGTTTGGAGCTCTCTGAGGGACGGCTGGAACGCTCCCGCTCAGAGCTCTCGTTTTCCGAAGATCGGTTCTGTGTTCCTGCCCCCCCCCCCCCCCCCCCGGTGCTGCTCCCAGAAATAGACCCGTTTCCTGCGTCCTAAGCGAATCTGGCACTTCCGAAACAGGAAGTCTCATTTCACACACGCAGAGGTCAAAGGGCACGAGAGAGAGGCCGCTCGGTCACGGTGGCGATCCTGGGATTGTTCACGGAGAGGACTCCTCACTTTCTCGCAACACTGCGAGCGTAAAATAGGCCTGTCTGTTTCAGTTACCTCCGTCTCGGCTAAACCTCCCCCCTCCCCCCCTCCCATGCGTAACGTGTCCTCGCTATCTGGAGGAACGGTGGGGTATTCCCAGATGGTGAATGACGTAGCCCCCAACAGGACTGCCGGTCTGGGGCAGTCCCAGGACCCTCTGCAACCCCACCCCCCTGCCCCCCAAACGGCCCCCACCCCCCCTTTGCCAGTCTCCACCTGACCAATTCCTCCCTCTCCCCGGCATGAATCTTACTGAGGTACTAACGGGAGGTTTTGGCAGATCAGAGGCGGTAAAGGGATCGCAGACTGGCCCGGGTGAGTCTGAGTTCACACAAAGCAAACTCTGAGAGCTGCAGGGGTGTGTGGGACGCCTTTGCACACGGAGTAAAATATGCAAGAGGGATCGCTGCTGTCTGCCCCCTCACTGTCTGCACAGACAAGACAACACATCCCATAAATATTCTGTCTGGGCTAAAGACCCAGGTCTGTAACCAGGGGAAACGGCCGATGCCGTGGACTGATTGACTACACACGTCCCTCTGAGTTCTGCCATGCATACAGCACAAACAGCGTTGTCTTTCTCCATCCATTCTGCTAGCATTTAATCAGGCCTGGGCTATCTGAGTGTTGCTGATCCTAAGCATTGCATGGTTCATTCTGCGAGTGTTTAATCAGGCCTGGGCTGTCTGAGTGTCGGAAGCAGACTATGGCTCATTCTGCAAGCGTTTAATCAGGCCTGGGCTGTCTGAGTGTCGGAAGCAGACTATGGTTCATTTTGCGAGTGTTTAATCAGGCCTGGGCTGAGTGTTGCTGATTTTAAGCAGACTATGGTTCATTCTGCAAGCGTTTAATCAGGCCTGGGCTGAGTGTTGCTGATTTTAAGCAGACTATGGCTCATTCTGCGAGCGTTTAATCAGGCCTGGGCTATCCGAGCTATCGCTAGCTCCCGCAGGCCTCCCGGCTCGGCCATAATCAGAGAGACAGGGGTGTAATTGTCTGAAGCAGTTTCGTTACGCGCGTTAGCGTTGGCCTTCAGACCGCGGGAACGCTGCACGACTCCCGCCGTCCCGCCGTCTCCTCCTGCTAGCGAGTCTAAATCACTCCCGCATCACTCACGACACGGCAACCCCCCCCACCTCACCCTCCCCACTTCACCCCCCCTTCCCCGACCCCCCACCTCACCCGCCACTCCCCGACCCCCCCTCCCCAACCCTCCCCAAACCCCCCTCCTCACCCGCCCCCCCCGCCCCGACCCCCACATCACCCCCCCCCCAAAACCCACATCGCCATGGAGCCGACCGCGTGCGCCTCTCAGTGATAAATCGCCCGGAACGGCAGCACAAGGGCAGCCTGCTTAACTGACCTTCAGTGGAGATGACGTGTGGATAACAGACGAGCCCTGAGTTTTACAGCAGCATCGCGGGACAGAAGAGCACGGGGAGGGGAAGTAAATAAAACACTGGGGCATGCATCGCATTTACGCAAACAAGGCACATTTTTCGACAGAGAGGTTTGTTTTGTGTGGTAGGGGTGCAGGGAAGGATGACCCGCTGGGGCCTGTTTGGCCATGAGGCAGAGTCCTGGACAGGATGATAAGGTGGAGGTTCAGCCGCACGGGGAAAACGATTATAACAAACAGGACCAGACCCACAACCTGCGCCAGCTAATGACGCAGTCTCGCCCCCAAACACAGGCACGACCTGTGACAGGGAATGACGCAGTCTCGCCCCAAACCCAAACACAGGCAACACCTCTGCTTCAAATGACGCAGTCTCGCCCCAAACACAGGCAACACCTCTGCTTCAAATGACGCAGTCTCGCCCCAAACACAGGCAACACCTCTGCTTCAGATGACGCAGTCTCGCCCCAAACAGAGTCATGACCTGTGCCAGCGAATGACGCAGTCTGGACCTGGGCTGAGCGCACAGCTGGCCACCTCTCTCTCGCTGTGGACTGTGTAATTAATCTTTTCTGCTGTGATCACCTCCCCAGAGCTGGGGCCAGGGCCAGGACTGCTGATGGTAGTGCAGACTGTAAACAGACTGAGCCCTGGACTCAACACACACTTTAACTTCCTCCTCCAGTTTAAAGCCTTGCTTTATTCTCAACTCATACTCAGTCCTTCATAATAATTATAGCAGAACATTTTGGACACAGACTGAGTTTTGCATGGAGAACCTTCATTGGGGGGTATTGGGTGGGGAGAAGGGGGTTGTATTGGATTGGTGGGGTGGGGTATTCGGAGGAAGGGGGTGCATTTCACTACCTCTTTCTTCTCTTCAAAATTTAAGCAAAATATCCCTCGATAGTATTTCAATATGGTGTTTCGCTCGCGGCTAAAATAAATGTGAGTTTCTTCTGCATGCCCTGTCTGTAGATTACTGTTCTGTTTTACTGCTGAACACGGAAGGCTTGAGGAGGGAGAAGGCGGAGTGTTTCTCGCCGATGTCCGCGTTACAAACGAGCGTTTTGGCCGCACAGCTCCGCTGCCAGCACAGCCGAGGCGTCACTTAATCACAGCGCTGCACATTTACCCGGCTCGATGTCTCTCTAATACTTCACCCGCCCCACCGCCTCACTGGCGCCCCCTTCAGCTGGCCTGCTGCCTTCACCCGCCCAACCGCCTCACCAGCGCCCCCTTCAGCTGGCCTACTGCCTTCACCCGCCTCACCGCCACATTGCCTCACTGGCACCCCCTTCAGCTGGCCTACTGCCTTCACCCATCCCACCAGCGCCCCCTTCAGCTGGCCTGCTGCTTTCACCCGCCCCATCGCCTCACCGGCGCCCCCTTCAGCTGGCCTACTGCCTTCACCCGCCTCACCGGCGCCTACTACCTTCACCCGCCCCACCGACTCACCAGCACCCCCTTCAGCTGGCCTACTGCCTTCACCCGCCTCACCGCCTCACCGCCACATCCCCTCACTGGCGCCCCCTTCAGCTGGCCTACTGCCTTCACCCACCCCACCAGCGCCCCCTTCAGCTGGCCTGCTGCTTTCACCCGCCCCACCGCCTCACCAGCGCCCCCTTCAGCTGGCCTGCTGCCTTCACCCGCCCCACCGCCTCACCAGCGCCCCCTTCAGCTGGCCTACTGCCTTCATCTGCCCCACCAGCGCCCCCTTCAGCTGGCCTGCTGCCTTCATCCGCCCCACCGCCTCACCGGCGCCCCCTTCAGCTGACCTGCTGCCTTCACCCGCCCCACCGCCTCACTGGCGCCCCCTTCAGCTGGCCTGCTGCCTTCACCCGCCCCACCGCCTCACCAGCACCCCCTTCAGCTGGCCTACTGCCTTCACCGCCTCACCGCCTCACCGCCACATTGCCTCACTGGCGCCCCCTTCAGCTGGCCTGCTGCTTTCACCCGCCCCATCGCCTCACTGGTGCCCCCTTCAGCTGGCCTACTGCCTTCACCCGCCTCACCGGCGCCTACTACCTTCACCCGCCCCACCGCCTCACCAGCACCCCCTTCAGCTGGCCTACTGCCTTCACCCGCCTCACCGCCACATTGCCTCACTGGCACCCCCTTCAGCTGGCCTACTGCCTTCACCCATCCCACCAGCGCCCCCTTCAGCTGGCCTGCTGCTTTCACCCGCCCCATCGCCTCACTGGCGCCCCCTTCAGCTGGCCTACTGCCTTCACCCGCCTCACCGGCGCCTACTACCTTCACCCGCCCCACCGCCTCACCAGCACCCCCTTCAGCTGGCCTACTGCCTTCACCCGCCCCACCGCCTCACTGGCGCCCCCTTCAGCTGGCCTACTGCTTGGTATTAGAGTCCCTGGAGAGCTCAGGCCGGGTGACTGGCGATAGGAAGGCCATCAAATGAGGAATCTGATCATTTAAATTAGACGAGAAGCACCCAAAATGCTGGAAAGGATCTTTAACAGGAGACTCGTTTCGCTAGGTTAAGAGGAGGCGGCACTGTTGTGTTAACTGTCTGTGATGTGATTTTAATCAGAAGTGGAACAGGGAAATATTTAGGAATACGGATAATGTGCATAGGAATATGGGATATGTGCATAGGACTATGGGTAATGTGCAAAGGACTATGGGTAATTGGCATAGGACTATGCCAATTACACACACCACACACGCACTACATACAGACACACGTGCACGCACACACACACACAATGGTAGATGATAAGAATGGGAAAGAACACAAACCACCTCACGCATGTACGTTGCTAGCATATTCATTCAAATGTCGCAGTGCGTGCTCTCAGAAACTCAGTGAAACCAGCTGCGATTTATCAGTTTCCACATCTCACTGCTGCACTTCAGACCTACTCAAGCAGCGCACACTGCATTCATCATGGAGAAATCACAGCTGCGCTAATTAAATTTTTCACATCGCAAGTCTGAGAGAGTACTGCTCAAGTAGAGGTAGCTCATTTTTGTATAGTTTCTTTCATGTTCCTGTATATATTGTTAAAGTATGTGTAAAGTAATTTAATTAAGTCCTTAGTCAAATTTTAAGAACACAAATTTTAAGACACTTTATTCTTCTTCATATTTTTGCTGTCTGTATTGTATCCTATTATAGTACTGGTAGCAGTGGAAGTATCACAAGTAGCAATAGTAGTAATAGAAATAGTAGCAGCAGCAGTAGTAATAGTAGTAATGGTAATAGTAGCGGTAATAGTAGTAATAGTAATTGTAGTGGTAATAGTAGTAGTATTAGTAGTAGCAGTAGTAGTAGTAGTGGTAGCAGTAGTAGCAGTAATAGTAGCAATAGTAATAGTAGTAATCTTAGCAGTAGTTCTAGCTGTAGTTTCCCGGTTCTCCTGTTTGTGAGCACACAGCTAAACTGCATTTACCAGCCCAGAAACAGAGAGGAGGCTGAGAACTCGTCCCCTGCGTAGAGGGGCTGGCACTGAAGCAGATAAAGAGACTGAGATGAATTTCACAGAGAGAATTTTCACCTCTCTCTCCCTGGGTTTGCGGGGGGGGCAGGGGGGCGGGAGCCAAACGGCAGCTCACAGACAGTTTTCGCAGCTCTGAAAGCAGATCTCACCAATCCTCAGTTACACCCCCCATCCAGGGGGACAAGCACAGGCCCAGTTTCCCAGCACATTACATTACAAGCATTTAGCAGATGCTCTTATCCACAGAGACTTACACAACTTTTTAAATATAGTATCCATTTATACTGCTGGAGACAGTGGCAGTGTCTTAACTGGGAATTGAACCTGCAACCTTTTCCCGAACGTTATACTGCAGAGCCACCCCCAGCACACACACTTTTTGTTTTGGCTGGAGGAGCATAGTTGCATGTTGCATGGTCTGGGTGGGGGCAGAGCAATGCGGGGTATGACATCAGAGGAGTGCGTCAGAGGAGTGCGTGCAACACGCAGCGGGCCCAAGCAGGGTGCAGTTGCACAACTGGCCAGAGGTGGCGACGTCACGCTGGGATCTCAAACAGTCCTCATTGGGGTGCAAGAGCTGGGGGGAGGTGGGGATGGGGGTGGGGGGGAAAGATGAGCTGAGGGGAAGGATGGGGGTGCATGAGCTGGGGGGGGGGATGGGGCGGGGATGGGGGTGCATGAGCTGGGGGGGGGGATGGGGCGGGGATGGGGGTGCATGAGCTGGGGGGAGGGGGATGGGGCGGTGATGGGGGTGCATGAGCTGGGGGGGGGGGGGGGGGTTAGGTGCATGAGCTGGAGGAGGATAGGCCTACAGAATTGCCCACTCGAAACTGAGTGGGAAAACTTACATAATATCCACACAATAAAAGCCAAGCTTTCAACCCCCCCCCCCCCCCCCCCCCAAAAAAAAAACAGCTCTTGTGATGCCAGAACTTGCTGATCGTGTTTGTCTGGCTCTGAAACGCACAGAGCAGCAACACTCAAGTCATACTGATGCGGACGGAAAAACTAGACAGGCGCCATGGCTACTGTTTCCCGGGAGAGCACTAATGTTTGAGAGGCGTGTGCTCGCGGAGCGGAAGCCAAAGGGGGGGGGAGGGGCAGGGGGGCGGGGGGTCTCCCCCCTAATGTGGGGAGTTTAAGCTGCCATGAGAGGTAATCACGTTGCCCTATTTCAGCTAGCCTTCACTAGCCTTCATTCAGTTTCCACGTTTAAAAAGCCCCCCCCCCCCCCCCCCCAGAAAGCCACCCAAGTCAAATCAAGGCACTTATCCATGCTGTGATTTGATTGGCTTGCCGGAATTCCCCCGCCCACCTGCGGACTGCGGATATGGCAACACGTCAATACCAGAAACTAAACAGCAAACGGCGATTTTACATTTTACAGCAGCTCATAAACATTACAGAACGGCCCCCCACGGAGACAGCCAGTCACAGTCTGCACTGTCTTCCTTCATTACAGGGGCTTCTCAAACAATTTATTCCTATATTAGCGCGTATGTCCACAGTTACATATTTGGGTATATTTATAGATGTATGCTCCAAGAAGACATAAAGTATATTTTCTTATGACAAGGGGAGAGAGAGAGAGAGAGAGAGAGAGAGAGAGATGAAGAAAAAGAGAGAGAGAGAGAGAGAGAGAGAGAGCGAGAGAGTGAGTGTGTGTATATATGCATGCGCCTGTGTGTCAACATACGTGTGTGTGTGTGTGTCCACATGCATGTGTGGCTGGGTGTGTGTATGTGTGTGTGTCTAGCTGCCTCAGGTGCTTTCTCTGGGCATGGAGGCCCTCTGCTGGTGGGAGGGCAGTACTGCCGCACGGGTTCTGTAGAGCACTGAGCTCCAGAGAGAGGCTGCCTGTCGGACGCTTCCCTGCGAACAGGACCAGAGTCTTCCCATGATGCAACTGCACTCTGCACATATATTACAGTGGGGTTGTTATTGCAATCAAACACTCTGATTGAGATGCTTGCTTATCGTCTCCAGTTTTATTCATAATTTTTATTTTCCCAAGTTACATAGCTTTCATTTTATCAATTTGTACTGCTGTATATTTTGCTGGTCCAGTTAGAGAGAAGCTTGCCTTGTACCATAAATATCCAATCAGGGGATTCAGAGTCCAGTCCTGTTCAAAGGTGAAGCGATTTAAAGTTCAGTTTCCTTAACACTTATGTCCGAGTTCAAAATAAATATATATGAATATATGATAGGGAGGGAGGGAGAGAGAGAGTGTGAGAGAGAGTGACAGAGAGCGAAAATAAACAGAGAGAGAGCTGCCGTTCTCATCCATATTAGCAGCTAAGCCGCCTGGACTGATCTCTAACATGGCGTGTCATTTCTGAAGAGAAATGCAGCCCGTCAGGGTCTCTCTGCAGAGACAGATGCAAATAAATAAAAAATAAAATAATAAAAACAGACAACAGAATGAAAAGAAAGGGCTCTTTGATAAGAGCACAGAGAGAGGGTTCAGGATTTTAAAAACAAAAAAAAAAACTCAAATTTGTTCTCACCCTGTGGCACTCAGGACGGGGCGAATGGGGCATCTCTGGTTTAATTTTGATCATTGGGGGAAACCTTGGCTCACACGCGTGCGGTTAACATCCTGTTGACTCCAGGTAAAGCACAGCCATGAATAAAGGGCCGGTGGGGGGAGCGGGGGGGGGGGGGGGGCTGGGGGGGGGGGGATGACACCGGTCTCTGTGGAGGAACAGGTAGACCTGTGTGTTTATTCCCACACCCCCTGTAAAGCACAGGGAACAGAAATAATGCGTCGGTCCCTGGTGACACAGTGTGGAAAAGGCACACAAACAAACCGGCTAGCGGAACAAGGGCCCCGTGTGTGTAACCGTCACCTACACCTGGGAAATGTAGTTAATGCCTTAAAACTGACAAAACCTGGACACGCGTGATTCCCAACGTAAGGGATTCTGAGGGCTGTGCTGCTGTTTAAAACAGGATATGATGTCGTGCCTTCCAGTTACCATACACTCTGTCCTCACTTATTACCCAGGTACTCGGGTGATTTTTACCTGCAAATTGGTGTCTTTGGTTTGCACACGCTCCCTTCACCCTGGTGGTGGGCTGAAATTTCTTTCGGAGTAAGGAGCTCTCGACTTTGCGACCACAAAACATTGTAAGATATGAGTGATCTTTGACAAAAACCAAAAAGCAGAAGTTGCTAAAGAGTGAACGCAGAACTTGTAGCAATAACGCATGAGTTCGGCACTATAATTTCAAGGTAATTTAGGAAGGACTGTTTTTTTTCTGCCTGTGCAGGGTTCAGCTTTCGGACAGCAGCATGAGCCTTACACAGCGCCAGGACCTCTGCTGAGGGTGGGGGAGGATGGTGGGGGAGGGTTGGGGGGGGACACAGTCGCCCCTGCCGTCCCTGGGCTCTGCTAGCCTGTGTCAGAGTGAACCGGATCGAAAAAAAACGGGAAGTCCGCCAACTCCATCGCCGGAGAGCGCAAGCTGACACTGCAGTCTTCACGGGCGTTTTTTTAAATCCTCCTGACATCGAACTCTCAAGCACTCCACCCATTAGCATGCCACAGCATTCTCTCCCTCCCTGTCTCTCCCTGTCTCTCCCTCTCTTTCTCTCGCTCACACACACTCTCTCCCTCTCTCTGTCTCACTCACTCACTCACTCACTCTCTCTCTCTTTCTCTCTCTCTCTCAATCACTCTCTCTCCCTCTCTCTCTTTCTCTCCCTCCCTCTCTCTCTCTCAATCACTCTCTCTCCCTCCATCCGTCCCTCCTTCCCTCCCTCTCTCCCTCTCTCCCTCCCTCCCTCCCTCTCTCTCCCTCCCTCTCTCTCTGTCTCTCTCTCTCTCCCTCCCTCTCTCTCTCTCTCTCCCTCCCTCTCTCCCTCTCTCCCTCCCTCCCTCCCTCTCTCTCTGTCTCTCTCTCTCTCCCTCCCTCTCTCTCTCTCTGTCTCTCTCTCTCTCTCCCTCCCTCTCTCTCTCTCTGTCTCTGAGGAGAGCCGTAGAGACGGATGGTGTCACGGCCTCTCCTCGCTGTTCGGTTTTGGTATCGCACCTCTGCGTGACCCTAACCCAGCAGACCCGGAACACTCCGGCTCCTGCTGACTGCCCAGACGCTGACCTTGAGCTCTTCCTGTTTCGCAGCCTCGCCCAATCAGGGTGACTTTACCCAAAGAGAATAACAGGTCATATTTTGAAGCATTTTTATTCAGTAAAGTCCCCACGTTTGTACACATCTCATGTACCAGATAAGCACATACGGTGCCCTGCTTTACTACACGCCTGTCAGCACTTTTATTTCATTCAGTTTTATGAACCTAAAGTCTAGTTGCTCCTGTTCTGTGCATGTTCTGACTAAGTGCATAAATATCTCCAAAGTCCTGCACATATGCACTTATCAGGGGGCAACTACGTGAGGAGAAGACTTAGACAAGATTTTCTTTTCCATCGATGCAACAGACTGTTAAATTAAAACTGAGCCAATTGCATTTATTGCCCTGTCGCAGATTGGGTGCGCTGTTCAGGGCGTGGTGAATTCTCTGGGGTGGTGGTGGTGGGGGGGGGGGTGGGGGGGGGGGGGGGGCGCGGGGGAGAGGGGGGTGTTGGTACCCTGAATACTGATTCATGATATTTACCGCAGTTCCTGTTTTATGAGAGCCGGTGAATGTGGAAAATCAGGCAAAGGGCGGAGGGAATTTTCCGGGGTTTTGGGACGGAGACACAGCGTCAAATTCAGTATTTTTTCCCCCCACAAGCCCCTAAGTAGCCCCCGTCACTGAGTGAGGCTGACACTTCCAATTATATAAGATGCTGCAGCACGGGGCAGCGCCGACTGTGGAAGGGACGGATCACGTGACCCCGACTTGACAACTGTGACTGACTGCAGACACTGAAGAACCCCCAACCCCCCCCCCACACGCAAACCAGAAGAGCGCCATTGCTCTGGTCCCTGCCCCCCCACCCCACCCCACCCTCCTCCTCTCCTCCGCACCAATTGGACATTAAGCCAAGGATGACATCAGCCCCTTGACACAGTACCCAATCAGATTAATGCATTGTTTTAATGCTCCCGTCAAGCTAGCCCCACAGGGTTGTTTTTTTTTTTTTTTTTTTGCTTTTCAGAGCAGCCTACTTCCCGAAATTGGCCCCCGTATTCGACGGGACCTACCAGGCGTGGCCCCCGCCCCCCCGAGGATAAAATAAAGGGGTGGTGACAGGGGGAGAGCGAGGAGACAAAACCAGGCGGAGGAGGAGGAGTTCCCCCAGCACATCTCAGTTTTTCTCCGGGGTGAAATCCCTCTTTTTTTTTTTCCCGCTCACGGCTCAGTGGTTTTAAGTCATTTTCTTTATCGATGGGGCTGTGCGCCAGACCGGAGACCTGACAGACCGCCTTATCGGGAAGCTGTTTAATGAAATGGATCCCATTTCGCCTCTTTGGGCCATATTCTCCCCGATCAGCACTTTCACCCATCTCCCTATCTGTCATGCCACAGGAACCCAGCTGTCAGCTCCCACGGCAACCGGGGTGGAAACACAAGTGTATGGGGCAAGACAGGTGCTCCTTTCTAAAACTGGATTAAATGACGCCCCCCCTTAATGTTCTCAAAGATATAACTTCATATACATGAAGTATGGGGGAGTGCAAAGGTTTTACCACTCCATTTAGGTCTACATTATGATCTGATGTGCAACAGATCCTTGAGATAAATTGCTTTCATACATTTTGTGTAGGGCATATTGTATATTATAATATGTGATTGATCATAGTGAACAGAAATTTGGTCAGGGGAGCTATATGCATGCATCAGGTTACTCATTCACCTGAAGTGCAGGCTGTATTGAGAAACTCGGCCAGAGAATGAAGAGAGATTCAGAATTGAGGAGGGATGTGATGCTTTTCATTTCATTATTTTTTTTTTTTAACTGGGTGACCAAACAGGGATGTGCTTTGTTCTGGGATGGGAGGGGCGGGGTTGCAGAGGTGCAGGGTCTCCTATATTAAAAAGGAATAGCGTAAAAAGTCGGTGTGCTAATTTTGTTGCATGACTTCGCACGTGCACTTGCGGTCTTGCGCGATGCAGACACTGCAGACGCTCGCGCTGAAGGAACGTCCACGTGCTTTCGCTGCCCTCTTAACGCTCTGAAGCGCGGGGACATACTGTAGCGGACGAATAGCTCGAGCCTTGGGGACTGCGGCATAACCTCCGTATGGTGACTGACACATTGACCGCGGTTTGCTACATTCAGAAAGGAGCGAAAGTCAATTAAGTTCCGGGATATAAAAAGCACTTGAGGAATGGGGTATGACTTGTGTACCACAGGGGATCATTTTATCGGTTTCTGGAATTTTGAGAAAATAGGTATTTAAAAAAAAAAAAAACGAAAAAGTGAGCGAACTGAGAGCCAAGATCACACAAATGAGCAAACGGTTTAACCCGCTTTCGATAGGTCATCCTCGAAGTTGAGCCAACAGAAAATCAGTTCATCCGCATAGTCACAGCACAGAAACTGAACAAGTAGCCACACAATTTCAAGGGCAGGGTAAGCCTACAGGGTGTCCTCGCGCCGCCGTCGTTGTCGGACCTTTTTGCAAAACATCCATTCATCAGCTCCCCGCGCTTCTCGCTACAAAATGCGCAAAAAATGCCGCTCAAGCAAACTTACCTCCCAACGCTTGCTTCATTACAAAATTCATGGCGATGGCTTTTAATTCCTGCCTTCCTTAGCTTGGCGATATTACATTCAGATTGGGCAGGCGAAGGAGTCCTTGGGCGGGCAGATCTAAAAATCACAACAAACAAATAAAAACAATGGTTCGGAAAATAACTACGTACAAATGTACCACTGTCTTTTTCTAACAGTTTCAAAACACGTCTTCAGATGTCTTACGTTTTACATCATTAATTGCGGTAGCACTTGGAGATGGGACAGGTGACGTTTCTTGAATTTGGAAGTAATCTGCTTAGAACTTGTTTCAACTTGTATGGTTTTGTAGCCTACGAGCGTACAGTGAATGCCGTAGTCTTACTAACGTCCCAGTCGCATCGTGAAGGACATAAGGTCAATCAATGAGACGCATAACGCTGTACGATATGTAACGCGTCTTGAAATGCGTTGATACGTTACAAAATTAATACACATTTCCCGCTGGAAGTGAGGGCAGCATAACGAATAAGTTTAGCTTGTATGTAACATCCCAATTGTGTAATTCTAATAGTGGAGGTGAGGAACGTAGGTTGCACAAGCCTACTACTGTCAATATAATGGCACAACCCACAGTAAAGGTCCCAAGCCGTAACTGTCATTGAAATATATCACTACATTTTGCACCGCTAGTTCCACATACGGTGTGGTATAATTCATTTGCAGGCATCTTTGTGCATAGGACCTCAAGTTCCTGACTGCCTTTTTTCCCGGGGAAAATACAGTAATCGACTTCCGGATCCAAGCAATCCGCTTCCAATGTGTAAACTTTCTATCAGCTATTTTGAAAATATATCTTACATTTCCAATACCCACCGCGGGCACTGCTAGGCTCGGTTATTCACGTTCGAGTCCTGTGACGTTTTAGGTAGCGCTATTAAATATGACCGATGATTTTAAAACCGTTAATTCGTCTTGTTTTTATTTTATTTTAAATGAATTTTAGCACATTACCTCAGCTGAACCCCCCCGCTCGAAAAAGAAAGATCGGTTTCACTTCCTTCTTCTTAAGCGGAATGATTTCAGCACCATTGCTAGGGGAGAGCTCCCGTCGCGTCCCACAGTCGGGCAAAACCCAAAGAAAGATGTTCCCACAGAGTAATCGTAATAATTTACCTGTCCCGGCGACTTGTATCTTTTAAGAGGACGTTTTAACCCGCTCCGAAAGGAAGTTTACTCGCAACGTTAGGCGGGGATATTCAGCCGCTCACTTCGCTCATCCCTATATTTCCAGGCTAAAGGACGTCCTTTGGTCTTCCTGCACGAGCGTTTGTGAGGGGAACTGCAGCCGCTCGCGCTGTAGGAACTCTGTGAATCGCACGGAGTTCTACCATCTGAGGCGTCCTACGTCCTGACACGAGGAAAAAAAGCGCAATCAATTATTAATGCTGCTCGTTGGCGGCGTACCCTCCCCTTTCCTCGCGATGGAACTGTCTCTTTCAGGGTTCTACGCCCATGCAAGCCTGTCAATGCAGCTTTTTTAGATCCGTCTAACTTATATTTATTGATTTTTTTCCCCCACAAAACCTGACCTATATACTTCTTTATTTTCAATTCACGAATGGATCAATGCCGCATTTTGTCTTCACGAGTTCCATGCAGCGCAACCGCAGATTCACCTTTTCTTGCGTTCTGGCTAATTGTTTGCCGTATAGCTTCAAAGGCGGGCTTATCAGCTAGCGAGTTGTAAGGCGTGTGTTTGTCAAGCAGAGGTTCATCTTACAGGTATATTTTCTTTTCGCCTTTTATGCCCTTGGGGCATTTAAAACATCTGTAGCCTTCCTTTAAGACCCACGGAGTAAGTTCGTTTACCGGCTGGTGAAGGAAAATCGTACCAACAGATAGAAATGAGGCAATCTGTAGGATTGCGAAAATGACGAATTTCACTCACTCGGCGAACGTTTTTGGCCAAGGTCTGCATGGAGACAAGCACACCCCTTTTCCGTACAACGTGAGTGGCGAACCGGTTAAACGGGGGGCGGCATCGGTTTGAACATACTGTACGGAAGCACGACACCGGTGCCATGGCGTAGAGCAGTACCGCAGTGCTGTGTTATTGATTCAATGCGTGTATGTTACAGGGCTGCCGGGAATCGTGCCCATGACACGGAGACAAAAACTCCCGAATTCCTTTTGCTCTTGCGAATTCACCTGACGGACTTCTCCGTGTCGTCACTAAGCATGCTAGCGAGCTATCGCGTACGAGGCTATGTTGCCTACGGTGTAAAGGTGACGGCATTACTTGCGAGATTCAGCCTATGCGGGATTCTCACCTCGCCCACAGGTGATCCCCAAGGTTACGACGGAAAGCGCGCGGTCATTATAAGAAAAAAATGTGTGCGTACGTGTGCTATACGTTACTTACAAATCCTTCGTTTTTTCAAATCAAGCAGCAAAGCAGTGGTGGGAATTATTTTGTTAAGTGAAACTAGAAATATTTCCGGTATCAACCAACACAAATGTACTGGTTACTCTAGATCTTAGTGTAAACCTGCAGCCGCCCGAATCCTACGCTGGCATTTCATCGACTGTTACACATGGCTCTCCGTATTTAATGCCACGTGATAAATCAAATAAACACCTGCTTTTTGTTGCTGTGGTCAGTGTACAAATGTAACCCCCCCCACCCCCCCCTTCTCTCTCTCAACGTGTCATGCAGTGTATGACAAAGTACAACGACGAAGTGCGTGGCTTAGCCTGCCTCCTACAACCTCAGGGAAAACCTCAGGGAAATATACATATCCAAACTGGTTTCATGTGAATTATCGTGTCTGATTCTGCGAAGGGAAAAACATAAGTGCCTCCCATTCTTGAGTTGGCGTAGGCCTATGTATTTTTAATTTGAAGCAAAGTATTAGCAGCACTGCAGTCACCCACGTTTATGTAAGCATTTACATTTACATAATTTGGCAGATGCTATTATGCAGAGCATCTTACGAAAGTGCTTTGACTTTGAATTGCACTTTTTAATATTTTAATTTTTAACGTTTAAGAAAGCACTAGGGAAGTGTGTGTGAGAATGTGCGTGCGTGTGTGCAAGTCTGTGTGTGTGTGTCTGTGTGTGTGTGCGTGTGTGAGTGTGTTTGTGTGAGAGGAGAGTGTATAAACTGTACTAGATTTGCGTTACTGTAAGTCAAAAGGTGCAGTTATCATTAAATAGTGTGTCTTGCTCACTGGGAGGCGTGTGTGTGTGTGTGTGTGTGTGTGTATGCATTTGTGTGTGTGTGAGTGTGTGTGTGTGTGTGTGTGCGCGTGTGTGAGTGTGTTTGTGTTAGAGGAGAGTGTATAAACTGTACTAGATTTGCGTTACTGTAAGTCGAAAGGTGCAGTTATCATTAAATAGTGTGTCTTGCTCACTGGGAGGCGTGTGTGTGTGTATGTGTATGTGTGTGTGTGAGTGTGTGTGTGTGTATGCATTTGTGTGTGTGTGTCTGGCTGGCATTCCTCAGGTCCTGACTCATTCCCTCATCTGCAGGTACATGGGGGTCTGTGCTGAATTAGGCATGGGCTGAGTTGCTGTCGGCCGGTCACATGATCTAAGAGATTGAAAACTGACTGAGTGTGGAACTGCCTTCTGGGCTCTGCCCTTTGACCTTTGACCTGTACCCGACAAACAGGCCCCGAGGGAGGTACTCAATTCTCATGGCAGATCTGCCTCTGAGGGCTGGAGGTATCCCCCTGCCGGGGCATAGGAACACGGTCTGGTGCTGTGCTTTACCTCTCCCCAATGACCTTTTCAACAAGGGCATCTTCTTGAAAGACGATTGAGAGGACTGTAATGGGGGGGGTTGGAATGGAAAGCCACATGGAGCTCTGTTCAGCACTGATGTACAGCCTACCACCCTATCCCCCCCCCCCCGTGACCATGTGAGCTGGAACAATGCATGCTCCAGCTCCCCATGCTCACATATTATTGACAGCAGGTCACTGCTTCAGGAGGGCAACCAATCAGCACTAAGTGCATTTGTTAACAATACCTCTCGATTGGCTTGATGAAAGAAAAAATCAATCAAAATTGGCTTGCGTAAGTCTTGATGTGCCATTTTTCATTTTCTTGTGGGGAAAAAAAGCCACATATAATCATGTCAGGATTTTTTTTTTTTTTAAACAAGATTTTGTTTCTTTAACGTTTTTCTTTCTTGTTGTTGTCAATAGCTAGCTACCTGGAAAGCTAGGCTAAAACGCTGCATTGCCCATCTGTCAGCATCTAATGCTACTTTGCTTATTAGCTGTTGTTAATCATTTAATTTGCATAAGCGTAAATTATGCTCTGGAGCCAGAATGAGGCCCAGATGGAACAGGAAGTGACAGTGGTCGCATTATGATTGGACCAGACGTGTTTTGGGCATGGTTTATCTCAGGAAGTCGATATTCTTTAGAAACGTAAATCACCTTTGATAACCACTGTATGCAAGCGTGATCGGGCCATTGTGTAATGCATGTGGTTTGTTCTGGCTTCCCCTCCTATTGGCTCAAAAGGACGTTCGATTGACATTCAGCCAATCACAGAGCCCCTTTTTATGATCAATGTTCCTCTGTTGCTGTTCCTTGCCTGACGACAATGATTCAGCGATTCTGTTAATATGGGTTAGAATTAGCATGTTCCAGTTTTGTTCCTTGTACCTGAAGGTGTGAGTTCTTGATATTCAAGGGAAATCATATGCTTCTACGTGTTCTTCTTTTGCGCAGTCTGGCATTGAAATTGCAAAAATGCACACTTGATATGAGGAAAACCTTGTATCTTCATGTTTTTCCCATTTAGACTGAGACATAAATATCACAATCCTTGCATAATCCGTAGTGTGCTGTCATTGTTTCATAGCCCTGGGCTGAATAAAGTTTACTTGAAACACCATGTGGCTAAAAATGGTCTTACGTAATGTCTTATGTCTTATCTCCCTTTTGGGGGTGTTTTTCACAACACGGTGGATATGGATCAGACCTCACCTATACAGTACAGAGGCCTCCACTTTTATCTGTGTGCTAAACGCAGGTGAGTCAGATTGGTAAATATAGAAAGACAGCACATCCCGCCACAGGCATTTTCATGCCTTGTGCACCTTTCAAATACTTTGAGTTTGACCCTAAGCTACGCTGCGGCCCTTCAAAAATGTCAACTTTTCTCAGAAAGCATCATTTTTAAAAGAGCATTCTCGTTTCAAAGTTTTCGACTTCAGCGGGTACATTTTCAATGCATTCCAAACAAAGCTTAAGTATTAAAATATTAATATTAAGATATTAAAAATAAACATCAGGGAAAGCCAGACATGCCGAAGGCACACTCCAGTAAACCGGAGTGGGCTTTACACCGTTGATTTATAAATGCTTTTCAGCTGGCCAACTAAATACTTTCCCTGGGATTTTGCCTTTTTTCTTTGACCCTGGGCTGGTGCTGTTTATGTGCTTAAGACCTCAGGAATGGTCTTAAGCCAGACAAGCTAAAGACATACTCCAATAAACCAGAACGGGCTTTACACGGTTGATTTATAAATGCTTCTCAGTTGGCCAACTAAAAACTTTCCCTGGGATGTGCCATCTCTAATGTGGTGAGGAACGGGCCGCTGGCCTGCTTGGGCTGTGACCATGGCTTGGGCCCGTACGGCCGCATGGTTACCATCCGGCCTGCTCAGAGACGGCTCCTGTACCCCCCCAAAATCTACGGCATCTTCCCTTTCCCCTGTGCTTTCAGTTTCTGCTTTACGGGCTACATCCAGTCCTCTGCTTCCACCCCACAGATAAGGTCCTGTCGACATGAGATCATTAAGATTAGTTTTATGGTTGCTGGTTTTTTCTTTTCTTTTTTGTTGTACTGTGCAGTGCTGTATTTTACCCTGCTGTGCTGTGACCTTCTGACCCGGAAGTACTCCCTTAAATGAAGAGAAGCACGACTGCATGCTAAGCAAAGTAATGGCGTGGACCCTCTCTTACACGATGAGGAGCTAATCGTCACACACTGATGACGAAAATGTATTATTTTTTTATTCTTATTTATTTAATTAATTCGGGGGGGGGGGGGGGGGGGATTAAATAAGAATTAAAAAAATACATTTTCATCATCAGTGTGTGATGATTAGCTCTTCATCGTGTAAGAGGTTACCTTGCCTCCTTGCTTAGCATGCAATCGTGCTTCTCTTCATTTAAGGGAGTACTTCCGGGTCAGAAGGTCACAGCACAGCAGGGTAAAATACAGCACTGCACAGCTCTTCATCGTGTAAGAGAGGGCCATTGCTTAGCTTAGCACGCTATCGTGCGTGCTAGCTCACACAGAGTCTGTAGAAGGGGATCGCATTAATGTTTTAATGAGGCTGCTGAGTGACAGTTCATCTCATTGCTGTGCGATTTTAAGTCCTGTAGGCACGCTACGTGAGCCATTGTTTCCGCCATGATTTTTTTATTCTTTTTTTTTTTTTTTTGCAAGCTATAGCTGTGTATGAACATAGTGAAGACATCATTGCAAACGAATGTCAATGTGTAGCGTGCATAAATTTCCTGACTCGCTGGGGTCAAAATTGATGATAGACATGTTTTTCTGGGGTGTAACTAACACTGCTTGCTTTTGTGTGTTGACGTGTGCTGCGTGCTATCTGTATGATGCACACGACATTTTAACATGCAATTTCAAGTAATTTTACATGTTGATTTAGAAATTCCTGTTTTTTTTTTTTTTTTTTAAGTCAAAGGAAACAAGCATTTTGTCATATACTGAGTCCTAATAAAACCATTGTGGTATGATGACAGCTAGTAAGATACATTAATATATATACAAATAATAACATATTTTTTGACAGCCCAAAATTGCTTTCTGCTACTACCAGTAAATGTTGGTCCAAAATCACATTTGATTAAGCAAAATAATCTTCTTTTTGGATCTGCAAAGGACGTTTTCCTTGATTTATATGTGTTTTCTGGTGCAATTCCTAACGTCTTTAGGGTACAGAGTATGTTCTGAACCTCTCTGTATATTGAATTCTGACAAATGCTGCACAGTGACATGAAGGCCAACAATAAATCATTTACAGGGAACAAGAAAGATAAAACACACACAGACACTCATGCATGCACGCACACAAACGTGTGCACACACACACACACACACACACACACGTGCACTGGCACAAACATTTAGAAAGCTATGTCTAATGCAGCCAGGCAGCCCAAGCATGAAGGTCAACAATCCATTATCCTGCACAAATCCTGTGTGAGTGGCCATTTTAATCAGATGCCAGCTCCAGGAGCCACAGAGTGACAGAGGTCTATGAGAGCAGAGCTACACGGGGACCTGAGATTGATCTTGGGTTCGAGCCATACACAACAGTCAAGTAGCTGTCGCCATATGTCTGTCTCTCTGGAGCCCCTGTCCATCACATCAAAAGTGAGGGAGCCAGAAACGAAAGCTTACTTTTGCCATGAAATCCTACCAATGTGGCCAAAAGTACCACGTCATCTAGCAAGCTCCAAGGACTGTTCCCCTGGTGCTTCGCAATACTAATCTTCATCCAAAACTTATGCAAAAACAAGTGTTTGAGTCATTTCCAACTGAGCACAACAGAGAGCTATAATATTCGGTACAGACAAATTACAAGACACACAGACAGACAGAAACAAACTCACAGACAGACCTTTGTCTGTTGTACATAGAAATGCGAAATGCTGCTTTCATCTCTACAGTAGGAAGTCAAAATGAAGGCACATTTAAACACGAACAGTGTTATGAGAGTTATGAGGGTCAAATAAGAAGGCGAATTATAATGCATCGTCCCAATCGGATATCAACCAGGATTTTCATGCAAAGTCTGTGTGGTTACATTTTAAAGTGCATGGCAGTTATACTGAATAATAAGAGCAGAAATATGCATGGAGATATACGGGGGGTGGGGGTGGGGGTTGGTGAAGGACAGGTGTAGTGGAGAGGGAAATGTGACCTGTGTTTCATCCTATTATCCGATGAATAAAAGATGTTGCTCTCTTGGGATTCATGACATTTCTGCTCGCTGACACCTCAGAGGAGCGATGAGAAGAACGATTAAGATTTAAAACATTAAAAAACAGCCCCTCATTCCCTCACACCCTTCCACAAGGGATCCATTTTTGTCGTTTTCGGGGGGGGGGGGGTGCTAACAGAAGCATGCACTCTGAATGTTGAGAAGCACACGAAAAAGAATGGAGAGGTCTCGAACATTCTGAGCTGCCCTTGGGCCGTGTGTGACGTCATCACCCTGTGTGACATCACAAAGCGATCATTCTGTCAGGTGGACGGACGGACCAAGCACAAAGGGAAGGGCAGAATTAAGTCTCGCAGGCATGTAACAGATTTCAGAGATGTGAGCAAGTCAGCATGTGAACGTGACATCACTCCTGGAGGACCAGTTAAGACTGCGATTAGCTCCCTTGGCTGGGCAGCCTGGTCTTTAGCTTGGAGGGGTAATCTTCTCTCTGGTAACCCAGAGCAGCTAATGAGGCCTGCGGTTTTGAGGGTGAAAGCAGACCCTACCCCCGGTAGATACTGCGGAAGTTGCATAAGAGAGTACGCCTTTGCTGACTGTATAACTTTTAAAGAGAAAGTGGAGAAGAAGTACTGTCCTTTAGGTGAACTATACCCTACATGACAAAAAAACGTCTGTGAGTAAGTTGTGTCATTACCGATAAGCGGAGCATCTGTGGTCTATCCACAGCTGTCCTTTTGCTCTGTCTCAGGGAGATTTTTTTTTCATATATGCAGAAGTATTTGTAGAGATCTCTCTGCGCTGTGTGAATAAAGACACCCTACAGTCCTAAACAGAGAGCAGTCCTTTTCCATAACCATACAGAGATCACAAAAATAATAAACAGCATCTAAGCCGGCATAACTGTAAACAGTTGATCGGTGAAAATGCAGTGGCTCCATATTAATGATGAAGTATGGCTTAAGGGTAGAGATGTTACAGCAGAGGTCACATTAAGGTATTGCGGTCCACAGACTTCCTGTCATCTGTCAACAGTTCCTGCAGAAGCAGAGAGAAAAGCTACTTTGCACCAATGGTGATCACAAGAGAATTTGACCCTTTCAAAGAGACTTTTTTTCCAGACATATTTCAGAGCAATTTCGCCAAAGTCCTGCTGGTACATTTCTGACAGTGAATGTGTGTTTTTTTTATTTTTCCCATACTGCAGTTCTGCACTGCAGAGGGTTAGAGAGAGAGAGAGAGAGAGAGAGAGAGAGAGAGAGAGAGAGAGAGAGAGAGAGAGAGAGAGAGAGAGAGAGAGAGAGAGAGAGAGAGAGAGAGAGAGAGAGAGAGAGAGAGAGGAAAGGGATAGGCTTTTAAATTCATAGGCTGAGGCTTTTAAATTCATAAAAGGGATCAACAAAGTGAACTACAGGAGATTCTTCAGGTTGAGTTCTGTTAGTAGAACAAGGAGACATAAATGGAAATTAACAAAAGGTAAATTCCATACAGACATTAGGAAGAATTTAGGTATAGCCTGCCAGGTCACGTAGTAGAGGCAGAAACTCTGGGGATTTTCAAGACCAGGCTTGATACGGTGTCAGATACTATCCAGTCTGTAGGTAATCAGAGCACTAATTTAGTTAGGAAAATGGCGAGCATTGTTGAGCTGAACGGCCTGTTCTCGTCATTATAATGTGTTTTGTTATGTTATAGAGAGAGGGGGAAATGGAGAGAGAAAAAAGAGAATGAGAGAGAGGGAGATAAAGAGAGAGGGAGAGAGAATGAGATTTTAATACTGTACTTTGGTGACATAAGATTTCTTTTGTCATGCCAATGAGGCAATTTTAATTTGAAAGGCAGAGAGAAAAGAGACAGAGGGAGGGAGAAGAGGCAGAGAGGAACAGAGGGAGAGGGGGAGAGAGAGAGAAATGAGGGTCAGATCTGTATCCCTGGGGGCGGAGCATCAGTCTGAGCTGTCCGTCACTGTCTCATTGACACTGAAAGGTCCAATCAGCAGGAGTGTCTGGCCATGCGAGATCCTGCCGCTGTGAAACTACTCCTGAAATGTTGTGGAATACTTTTTTTTTTTTTTAAAAACCCAACAGAACACACAGAAAGCCCTCAATGGTGTGAAGGAAGAGATTTCCAGAGGGAAGGCCTTTCTTTTTTGAGGAAGACAAAAGATTCTTCAGTTTTATTTAATCCGAAATGTTAAAACAAGATTTCCAACATTGGCACTTTTTATTTTTTATTTTAAAGACCCTCAAAGCACAACTGGTACTTCTCTCCAAAGTACCTGAAGTCTCTACAGTTTACTTTGCACTCTGATAGAATGGTAACAGTAATCAGCACATGCACATAAAGCCAAATGGATGCTCGACCAGTTATTCAACCAGGCTTTTTGTGCACCAGGCCTATGCAGCATTTCAAATACATTCAAAATGGCTACTTTGCATGTTTATATTTCACATGCAATCACCTTTTTTTTTGTTGTTGTTCATTGTGTGCCACCCGAAAAGCAATCTAATGGAAAAGTAGTGTGAATTCATAATGAACAAAATCTTCAGAATACCATGAACTGACATTTATGGCTTCTTGTGTGGGGAAAGAAAATCAGCCATTATCAGGTTGATCTAAGCTATGAGCGGATCTTTATGGCTGGTAGTTAGAATATGGTCACAGTGTGGGGGTTCAGTGTAAAGATGCTGAACAGGGCCAAAAAGATGCATGTAGCATTCCGTGCTCTGAGTATTGCATTGATTGTGCTGGTCGTTTGACAGAGACAAACAAGTTCACAAAGGCTCGATGCCTCCACTCACTCACACACTCACTGCTCAAGTGGATTGAGGGGACAATGCTGCCTGAATAATGAATAGTTGAGCTGAATTTTTCCTATTTCAAATTAGCATTTTTTTATTTTTTATTTTTGAAAGAACTTGCCGTGACATCCAGCAGGCGTGAGAGCCCTCTGCCTTGTGACCGCGGCTGAATTTTAATCACCAGCCTTTAAAAAAAAACGCTCCCCCTGAAGAAGTGCTTCAGCTCCCGAATCGATACGAGCGGTTTCTTCACACAGACGCACAGACCGAGCGCCGTCTTTAAGTCAATGCTGAGGGTGAGCTCAAGTGTGCGCTCACATGTGTAAGGAGCGCGGGGGAAACAACAGTCTCCAGACCAAGACTGCAGGAGGAACGCAGCGACACGACTGTGACTGCCAATAGCACGTCTGTTCAGCAATGCAAGCAACGCTGACATACTTTTGAATTAAGAAACTGGACATATATAAATGTGCTATATTTAAATGTGGACACACACATGTGTGCACGCATGCACACACACGCATGATGTTTCGGCAAGAAGTAGCCTTCATCAGGAGTAGCCAGGAAAAGAATCCAGCAGCCCCTATATAGATAGAACACACAGTTAAATATTCAGTGTTAAATCGACTCTTACAGTGTACATATGGCGCCCAATTGAATCTGGGCTGGGAACACTGTTAGCACTTTTTCCAGTAAGTAAAAACCACCATCAGTATAAACATTAGAGTTAATACATCATGCAATAAAATTATTATTTCTTAATTACCCAGGTAAATGTATGATTGTTTCATTTTTATCATTTGTATCATTACCTGTTCTGTTTCCCGATTCCAGCTAATTATTTTTTTGTGGCAGAGAACTAATATTATTTTTGCTCCGTCAAATCCTCGGGTGTTAAAGCTCAACGTCCATCTTATCAAGTGGGATGACAGTGGAAAGATAGGCAAATGGAAAATGACTGCGCCCGTGTGCGATAAGTCAGATTTTGACATTTGCATTTTGAGTGGCCTGCGGCCTGTCTGGAAATATAATCATTTCCGGAGCCGATCTAGAGATAGCTTGGATTTGGCAGAGTTTTCAGTGTTCCGTGTACGGCGTTCTCACATCTGACAACCTGATATGGAACATTAATAGTCGATAAATCAGATCTGAATTGTGTAAGGGATGTTACAAAGAATTTGTCACAGTACCAAATCCCCCCACAATGCAGGCCAATCCTGACAGTTGAGAGAGAGAGAACTCCCTGTATGGCAAGTGGGAAGAATCTTTAGGAGAAGCCAGATTCGTTCAGTAGTTGGAGCCTCTCTTCTTTCGGGCTGCGTAGGGTGGGCTAAGCGGTCAGGAGCCAGATCACCCAACGGCCACCATTTCTTTTGACAACTGAAACTAAACTGGGGAGCCCAGTGCTGGAAATGGTCCTGCTTGGCTAGTAGAGAAGCTCTGTTAGGGGATACTGTGATATGGGAGGTTCGGTCTTTTTGGGTGAGGCATTGTGAATGGAAGCTCTGATTCAGTGCGGGCATGAAGCATCCCATGGTACCTGTAGCATCAGTCTCGTATCCCAGCATCTTCATATGGTTACCATGGACACCATGTCCTCTTCAGCTTAGTGTCCATACCATATTTTCCACATATTGTTTATAGATTAAGAATAAGAAGTAGATTTTGGTGTGAAAGCAAAAACAGCAGTATTATGCTGTCACTAGTGCGTTGTATGCTTGCATGGTGTGAATGCAGACTCGGACACAGTCGATTTGTCTGAACAATATATCTTCTTCTTTATTAAAAAAAAAAATAGCTAGACTGCTAGACTGAAAATGCTAGACTGCACTCTATTTAATTTATTTCATGTTCAGACAAGCAGTATGTGCACAAAAGTTTCTGGGCTCAGCCTTCATCAGCACAACCTCTTCACTTCCTCTCAAGGATCAAAGGGCCGAGTGCAGATTCTATGGTGTGACCAATTTGGGCCGAAGGTCAAAAGGTCACGGACTATGAAGCCCCTTGCCTTCCCTCTCTAAAGCGTTTTCCCAGAATCCCATTGCAAACGGAGGCTGTCGTTCCCATGCAGATATACACATTTTTAGAAACAAGGTTCCATTTCACAGCATTAATAACATAATCAATACGCAAAATGAGTTACAGTCACTGTGCCAGCATTAGAAGTGTTCCCTGTTCTGAGCAGTCATTCCCTGAGCTGTGTGTCTAAGCCCATAGGCTTTGGTTATCACCATATTCTTTCAGGGAATTGAAGCCATTTTAGCTAAATGTAAATCAAGGATATGAATAAATGTGAAAATTTGCATTAAGTAATCCTGTTGCCGTTTCATTTTCTTTTCTGAGCACACATCGTTTGTGCCAGAATTGAAATTAAAATTTTTATTTAATTTTTTTTTCCATTGTCGTTCTGGTGTAAACCTGCCAATTCTGATACAAGAAGTACAAGAGAGAAAATTAAAAAGTGACAGCGCTGTTTGCAATCGCAATTTTGTTTTTGAGGGTGTGTGATTTGTGTTAAAATTAAAATGCAAATGCAAGCATGCAACTTGACACTTTTTCCTACCAAGTATAATTCCAGTGTAATTCAAAGTAAATGATAATAGGGTGAACCGAAAGCAATTCTACATTTTCCAAGTGAAATGACACGGCAATCCTGGCTCACCCTTGATTTGATAGGCTATTTATTTTTTGTTCTCATTCCATGTTGGCAGGGCTTTTAAAGGGGGCTGATCTGCTTGTAAAGATGGTTTCATACATCCATTTAAGTACACCATGTATCAGGAAATATTGTTATGTCAAACTGGATTACTCACGTACCATTAAAAATGCATATACCAGGGAAGTGACTGTACATATATATGCCAGATGTCATAAATCTCAACGAAAACATTTAAAAGGCTCAGTTACTCACATGTTCAGAGGATATTATATCATATGTGATGTGATGCTAGCAAGTGATGGCATGGGCAGCTCTGTCTCTCTCTCTCTCCCCCCCTCTCTGTCTCTCTCTCTCTCTTCTTTCTTGCTCTCTTTCTGCTCCTGTGTCCGGTGCACTGTCCCTTCAGCACCTGAGGGTTTTTTGGGTGGCCGGGGAGAGGTGCAGGACCTTGGACAGCGATGACCCCGGTCACAGGCAGGGTAGCAGCTGTGACTAATATCCATTCAGACCAGCTGATACCAATTAGCAATTTCCGGTGCCAAGTATTGGGTTCCATGAAAACCTTTGAAGTGCAGGTTTTTTTGGAATCTTTTCAAGGCAGTGTTCTAGAACTGTGTTGCTTTCAGTTGCCAGTTGTGATTGTTACATCAGCATTAGAATGTTCAGTTAAGAATGGTCTAATCACGTATTTGTGACCTCACACTATGACCAGTTTAAAGGACTAGAACTTAGGAATGGAGACTGATCTTGTTTGGCACATGGCTGCAGTAAGTTCAGTTGGTAACATGCAGGAGTTGTTTCCCCTTGTTTTGATAAAGGTTTTTTAAAAAAAATTTTTACTCTCTGGGGTTTCTTTTTGTTCTGCCATCTTAGAGCAGTGTAGTCTTCATCCCTTTTAAATGTCCTTATTTGGTGTATTCTTTACAGTGTCCAAGAACTATGGAGAGCTATATATTTTTCTGTTTTTGTCTTGTCTGCTCACCAGATGACTCATGTCACGGTGAATGTACACTAAAAATAAAAGGTCTTGCAACCAAATTATTAATATGGAAACTATTACAATATGCCCTTATTTTTCACAAACAGGCTGTATCATAAAGCATTGTTGCCATATGTTTTCAGTAATGGTTAGGACTGGAAATAAACCTGACTTCTAAAAATCTGTGTTCAGAACACCCACTGTTCAGTATACAAAACCAAGCAACAGTGCATAAATCCAGGTCTGAATAAAAGATTTATCAAAGTCATAGACCCTGTGAGCAGTGGGACAGCAAAGCTACAAAGCTACAGGAAAGATATATGGACACACATTCTGGGACACGCCTCCTAGGGTAAAATCCAGATCTGGGGAAGCTGCTTTCTGTTATTATACACCCAGATGCTAGAACAGCCTCCCAGAATATTTAAGATCGGCTCCAACTCTTGCCATTTTTAAGAGTGGGTTCAAAAAACTTCCTCTTTTTCCATGGCCTTTGACTAATGCTCTTTCATAAATATTTCATCCATTTTTCACTTTACTTTTTGTCTTTATTTTATAAATATGTATATGCGATTTGTCTGTATTTTATAAATATGTATGTGCAGTGCATGTTTGCTTTCCTCCGTATATTTTATGCATCTTTCTTCACTTTCCTTTTTTCTGCATTTTTGTGTAAAGCACATTAGATTTTCATGAAATATTCTATATAAATAAACTTGAACTTGAACACATTTATAATGAGCCACCAGGTTCACTGGCTTCGGTTGTTACTCAGCACCTAATTGACCAGTTAACACAGCTGATTACAATCATTCGGTTTGTGGCTCTGAACGGGCTGCAGATTATAGGGTGGTAACTCGTAGACCCGTATCAGCACTAAAGGACCAGTGTTTCCAGCTCCTCGAAACAAAAAAAAAAAAGTACAAATGACGTTCACTCGTTCTTGCCCGGGTGAAGAGGTGGTTCTGAGGTGGCTGTGTTTCAGTGTTTGGATGCCGTCTGACTCACGGACGTGTGGGGGGTACAAACAAATCCACGCTTATAACGCAGCCCTCGCTGAGCTGTGTAGGTGTGAAAGATGGCCCAGGGGTACGTGGGAAGGCTGGAGAACAGAGCTCGGAGGACCGTGAAGGTGAGCAGAAGGATTCTGTATATGATCTTTTGTTTGATAGACAAGCAAGTGTAAGTTTTTTGAGTGGGAGTGAACATGTTCTCAGATATATGTGCAGGTATGCTCCTAAGCTTATTATTATTATTATTATTAGTATTATTATTATTATTATTATTATTATTATTATTATTATTATTATTGTTAGCTGTTTGTTGTTTTTTGCTGTTATTAAGAAGAATCCTCATCTACTTGCATTTACATAGCATGTTTCATCAGCTTTAGCTGATGTTCCATAGAACACAGCGTTACCGTAGTGAAATGCATGATGTCACAGCAAGTGCATGCATGGTTGCCTCAGCAACTGTGTCTCTGAGGGAGTGTCTAAGTCTGGACATGTTGCTTAGATGTTAGCAGGCTGATTTGGGGCGGTTCTTGCTGTGTGAATTCAAAGATAGAGTAGGGCAATTGCAGTCCAGGAAAGCCCCAAGGTCCGGACTTCAGAAGAGCATCAGACTGCACTCAGTTGCCATATTGAAATGGCTCTTTTCTCTTCTGTAGAGATGTGGGAGCTATTGAGTTTAAGGACCGATTCCTCATTCATGATTTATTGACATGAATGCATTCAGCTAATGGTGGGGTTTGCTGGTCAGATGTCCATTGTGTGTAGATTTTGGATCCTCTGCGTTGAATTTTAGTGCCAATGATGAAAAGGGGGGAGGGGGCTCCATGACAGACCCTTGGGGAACACCCAGAGTAACAGGGGCGAGTGTTGACATTACTGTCGTTGCCATGGAGCATGAACTGCTGTCTATCTGACTGGTGACAGGAAATGAAAACATGAGAAAATGTATTCCACAGATACCCAGGGATGTGACATTTTGAGATGATGGAGTGACAGGCCGTCAAAAAATCTTCCAGGAAGGAGAAATAGAACAAGAAAGAAAATGAGGCCAAAATCAGCCGCCATGAAAACATTGTTTGCACTACTACTTTAATGAAATTCTCTTTCTTACTCTAATCTTTCTGCAAAATTGAACTGGGTGCAAATAGACTTGCCAGCACTGAAACGCCCTTGAAAAAGGGACATAAATTTTAGTGTTTATAGAGGACTGAAGAGGGAGAGAAGCGCTTCCCTGCCGTGTCAGTATTGATGAGCAGAGGCCTTTGTTCCTCAGGGCCAGTTCTCCTCTAGTATTCTCATCCAATCAGATTGCTCAAATTGGTTTTGACTGCACACCGGCCCCTGTGTCTGGTCCCCTGCCTAATATATATAATAACCCTACAACACAGGTGCTGGTCCAAAAACCCTTGCTTTCCCTTTGAGGTGCTTCAAATGAATAAACTTTCAAATTGGAAAAAACCCAGAACCATTGATCCATTTCTCTTTTTTTTCTTTCTCTACTCTACTATTACTTTCATTGTTTTACCCATTTGTGATGTGGGGGGGGGGGGTAGCTCAATTACAGAAAACCTGATGTGGTCGTAGAAAAGACAAATATAAAGATCTGAGGATTGTTAGGGTGGCATGTAATTTGGTCTTGTGCTTCGTAGAGAAGAGAGCGCTTCCCCTGTGTTTTCAGCGAATTGTACCCTAAAGAGGTCTTTCTCTTATTTGTGGATAATCATTCCGGGGTGTTTCGATCCCTTCAGATCTCTGCTGATGATATTTCTGCCTTTATATTGAACTCCGATGGATCTGAGTAAGAGGGGGAAAAAATCTCTTTTTTGCACATCCTGCAATCTTTTTTTTTTTTTGGACATAAAGGTCTTCTGGATTCAATTCATTTTTGTATTATTAGTTGGCATGCATTCCGTGGTCTCAGGCAATGAGCAGTGCTCACATTTCTTTGTGTGATGTTTTCTCATTGCAATTCACGGGGGTTGCTGTTTGGTAAGCAAGAAGAGGACAGCGAGCGTGTGAGTCATGAACTGATCAATCTGAAAAGGAAAGAAAACCACTCTTGAGGTCACGGGCAGTGCAGGACTTCGAGCGCTGCGAGCTCTGCATGCCTTTTGCTCTCCTTTGAGCCTGGAATTTACACAAGCGTTGCATTTTCCGAAATTCTTATTTAGCAAGTTTGATTAATTTCAAGCACCTTCTGGGGCAGATTCTCGTGTAAAAGATGAGAAGGCTTGGGACACCAGGCTCTTGGGTAGTTTTTCACGAAGCAAGTTAATATGCACATTTATACACAATTTCAAGAGCTGTCTGCTCTAAATAATAACATAAATATTGAATGCAAATGAATGCACAACATAAGACACAGTCAGGCATAAAATAAATGTGGGCTTCTTTTATTGTTCAAATTACATTTTCACGATTTCGCAAATCGTTTCATGTTCTCCCCCGTTTGTAAGTCTTTCTGTATTAGCCTCCGTCGTTCTCCGAGCGTTTGCGCGTCTGTCGTTGGATTTGCGTGAGTTTGCTCTCCCTCACAGAGAGCTCAGATCGGTGCCATAAATATGCCCGCGGGCTGGGAAACGTGCCGGTCCCTGGCACGCTTTTACGGGCATGCTTTACGGGCACGCACAGTTCTGCCACTCATCTCATTAGACCCGCTCGAGGAAGAGCCGGCCCAGAAGGAAGACGGATAGACGCACGCGCCATTTGCAAACGAGAAAGCGGCTCATATAACTTTACTGCCAGCTCTGAATCCTGAGATGTTACCTTTTTTTTCCAGCGCTTGCAAAATTATTGACATTTATTTTTGTCATCAACAAATATTTGTCGAAAAAATGTAATACATCTCACGTCATTGACATAATACTCATGTATTTGCTATATCGGTTCCCCAACCTCATACCAAGCACACCACAGGCCATCAGTTCTTGTCAATGAGAGACATGCCTCTCCTTCTATTAGCGATAAGCAGTTCTAAACTAGGGAGGAAAAAGAAAAAATAGTGTGATATTATATGCTGGCGTGTATATTTTACTGGAGCAGTTCAGGTTAAGTGCAGCAGCAGTTCCCTACCTAGGAATCAAACCTGAGTTACAAGTCCTGGTCCCCACAAGCCCTGGTCCCTGCAAGCTCTGGTCATATGTACAAATTTATGTATGCATTTTTTAAAGTTTAGTTTAGTTTACAGGTATTTAGCAGACGCTCTTATCCAGAGTAACTTACATTGTATCCAGTTATACAGCTGGATATATACTGGAGCAATGCAGGTTAAGTGCCTTGCTCAAGGGTACAACGGCAGTGTCCTACCAGGGAATCGAACCTGCGACCTTCAGGTTACAAGACCAACTCCTTAGACATTATACTACACTGCCACCTAAAAAAAACGGAATTCTGTTATTAAAAAATGAATGATAAAGCCGTATTGAGTATGCAATGAAGATAGTCCTCCTCCTCACTGGTGGAACTGAAAAAGCCAGTATGTGAAACATCCCATGAGGTATCCAGTCATTCTGATCCACTGTGCTGTACATTCATGAATATACATACATATATATATATATATATATATATATATATATATATATATATATATATATATAGAATTTTGTTCTGAATTTCTGAAGTCACTGTACAGAACCTTTTGTTGTTTATTTTTGTCACTGTAAATAATTTGGCATGCTGTGTTGTACAAACCACAAAGACTCTAAGCAGTGTTAACATTTAATCATCTGGCAGCTGTTTGTTTGTCTGTGTGTCTGTCAACTTATTTCTGAGCTGAGGAACATTTTAAAAAGTAGAAAACGTTTTTAGCATTTGCTAAAAAAAAGAGCGGTTGATTGTAAGAGATCTGTGACATCTGGGTCTCTGGGATAGCATTGATTATGGACAATTGGGTCTGAGAAACACCTCAGGGAATCATGGGAAATTTCCATTTGATCAAGGGGAAGGCTATATTAGAGTGTCACCCTGGCGTATTTCTCTATCATGATTGCTTCTGGTGGTCATATTGATTTTGTCACACCTTTTTAACCACCTACACTATATTGCCATGGAAACAATCTGTTAAGATGAAACTCTATTTATTGCTTGAGAATTCCATGTAGAACATTACGTTTTTTTATTTCGTTATTTTTTTATTTCTCGATCAATTGAATTTCAGTTCATTTCCTGAACAGTCTGAACCAACATAGAACTGACTTCAGCGGTAAGTGCAGTATGTGAGTGTAGGAGAAGGTTAGCATGCTCACATGCTAAATGCCGCCATGCATACAGCATTGCTTTAGTGCTGCGTAAGCTGATCCAGGATCAGTTCTCTGGGGGTCATACAGCGCAGGGTTTGTGTCAGGGCTGCACAAACTGGCCGGGCAAAGTGTCTACAGGAGACCTTAGAAATTTGCAGGGGACGAATGGGCATTTACATTACATTACATTACAGGCGTTTAGTAGACATTTTTACACGACATAACATTACATGATATAATGACGAGAACAGGCTGTTCATCCCAACAATGCTTGCCATTTTCCTAACTAAATCAGTGCTCTGATTACCTACAGACTAGACAGAATCTAACACTGTATCAAGCCTGGTCTTGAAAATCCCCAGAGTTTCTGCCTCTACTACTTTTGTAGCATTAGCCATTTCATATCATTTAAATAATTTTTTTTAAATGCTCCTAATGGAGTTGTTTTGTGTCAGGAGCAGCGCATCTCTCAGAGCTGTCAGTCACCCCCCCCCGGTCCCCTGAGACTCCGCCCACTGAGCTGTGATGTAACGGTTCTCCTTTTTGGTCCGATCTCCTCGCCCTCGCCTCGCTAATCTTCGTCATTAGGCCCCGCGGCGGCCTCCGGAGGACACGGGTTCACGGAGAGGTCAGCGGCGGCGGCTCAGCGGGGGCCTCTTGCCGGCTCCTGTCCTTCTGTGCTTTTTAGTAGCCGTGATTTTAAAAAATATAAATAAATAATTTTGGGCAGGTGCCCTTGGTTTCGACAAAGGAGAAGTGGTGCAGTAAATGTGCCGGTGAAGTGGAAGTCCCCACTGGGCGCATGTCAACTCAGACAAACAAATCAACAATTTAGGAGTGCTCATTCACTGTTAAATTCATGGGTTTGCTGCCTGGGCATGACTCAGAATGTGTTATTACTGTCTGACGGTGAAAGTCCCGCTCCTGGGCAGTTTGCATACCGCCAGTTTGTACAGTACCACTGGATATTTACTCAGACAACGTAAGGTAAAATGCAGTACTATACCGGCCTACACAATGGCAGGCAGTACCAAAGCTGTGACCGAGTCTCACAACTCAGCAAACCAGTTTTCCTTCCCAGAGCATTCCCAGAAAATACCCAGAGCATTCCCAGAAAATACCCAGAGCATTCCCAGAAAATGCCCAGAGCATTCCCAGAGAATTCCCAGAAAATGCCCAGAGCATTCCCAGAGCATTCCCAGAAAATGCCCAGAGCATTCCCAGAGCAGTAGGAAAGTCCATGTAGACGCACCATGTAAACACTGCAGCGAGTGTCTTAAGGCCAGATTTTTATAAAGGTTCTACAATTGTCTTGACAAGAGAAATTTGTACTGAAACTGGGTTTGCTGGAGCACCTTCTGCACCTGCTAAATCATAAGGAAATCTGGCTTCAGAATGTATTCAGTTTTGTAGTTCAAGTTCAAAAGGAACATTTTCAATGTGACTTTGAAAGAACGTTAAAGAAACACTCTGGCACTGTTTGGGGAGGGGGGGGGGGCGTTCTCATGGCGACGTTCCCTCGCAGCCGAGCTGCAACCTTTCACTCCTGTTCCAGCAGCGGGGAACATGTTCCACACCACACACCGCCCTCTCAGCGATGCATCCACCCACCCCGCTGCGTGTGACCGTGCGCAACCTCGCGTCGCTCCGATCAGACGGACAGAAATACGAGCGCGGGAGCGTTTGTGACAGAGTGCCAGGGAGCGGGAGCGTGCAGCGAGCGCCAGGGAGCGGGAGCGGGCGGCGAGCGCCAGGGAGCGGGAGCGGGCGGCGAGCGCCAGGGAGCGGGAGCGGGCAGCGAGCGCCAGGGAGCGGGAGCGGGCAGCGAGCGGGAGCGGGCAGCGAGCGCCAGGGAGCGGGAGCGTGCAGCGAGCGCCAGGGAGCGGGAGCGGGCAGCGAGCGCCAGGGAGCGGGAGCGTGCAGCGAGCGCCAGGGAGCGGGAGCGTGCAGCGAGCGCCAGGGAGCGGGAGCGGGCAGCGAGCGCCAGGGAGCGGGAGCGGGCAGCGAGCGCCAGGGAGCGGGAGCGTGCAGCGAGCGCCAGGGAGCGGGAGCGGGCAGCGAGCGCCAGGGAGCGGGAGCGGGCAGCGAGCGCCAGGGAGCGGGAGCGTGCAGCGAGCGCCAGGGAGCGGGAGCGGGCGGCGAGCGCCAGGGAGCGGGAGCGGGCGGCGAGCGCCAGGGAGCGGGAGCGGGCAGCGAGCGCCAGGGAGCGGGAGCGGGCAGCGAGCGGGAGCGGGCAGCGAGCGCCAGGGAGCGGGAGCGTGCAGCGAGCGCCAGGGAGCGGGAGCGGGCAGCGAGCGCCAGGGAGCGGGAGCGTGCAGCGAGCGCCAGGGAGCGGGAGCGGGCAGCGAGCGCCAGGGAGCGGGAGCGGGCAGCGAGCGCCAGGGAGCGGGAGCGTGCAGCGAGCGCCAGGGAGCGGGAGCGGGCAGCGAGCGCCAGGGAGCGGGAGCGTGCAGCGAGCGCCAGGGAGCGGGAGCGGGCAGCGAGCGCCAGGGAGCGGGAGCGGGCAGCGAGCGCCAGGGAGCGGGAGCGGGCAGCGAGCGCCGTCTGTGTGATTTATTCACCTGCCAGCCTCTCAGAGGCCCGGGGAAGCGGCTCGTCTCTCTCCCTGAAGAGGAAGTATTTACAGGAATAACCACTCACCCCCCCCCCCCCACCCCAAACCCCCCGCCCAAATCCCCCCCACCCCAATCCCCTCCCCGCTCCGGGTCACCGCACATGGGAGGAGGTCAGCCCACACCAGGGCAGCAATATGTGTCTTCGTTTCTCGCCAGAGAAATCTCTCTCCCTTGGAGGTCTGGGTCGGTGCACACGACACATTTCAGTGCGTGAGAGAGCTGATCCAGGATCAGGTGTTCCCTGTCCGATATCATAACCCTTTCTGCCATGTGCTGAAAGGCACTGCTGATCTGAGATCAGAGACCAAGCTTATAGTGTCTCAGAGATGGAGCGTTGATTTAGGCTCAGGGCCATGTTTTGCAATGCAGGATTTCTGGGTAAGTTGGATAACTGCACTGAGAAGAACCCGGAACCCTTCCAAATCTGGAACATGGACTGAAGTAAAAAGGTTTACCTCAGCTCAGTTATCCAGCTCACTCTGTAATCCTGCTTTGTGAAACTTTATGGAACACGCCCCAGGCATCCCCACTCCGTATCCTAACCTAACAAATATGGCCCCTCTTCTAGGACCAGTTTTCCATTTCAGTCTGATTGCTTTCAGTTTGTGTTCAGAGGCATCGCGCTGTATGGTCACACACTATTTGTGACAGTGCTTTTTACTTGGTGTCGGGGGGGGGGACCTCACTTTCCTTACACATGAACAGTCACATTTTCATGTACCGTATATTACCTGCTAATCAGAAGCCAAGCGATGCAAGTCTGTGAGATGGAAACATGACTCCATATGAGTTATGGAGACATAACTCCTGTAGCTTAATGCTTTTTGAAACTGGCATATCCAACCACATATCCAAACAAATGTTTTCCCACAATACCTTTTGAAAAAACAGTGGCAAACTGAGTAAGAAAAATGACCGGTGTAAATTTTATGATTTGGGTAGAACAGGGTGGGGGGAGGAGGTGGGGGGGGTGCGGGGGGTGTACCTATCAGCTTTTTGTGTGCTGTGTCACAGCCTCCTGTTCAGTTCCATTTACCTGGCAGTCTTACTTTAGCCTGCTGTAAATCACAACTGCACCGTACGAGTGAAGCATTCCACGTGCCTGTGTGAGTCAAAATGTTATTTTTTAAAGGAAGTACGCTGCATTCTGTTGCAAGGAAAATGTGTTCCGTTCGTTATTACTTTCCTGGACTAAACGTGCCGTGGATATTCCATGGATATTTCCGTTCATTCAATTTATTTTAGAGTCTGCCAGGTGTGCCAATAGATTGAAAACCACTTTATTGATTTGTTGGAAATGCATGCGCCACAGAGTCTCCCCCCTCCTCCCACCCCCCCCCCCCCCCCCACCCCCCTTTTATTAAGCTCCTGTCGCCTGTGAGATGGATGCAGCGCAGCTTGCTCTGATTGTGGATGCGTCGCGCTGATTTATTAAAATGCCACAGTATGTGGGTCACAGCACAGGTTCACTCAAGGCAGTTCCTGCTCCAGGTCTGAGCCAGCTTATCTGCAGCGGCAGGAAGTGAGCGTAATATCACCATCCGAGGGGGGAAAAATGATCATATATGAAAGGCCCGTTATCTTTATTGTTTAAAAAATGATTAAGTATTTGTAGAGGTGGAATATAAGTATATAAGTATATTATTTAATACACGGTTCAATGCCTTCATATATCATGTAGCATGATGTCACAGAATGAGAAACCTAACCTAACAAGGGCAATGGGCAACACCTGAGCTGATCAGCCTAGGGCGTGTATGGCGATGTGTGATTGGTGATCAGCCTAGGGTGTGCATGCCTGTGTGTGAAGCCGCTGCTGTCCAAGGTCCTGTAGACCTCCCTGGCTGAGGGAGGGAACAGGCACTGCTGCTGTCCAAGGTCCTGTAGACCTCACTGGCTGTGAGATGGAACAGGCACTGCTGCTGTCCAAGGTCCTGTAGACCTCCCTGTCTGAGGGAGGGAACAGGCACTGCTGCTGTCCAAGGTCCTGTAGACCTCCCTGGCTGTGAGATGGAACAGGCACTGCTGCTGTCCAAAGTCCTGTAGACCTCCCTGGCTGTGAGATGGAACAGGCACTGCTGCTGTCCAAGGTCCTGTAGGCGGAAGTGATTGCACGTTTTCTGATTAATATCCAAATGGTGAGGGGAACCCAGAGTTCCATACATGGCCTTTCCCTGTTGGTGCCTCATCAACAACCAAACTAGGTATTCACTTCCACTGGGTTCCACTGGGTTGTAATGGGTTCTACTGGGTTCTGTGTTCTGAAAAATAAACAACAACATTCCTTCATTCAAGGAATGTGGACACAAAACATTCTTTTACATTTGCAAGTAAAGGGAGCCCTCAGATGCAGGCCATAAAAAAGGCCTAGCAGTTGAGAGAATGAAGTAATACAGTAGATTCTTGTCTGAAATAAGAACTGATTGGAGTAGTGCATCCAAACCAGCATCAGTCTTAGCAGCACAGACCACAGCTTCCATTTGCAAGCAGTGCCCTTGCGAAGGCCGAACAGAGATTGGAACTTAATTACAGGGCTGTAATGCAGGATGAGGTACGACCTCCTTTATTTAATTCCATCCCTCCCCAAGGTTAATCGCTATTGACCAAATGCAGATGAGTAGCTGCCTGGTCCGGTCTTTATATTATAACGGCCATCTGGGGGTCATCTATCCATCCCGCGCTGACACAGGATAGTGATGACATCATCTCACGTGCAAATATTGCTAATGGGCTTGTGGCCCTTTGCTCTGTTATCTCTTTCTGGCTCTCTCTTTTCTCTTTCACTCTCTCTCTCTCTCTCTCACTCTCTCTCACTCTGTTCCCTCCCTCTCTGTCTCTCTCTTTCTCTGGCTATCTGTCTCTCTCTCCCTCCTTCCCTTTCTGTCCTTCTCTCTCTCTCTTTTCTCTCTGCCTTTCAAATTAAAATTGAAATTGCCTCATTGGCATGACAAAAGAAATATTATGTTGCCAAAGCACAATATGAAAATATCTCTCTCACTCTCTCTCTCTCCCATCTCTCTTTCTCTCAACCTGTCCCTCTCTCCTTTTCTCTCCATCTCCCCCCTCCCCATCTCTCTCTTTCTTCCTCTCGCTCTCAGTTTTTGGCAGAATTTAGCAGGCAAATCCAGCACTCTGGAGCCAGAGCTCCAGATCTTTTTTCCACGGACTCATTGATTTCTCCTCGCTCGTTTCATGCCCCTTCCCAGGACCTGCTCCCCCGGATCTCATTGGCTTTAATGTGGACGGCCTGTTCTCCCCTCGTCCTGCTGAGCTCCTCCTTTGATTCCCCGCGGTCGCCGCTGATAAGTGCCCGTGTGCAGCTGCAGGAGTGTGTGACTCACGTCTGAAGCAGGGCAGATAAACAGAAATAACGCTCTTTGATATATAAATTTGTTCTTAAAAAATAATGAAGTGGGGAATTTTTTTTTTTGAGTGGCTCAGTTAACCCACAGTAAAATTCACAAATCTACTCTGGCAGAAGTTCTATTTAGACACTCCTTTATATAAATGGGGACCAAACAAACTCGATTAGAGTTAAAGGTCAACTCTATCTTCTGCAGGAGTGCTGCATGTGCTTGTCTGTGTTCTACTGAATTGATAGACTGGGCTGCAGTGATTGACTCCAGAACATTATTTTGATTGCATTTTTTAATAATCTTTTTTTTTATCCATCTAATACAACACAAGCCATTTCTGAGACCTTTATGAGGAGCCACATCAGACCCTCTCATTTTGTTGACGGGAGATGATTTTAATGCAGTTATAAAAATCACTGCCCTTCTTGTGCATTATTGTCTGGTCCCAGTGTCTCTGCCTCAGCATCAGCTTTAATATCTTAGAGCTTCCTCTTCATCATCTTCATCGTTGTCTTCTTCTGTGGCATCTTCTTCATCATCTTCATCTCCTCCTTTGTCAATTTGGTCTTCTTCTTTTTCTATCAAATCAAGAGCTTCAGTGTAATCAAAACTGCACAGTAAAATCGACTGATGGAGTAAATTTTGCTCTGAGAGTAGCTGCGTTTACTCTTGGTCTCATACTCTCAGAACAGTTAGAGGTAGATTAACTCTGAGCATTCTACCAAGCGTGGCATACACGCACAGTATTCTGTGCTTTGTAGAATGAATGAATATCCACAGTGTCATTCTTGTAATGGCCAATATTATCCTGTTATTGGCGTCATTATTCTCTGCTGCGTTATTGTTGTACACCCCTTTTCCTCCGGACGATTTGGCCATTATCGCCGAACACAAAGCTTCGGCTGTTCAGCGGCTCAGTGCGGTGGTAGAGTACCGCTCGGCGTGCGCTGAGCGAACGGCCGTTTCTCCCCTCTGCGCATTTCGATTACTTTCCTCTCGGGCCGAAGAGGGCGATATCGTTGCTGGCGGCGTCCTCCTCGTCCATCACCATCCTTTCTCGCATCGCCACGGCAACCAGGAGCTGCCCCTTTTTTTTACAGCCTGGGGTTGTGGCCTGTGGAACACGGCCGGGAGCCGGGCGGTTACGCTAACGCTAACGCTAACGCTAACGCTAACCGCGCTGAAAGGGGTCGCGCGCCGTCTCTGCATTGCGTCAGCGGTTTCTTCAGCGCGGCCCAGGGCAATAGCCCGACGCAGCTGCCCGCGCCTTCGCCTGCTGTCGCTTTCTTCTGGCCGTGACCCGCCCGGGACACAGTGGGTTCACTTCCAAAAGGGCCTGGTCGCTGCCGGGTTCCCTGTTAACACTGAAGAGTTATGACTCATCAAAAAAAAAAAAAAAAAGGTTGTCTAAAGAGGTCGCCTAAAAGCTTGTGTAGAAATGGAAGATCCCCACAAAGGTGTCTCTTGCCAGTGACTTGGCCTTGACTGGGGCAGCCTGAAAAAGCAATAAGCTGCTTGAAATATCAGCAGTTTCTTTAATGGCTCTCAGTAATGACAGGCATTAAGCAGTGCCCTGCTAGCAGGCATACACTAGCCCACTCGCAGCCCGCCATCGGCACAGCTGTCAGTTCACCTCTTTCGTCACTTGGGGCGCTACAGTGCACCGCTAGCAGTCCGGCTGAGGCAAAATAGTCTAGATGAGGATCAGGTGTTCAGCTTAATGAGTCAGAGTTGGTGAAGGGTCCTGTCACTCGCGGGACACTGTAGTGCTAGTTTACAAAACCATGGCACATTCATAGGTGCTTTTTTTCCTGGGGATGCCACACAAACTACTGAACACTGGTCAGGTCTCTGAGACAACGCCAGGGACTCCACGTACTCCAGGAAACTGAATGGCACGACATGTTTGCGCGTCGCGGCTCCGTTAACACGGATAAGATAGGCTGTTTCATGAACCGATTGCTGATACCTGAAACAAACAAAAAAAAAAAAACACAATTAGCCGCACTACACTCGCGCGGGGTATCTGTCGTTCTGGAGCACGGCGGGTAGCGCCGACCCGGAGCACGCGGTGAATGTCTGCCTGTCCTTTACTCTGTGAGTCACGCTGGGATTAGGCAGCCGCTGTGGTGTCACGGCACGAGCCAGAGAACAGAAACTGCGAGGCTAGCACAATCTACGCATAGAATTAGCATCCTAATATAGAGCTTGGCAGACGTGAGTCAAAAACGCCTGTCACAGCGTAACCAAAGGTTGCTAGGATACATTTGCCCTTATTTTAGCTGCAAATGTATCTGCATACCAAACTTTAGATGCTCCAGTAAAAGGGTTTTGGTGGGATATCCCATGCATAGAATGTTTGTATGTTTATACAACGAGGGAAGAGTGCTTAGTCTATGACCCTGTGATTAAGTTTCTGTGTCTTTTTTGGCATTTAAAAGGGTATTAACTTGTAAATTGAAAGACCGAGACGGAGACAGAGAATTGCTAAATTTGTTCTGGCGATTTGAGTTGAATCTTCCATCGTAAAATAGCTGATTATGGAAGCATGACAGAATTTTTAAATAACTCGCTTCACTGCTTCAAAAAAAATGTGGTGTGGATGTGTGTGTGTGTGTGTGTGTGTGTGTGTGTGCGCGCGTGTGTAGGGGTGTGTGCGTGCTTGTGTGTGTGTGTATGGGTGTGTTTGTGTAAGTGTGTGTGTGTACGTGTACGGGTGTGTGTGTGTGAGTGTGTGTGTTTGTAGGTGTTATTTCCAGTGAGCCACAACACTGTTCCTGAATGGTGCTCATGCCGGTAAACCATTTATGTAGAAAGCAGAAGATGGGTAAATTTTGTGACTTAAGCAGCAACAAACTCGATTCATTATCTAACTGCAAATTTGTATTTATTCATTTATTTATTTATTTTAAAGAAACTGTCTGAAACCCTGAGGGAGCTTTCTTCCCACTTCACTCCTACATCATTCCCAATTCTCAGATCGCTCGGCTAGAAAAAGAAAAAGCTGGGCGACTGATTTCTTCAGACAGATGGTACTTTCACAATTAATTTGTTTGGTTCTTGGTGCTCGCCCAGTAAAAATGTGTTGCCTGACTAATTAACAATGCAAACTCAAAGAAATACACTGAAAGTCCTCGCCACCATCCTGCTTGGCCAAGCTGCGCTTGATTTCAGATGTAGTTGGGGGTGGTGAGTGCCGTAGCTGTTATGCAAGCATTGTCACATCTTCACCTATTGGATACAGTAAATAAAAAATGATCTGTCCACATTGTAAGAAACATCAAAGTTTCTTCGCGTATTTTCAAACAACAGTCATTTTACCCTCAATATATAATTCATACTTCTTTCATCTGGGTGAGTCTTTCATCACCGAGAGAGAAATCTTATATTTATGGGGGCGTGAAACACACTGTAGATCACAATATAATAATTTTTTTTTTTTTAAAGAATGACCATAAAACAGAAAGAGACTGTATCGGGGTACCCAAGGTAGTTTCGGTCCTGAAACGGGGGACCCTCGTGGATCGATAGGAGAAACGGTTGCCTTTTTCAGCGCTATTGTTCCCGCCGGCGCTGCCGCTGGCGCGGGCTCAAAAAGCCAATTAGGAGAGGGCTTAGAGAAGGAGCTCTGGTTGGTTGGTTTTCTTAAAAGCCTGAACACACAAGCGTCCCTCGTGGATATCCTCTGTTTGAGGGAAGCGGGGCACTGGCTGTGTCCCCCCCCCCCACCCCCCATACCCCCCCCCCCCCCCCGAAGCTGTCGGCACGGTGACGCGAGTTCTGCTTCTCCGGGCCGCTAAAAAACCGCTGGAACTATGGAGACGAGCTGACAGGACCCGCCGCGGTCGGAGCGGGCGACGTCCTCCTCCCCAATCTCGCAGCCTTCTTCTCCTCCTCCTGTCCTCCGGGGAACTGCTGCTCATCAGAGACCGGCTGGCAAGAGCGCTGCTCCTGAGAGGCCTGTTTGCAGAGGCCGGGGTTCAGACTCCGTAGGAGTCATCAGCCGACGATATACAGCTTCACAAAGTTCTCAAGTTTTCGAAAGGAAAAAAAAAAAGTTCAGTTCGGTGTGTGAACTACCAAGTTTTAGAGTGTCTCCTGGGAGCCGCTGTAGTGTCTGCAAAATCAAAATGTCAAAATCTTGAGTCGAGACTTTAACCATCAGACAGATCCACTTAACGGACTCGTTATTGGAACAGTCACCTAATTTGTTCACTGCCGTTTTGATGTGGACTCTGTAGTCTTTACCCTGAACTATTCTAAGAATGGTTTCAGTGAATTTTCATCTCACCTGCTGTCACAGTTTTGCTTTGAACTGGGCTGAACTAGTATATCTTCTCTTATGAGGCCTTGTTTTATAGGAAATGAGTTTCCAGGAGATCTGTTCATAGGCCAGCTGTCCATAGGAGATGTTGTGTGTTCATGTGTGTTTATAGGAAAACCTGTTCATTTGAGATGTGCTCAAACGTGATCGCATGTTTCCAACACTGTGCATGTGTGTGTGTGTGTGTGTGTGTGTGTGTGTGTGTGTGTGTGTGTGTGTGTGCGTGTGTGTGTGCGTGAGTGTGTGTGTGTGTGCGCGCGCGTGTGTGTGTGTATTTGCGTGTGCGTGTGCGTGTGTGCGTGTGCGTGTGCGTGTATGTGCGTGTGTGTGTGTGTGTATGTGTGTATGCGTGAGTGCGTGTGTCTTTTTTATACCCACCATCCACAAGAGTCAGTCTGCCTCTTGGCAAATAATATCATCATATCACTCTTTTTAGATGTCATTGAAATATTTTTTGTTCCCACAAGGATTTGGCCCCATTTAAAAAGCACATCCTCCTTGTGCTGTGTCCCCTCTTCTGTTTTATATCAGAATACAAGAGCACCAAACATTTTTACCATGGAAGAATGTATCCCTTTTTAAATCAGAGTGCATATTGATCAGGCCCTTATGTGAATGACCTACCCCTAGTAACAGCACCCTAGTTCGTACTATCATGCAGTCTGAAAATGTGGTCGTTTCCTAGGAGGAAAATGGGCAGTTTTTTTTTTTTTTTTTTTTTTCAAAATTAAGTAGTGAATTGTAAAGGTCATTTGAACTGAATCGCTATTTGCTTACTGTTGGCTTCACCCCACCCCCCCCCACCCCCCCCCCCCCCCCCCCCCCCCCACCACAGGAAGTCACATGGCGCCATTCGAACACCGTTCGGACGTCAAAAAGGCTCGGCTTAATTGGCCAGACTGATTTCCTGCTGTTGTGAGTGATATCAGCCTGGTATTGTGCAAACATCATCTGTTTGAATATCGGTCAAGCCATACAGAAGAGAGAGAGAATAGCGAGTGACCCGTTAGCTTGGCTGAAATATAATGAATCTGAAGCTCTTTATTTCAAAAGCAGTGGGTGTTGTAATCTCGTGGATGCACGTTTATCCCAGAGAGACGTACAGTACTGTACCAGCATGCATGTTATGTGCGAAAAACAAAATGTTAATTTTAGCATAGTTCTGAGATGACCAATCCCAGGCCAGGATATGATGCAAGACAAACTGCAATTTATTTTAGATTAGAGCACATTTTACTTGTGTTATGAAACCTGCCTTCGGGCGTCAATAGTAGGGAACCTCCATCTCACCCCCATGCCTGATTATATTCCTTTATTTGTTGCTAAAGATTAGAGATAAAAATAACCCTCAGGGATGTGTTTTGATGGATAATGTAGTAATCATTTTAAAAGGTAAAAACATGTTCTGGTTCAGGGTTTCATTTTTGTTTTTGTTTGGAGAGACTGAATCAACAGACTGCTGAAATCCTTTTTTTATACCTCGAACCCACAAAACGAAATAATTTATTTATCAATTTAACAGATCTGCCCTCTTTTTCTCTTATTTAATTCAGACAGGGGAAAGTAGAGAGAGCTACAGCTAGAGATGGGATCACAATTCAGGAGGTACCTCTGCTAATTTGAGACCCCCATCCTCTGGGCTCCCTTTTTGGGGGGGTGGGGGAGGGGGGGGGAGTGATGTCTGGGCTGCCTTGGGGAGTTATCAGTTAGCTTAGCTCTGGGGATAGCCCAGACACAGGGGAGCTCTGAGTTAGTGGTTAGCACGGCTTGGTTATAGCCCAGACACAGTGAAGCTCTGAGTTAGCGGTTAGCATGGCTGAGTTGTAGCCCATGGTGAAGCTCTGAGTTAGCAGTTAGCATGGCTCTGGTGACAGCCCAGACACAGTGAAGCTCTGAGTTAGCGGTTAGCATGGCTGAGTTGTAGCCCATGGTGAAGCTCTGAGTTAGCATTTAGCTTGGCTCTGGTGACAGCCCAGACACAGGGGAGCTCTGAGTTAGCAGTTAGCATGGCTGCGTTATAGCCCATGGTGAAGCTCTGAGTTAGCAGTTAGCTTGGCTCTGGTGACAGCCCAGACACAGGGGAGCTCTGAGTTAGCAGTTAGCATGGCTGAGTTATAGCCCATGGTGAAGCTCTGAGTTAGCAGTTAGCTTGGCTCTGGTGACAGCCCAGACACAGGGGAGCTCTGACTTAGCGGTTAGCTCAGTGATAGCCCACATAGGCTCTGATGTCAGTGAATGCTTTAATATGCTGCCTCGAGGGTTTCAGGCGAAGAGATAATAAAAGGAGGGCACAGGGAGATAAGGCCAGGCTTTCAGCAGCTACGGCAGCAGCAGCGGGGTGGATTCTGTTCTTTACTGCGTGCAACAACATCTACTAATGACCGTGTCTTTTCCCCCAAATTCATGCACTTTGTCCGCAGTTTCGCTGAAAGACAAATTAACCAAATCGCATAACCTCCCGAGACGTGACAGAAACTAATTTAAGTATTGTTATTTTTTTGACGAAATACAAGTGTCTCGGATAAAGAAAACATCGCATATTGTTTATTTTGTTTTTATTGAATGAACCCTTGTAGTGTAGGTTTCAGCATTGTAAAATATCTGGTTCTTGAGATTAAGACCAGAGACTCTTCTCCACTACAGGGGACAAAAAGAAATTGCTGGGTCTTGGGAGGCTTAAACAATATTTTGTAGAAAATGAAAAATCGGACGGGCTATCACTGCTTTGTCTTATGGGCTAAGATGGCCCTGGACTGACTGAATGCATTGTTGACTATTTCGGAGCAAAAGCCGGGCGTTTTCTGTTGAGGCACATTGAAATAATTCAGCCAGGCGTTTATGTTGTTTTTGAATAGGCGCATTTGATGAGGTAAGGTGGGGGGAAGGGGGGGGGGTGAAATCTCATTTCTCATTTCTCCTGTTCTTATTTTGATAGCCGCTCACTCTAATCTGGGGGAGAGTTTAAGCGGGAGAATCGACCCGACGGGTTCGGGCCCGGCTGAGAGACATCTCCTTGCAGATTGGAGGCAGGTAATTATCTATGGATTTATTTTTCATTTATGAAAGTTAGTCAACCTCAGCAGCTCCTGGTCTTATGGCTGCTCTACTGCAATCGACCTCTTAGCCAGTAGTTTTTTTTTTCTCATGTTAAGCCCTTCGTAATTTCAACAACAACGACAAGAAGAATAAAAAAAACAATATAA